>MU182034.1:113532-223134 GCA_016904865.1 Pissodes strobi
GCCTCACTCCGTTCGGCTGTTAAACACGAGCGCGCCATGAAAAGTATCACTTTTCCTCCATATAAAATAATATACTATTTATTTTACGAAATCAGATGAGTTATATTTCCGTTTTTTGGATTTATTTATATGTTTCTTACATTTTTTTTCTTCAATTTACTCAAAATCTATATTCGGCATGATGAAATTTTTTAGTCTACTTTCATTATTTTCATTTCTGTTGCTTGAAAAATTATTGCATACATTATTGTTTGGCGGATTCAGAATTGTAGATGTTTTGCTGTACCCCGAACAGTCGTTTCCCATATTGATTTTCTCTTATAATAAGTCTTATCTAGGTGAACTTTTATGACAAGTAGGTATTTAGTTACTGGGGATAAATTTAAAATTGTTGCTTTCTGGTGAAAACGTTGAAAATGCGCTTTTCTTTGAAAGTAATTAGTATGTAAGAACGGCTGTGATTTTAATTACTGAAAGACATAAATAGAGCAGATAAACATGCTCATCGCAGTTAAATATTTTAGAATTGATGTCAAAATTACATTAGACAGACTAGGTGATGGGTGAATGACAAATAAAAGTAGAATTTCGATAATTTATTAAAAATGAAGCGGTTGAAATCGCAGTTCTGAACCATATTTTGTAGACCTAAGTTTTAGCAACAAAATATATCTGGAGTCTCGAAGTTTCAGGAACTACTGTTCGATGAATGTTGATACATGGCAAATGACAAGAATATGAAATTTACTCAGTACAAACTAAAGATGGCAATCACGAAGGTTTTTTCGACGAATACCATATTTTCCCAAATTTCTCAGAATATTTCAGAGAGTTAACACTCCAATCTCCAAAAATGAAATGTTTAATATTTGGGCAGAGATTTTTGTGATATCATTGGACTTTTTCATTTACGGGGTGAAATGTGCTTGGATTTGCTAGAAACCCCTATTGAGCAATAGTATCGATAAAGCTTTTCCGTTTCTTCGATGGGAAAAAACGTCTTTAATAAATAACCTGCTAGATAACGAGATTTATTTATTTGAGGCCATTTGGAGAGTAAGATTTAGGCTACAAAAGAATTAATTCTTAAATAATAAAAATTATATCACATTATAAAGACCCGAATTTATTATCAACTATGAAAATATAAATCCATTATGATCTAATATGACGAAAATATACTATATATACAAATCCAAACTAATTCTTAGTTGACTTTCATAAAACCTGTAGGTGTTTCAAAAGATAAAGAATTTAAGAAGTAATACCCAATCAATTTTGTTTGGAATATCTCTAATAATACATAATTGCCCTTTTGGCTTCCCGTAGTGTTATAAACCACCGCCACACTATTCCCATGGTCTGTATATTAAACCTCCCATCAGTTGGGCCGGGAAAAGGTTCACTTGAAAAATGGGAAGGGCCCGACTCGTCCCTTTATGGGTAGGGGATGCTACCGACCAATCAGAAAGGAATTCATCGGTAAATATCAGACATCATCTGAGATGACCCTTGCAATAACTTTTTGAGCATTGTTCTTAAGTCTTTGACTGTGGCTTATGGCATCAGTGTAGTTCTAGATGAGTCGAGCGTAGGTTGACCGATATTTTCTAGTGCTTTTGATTTTTTTTACTATACTTTATTGTGAAATATTGGATTATTACCGAGTTATGATTAGTGCCAGTGCTTCGGACATGATGAGGTTGGAACATCATGCTCAACAAATGCAGTTGCCGGCGCATCAGTGCCCGAGTTCGAGCTCATCAAGTAAGAATATCCCGCTCAAGCTAGTTTTTTGTTTCCTAGTGTTTAATTAGCATATCAATGAAAACTCACGAACACTATCCAGCTTTCTTCTAAACTTTAGTAGTATAGGCTAATAGGTCAAAGATGCTAAAACTGGTGAAATGGAATCGAAAAACCAAAAAGCCCGTTATAATGGAACACCGTTTTTTTTTAATTGAACTTTAGCAAATGTATTTTGAATTCATTTGCTTGGGTTAGTACCTACCGGTTCTTTATTTTTCGCTTAAAGCATAAGCGGCTAGCTAGTACCAACTCATGCTGAAGTTAAAGAAAAAATGCATTTCATATAATAATCGTCTGTATATGACGCTAACTACTAGCTAAAGAGTATGCAAACCGTTGCAGCATGTAAGTATATTATATTTTAGGTAGTGTTTACGCAGATGAGGCAGCTAAGTGAATGTTACCAAAAATCGCGGGATACCTAAAAATTTAGGGGACATTCTGGGTTTGAATATCTCGAAATTATTACGGATTTTATATTATTACATTTTTACATCAACCGGTAACCGTACCAAAGTTTCATTCTTATTTCATTGGTGAATTTATTTTACGAATAATCTATTCTTTTCTTCCAAGTTAATTTTAAAAGTTCCGACATGAAATGTTGTTGAAGGAAAACGGTAGTTCGTTTATAACCCAGCATTTTTTTCGATTTTTGAGCACTCTATTAGCTATTTTGTGTTATGAAATCTGTCTTTTAAATAATTCTCAATCCAACTTAAAGCACTTTTACCCACACCATAACATGTCAGTTTTTTTTATAAGAATTTGACGATCAATTATTGTCTCAAACGCGGTTTATTGTTGGTTTATTTACTTTTGGGATAGGTGTTATTACACTAGTGTTTAGATCACGTGATATTTTTCTGGTGGTCATTGAGGCATTAATCAAGTACAAAAGGAGGGCGCAAACTACAAATCCTAACGGTACCCAATCACGCAGAACAATTGCTTCACTAGTTTAATATCCAAACTGTCATTACTCGAACCTTTATTTTTTAAACTGTAAATTACTTTTTTTAACTGCGATATATTTATTGTCTTGAAATTTGAAAAGTTTGTTTTTATATCGAAATCTATCTTCTCCCACTCTTTATACTCTACACTTTCTAAAATTTCTTGCAGAGTCAGAAAAAAAATTGTTGAAGATTTCCTTTATAGAGTTATCAAAATTGTTGAAGTTTTCCTTTATAGAGTTATCAAAATTTATATCCAGGAAATCAGTAGATTGTTTCCTAGTACCAACTAAGTCCATCAGGGCTCTCCACATCCTTTTGCTGTCCCCTTTACAGTTATCAATATTTTGTTTATAATATTGTGTTTTGCCTTTCTTAATCGTTGCACAACTTCATCTCTATATTTTTTGTAGTGCGTCCAGCCTTTGTTTAGTTTTGTGAAACAAAATGTCTGGTAAGCTCTATCTTTTTTTGCTGCATCAGTTTAATATCCTGTGTCATCCATGAGCATTTTTTTGGATTAATTTTATTTTCTGGTGCAATTCTATCTAAAGCTTCGAAGTGAAACACCTACATCTACAGCGGGGTAGTTTCATGTTCTCCCTATCAATTGATTAACAACATTCGATAAATTTTCATCATTCAAATTTCTACTGTAAAATGGCGCTCCATCTGCCTCAAGATTTACTCCAATCATTTCGTGGTCACTCATGGTAGGAACACATCTCTGAATCTCTTGCATGCTAAAGTCAAAGGTATTATATAATCAATTAAAGAATACCTGAGTAGATATGAACTTAAATCTCCCGATTTCCGCAATAAATGGTTTAAAATGAGGATGTAATAGTAGTTAATCCTTTTATAACTGTTGGGCCTGATAACTCATTGCCGATGCCAGATATAGATGAATATGTATATAGACAATATCTAATCCTGCTCAATATCATAACAGGAAAAGCAGATTAATTTATTTTCAGCTAAAAACTCGCGGAACTAGACGCGGATTTGTGGTAGGTGGAAGTAGGCACGAACAAAAATGTTGTCTTAATTTTTGACTTATTCCATAATAACTATTTGGAAGAGCTAATTCTTGTTAAGGATTAGCGGATTGTCAATTATTTTGCTAAGTCAATAATTAATTAATGGATTAATAGGTTTATTAACGCGTAAGATTCTAATAGGTTTTTAATTTTTTTAATACAGGTGCTTCACATTGCTCCCCTGTAAAGAGTTTAGCTACTGGCGATAATTAGCCTACGTGAAATACTTTGAAGTAATCTAAGAAATAATTAATCAGTAGTCAGTTAGCGATTCACTCATTTCACTCAATGGCGGTCCCTGGATTTTGCCGCAGATGTGCCTTGTCATTAACATATTCTTATTGCCTCGTAATAGGTTTTATTAGATGAATAATCTGTCTTAGTCTATTGTTATTTAAAAGAAAATGTATGCAAAATATTATTATAAGAATATATGAAAACAATATACACTGCCGTGCAACCGAAGTGAATATTCAGATAAAGTTTAAACGTCAATAAGATAAAAAAAAAATGTATGAATATGTTTTTAGCTTTATTTTGACGGCACATGAATTGACTACACTATGCTTATGTGTGAAAACATGTAGCTTGTCTTTGGATTAAAATCTGCAATAATATTTTTTTTGGGAACGTTTGAGGTTACTATTGGACTAACACTATGAATTTAGGCATATTATAAGATATTTCCCTATTTGTGTAGCAGCCTCATCCTTCAGCTTCAATTTCGTTTTTTCTTCCTTACTCTATCTCAACTTACCGTTTCTCCAAACAGTTGTACCGATCATTTACGGATATACAGCTTCACATCTTCTTTGCATACTAATGATGCAGTTATCTATAATTTGTTTGCTAGCTATAATTTAGAGGCCATTCTTCATTAACTAGTACAGCGAGTTCATATAAAGACTTTGGCCACACAAGTCGTTTTTTAGTCGTAGTCCTAAAGCAACTGATACCGTTCTCAATGGCATTAAGATCAGGCGAGCGCGATGTCCAAATTATTCTTGCGAGCATGCGACATCTTCTACATCAAAAAAGTGATTTGCCACATTCGCACGATGGAGTTTTGCGTTATAATCCACGTAAATGAATTCAGGGCCCCGCTGCCTTGCAAATGGTAAAATAATGGGCTGTTAGTGGAGCTCCATTATCCTCTATTGCTGAAGCACTTAGCAATCTTCTTTTTAATCTAATGTAAATTTAAGAATTTGCTCAAGCTGTAATGTTCTTTTTAATGTTAAATGTTTTGATCTGTTATTTATTTACAGTAGCGCAAAGAAGACTTTTAAGTGTCACTTTTTGGAACGAAAAATCATGTAAAAAGTGTTACTTTTTTGCACGATGGTGCTCCGCTGATTATTATTTATCTGCAAAATTAGTATTTTGCTGTGAATCGGCCAAATTATTTTCGGAAATGTAACGCCGAAACTGTATTAACTCGCCAAGTCGCTATTACATTAGAGAAGCCAGCAATAATTCATCATATTAAACGCTGGAGAATAAAAAGTATGCAGTATAAACCCTCTTACCCTCTTCCATACAGAGGGAAGGCTGATGGAGTTTTGTTTGTGGCTAAGAAGATAAATTAACAAAAATAACAACTTTTTAAATAATACCCTCTGGTTAGACGAATGTAAATTTACTAACTGTGGCAATATCAACCGAGAAAATATAATACTAGGTACTACTATGGAGCATCATAAATCCCACACATGATTTTTAGAATTACTATTTGAGCAGGGATGTCTGGAGATAAAATAAAATGTTCAAAAAAAAAATTAAATACAATAGTTTTCAAATAATATTCTTGTAACCAACACGATGTAGAGTCGTCGCATCACCTCAGAGCTATTCGAGATTTTGTAACTGAAGAGATTTCTGGAAGGTGGATTGCCTTCGCGGTCAGCCGATATTTCACCCTTAGATTTTTCTTCGGAGGTGTGCTAAAAAGTGGTCTATAAAATCGTAATTAATATTTCGGGAAAATTAACGTTGCAAATGCAGTATGCGCTGCAGAATGTAAAGAGCAATAAATAAAATTTCTCAAAAAATAAGCTTATGCATTCAAGAAAACGGCAGTCATTAAAAGCGTTAAATTAATTGCGTACAAGAATTACTTATTTATTATGTAATTCAAGAATATTTAATATAAGTTATTTAAAAAATATTAAATTAATCAGTTTTCAGTGAGTTACTTTTATTTTTTCAACAAGTTTACCATTTGCATTACCACACATCATTAGTTTTGGAACGAGAAAGACTAGGAAGAAATACAGCTCTGAGTTTAAAAAAAAATTATATAGCCATTTTCTAGAGTAATTCTGAGAAAAGTCAGAAAAGAAAATAAAATTGCTGATTTTCTGTTTTCTCGGATATCTTCGGAAGTAGACGGCATTTTCTAAATTTCCCGGTGGTATTTAACTTAGCATCATATTACATAACTTTGCCTCCATTTAAGCTATGTTGTAGCTCTTAAGGTTACTGAGATACTAATGATAACGAATCAAATTGGTCAAACCCTGTATAGGTACAATCTATTGAAAATTATATTGCCTGATCTTAAATATTTGATGGTTTGTCTAACAGATAATGTAACCAACAAATTTAGTGCAACGATGGATCCCTCGAGGATACTGCTATACTGAGCGTCGACATTAAGAAATACACTTTTCCCTACAAGGTTCATCTAATATATCTCTAGACTGAGAAGCAAATAGGATTGTGTTCAGTTTTAGTAATACAGCATAAGCCAACGTCCGATAAGAAGAAAATGTCAAGAACCATGAACAAATAAGATTCGAATGAGTCTAAACCCATACATCTGCAGACTCGGAATCAGAATTCTGCGACTCTCATGCAGCCAAACGCTTTCCATAAGTCCAAGAACAGTGCGTGACATCAGAAGTAGATCTTACCATAATAAGAGCAATGAAAATAGCATATACACATTCTTTTCAATTGTTGAAATGCCGGCCGAAATCCGCGAAGGGAACCAACAACTTCTGCTTCAATTATTACCCAATACCGCCTTCCATCCTCTCATGTATACTCTTAAACTTGCTGAAATTTGATAGCTATAATAATATTTCCTGGGTATGTATTCACAGACATGAGACCCTTAAACATGAGGGTGCTTACTTAAGTTTAAGAAATTTTATACTAACATAGTTGTTTGAAAAATATTTACACTAGGGCACTCCTATTTCCATTAGATAAAATTAATAGGCTATGCTAATAGACCAGGGGATAGTGACAGAAAAATAAGATGCGATGTCGATACAAGTGAAAACTATATATCAATAGGGGAAAACTTTCAATATGAAAGTGTTATAGTTTCACGGAACCGTGAAATTTCATCCTCAGTTTGTTTTTTAGATAGAACACCCTGCATATGATTGAATTTTTTAATTCTTCAGAAAATTCTTGATATATTTCATATATAATAGTCTATGCCTATCTCCAACTGTTTACGAAATATTGACAATTATTGAGAATCGACTTTTTTGACATTTCGACAGTATGTAAAATCTAGATATTTCCCCGAATGAATTGAAAATAGTGTCAAACGATAGCTTGATAGGAATATGCAAACCATCTTTCTTGATCTCATAAGATTTAGACGTTTCATCCTGTCAAGATAGTTGATTTGAATTGTCAATATTTCGTAAACAGTTGAATATAGGTATAGAATATTATACATGAAGTATATCTAGAATTTTCTGGAAGATCCAAAAATGCAATAATCTATAAGGGGTTCGTTTTAAAATAGCAGACTTGTTCATTTCCGATCTTCCGATTGACTTTTGCTTATCCTGAGGATGAATTCTGGCGGTTCAAGTGAAACGGTAAAACTTCTGTGTTGGAAGTTTTCGTCTATCAACTACAGGGAAGCCTGTATGTGGGAATCTATATATAAATGAAAACCTATTTTATTCAAATTAATCTTGCAGACGCAGGGACTCGTTTTATTCTAAAAATTGATTAAACCTAAATTGAGAACTTTGAGAAGTTAAGTATCGTGTTTTACCCAATGGCCATCGACTTACCGAACTCCTTTAAATATAAGGGAACTATAGTTCACCAGGTAGTGGAGCGCCTATATTTTTAAATACACATTTTGTCATATATCTTCTTTTACATTCCATATTCAGTGTAAATCAATAAAAGAGTGAGGTATGGTATGGTATTAAGCACCATTAAAGCCGTTTATCAAAAATTATATGCTAGTGACAATAGAACTAGATTTCCAAGAACCAAGAGGTGTTTTATATTTCAGCTAAAAAAATGTATAGTTTCAACATTAGGTTAAAAAAGCATTGTAAGCTTTTTGTGAAATATATTATAAGTACTACGTTTTTTAATAAACAAAGTTTCTAATTTAAATTGTTTTTATTTAAAATACAAATAATAATAGGTCCTTTTATAAAAAAGGCAAACAATCAAAAATAAACATTAAACAAAAAATACTCTATAATATTATGGCCTTACGCAACTTTAAATCAATTTAAAAAAATAGGTTTGTATATTGCTATTCGAGGAGTCTTAATGCTTTTGAATTCATCTTTAGTTTTTTAACATAATCACTTTCTGTTTAATATTGCAATATGATTTAATCGTTGTTCGGTCATTGTCTAGCGATTATGTTTTTTTATTTTTTATCCGACTAGAGTACCTTTCGATATTGGCACTGTTCGTCGCGATCGTAAAGTATATTTTATAAAAATAATAGATATATTTGTTAATGAACTTTCTAGCTTATTTGAAATGGAAATATCTCATTTGTAATCCCTTTCTTTTTTAATTGTTGAAACGAAGCGCAAAATGATTTATGTTCGTCAATTATTAAATTGTTATTTGTGTAAGGTTCTTAAAAGGCTGCCATGTTAGACTGTATAGCCGACCGACAGATCTGTCGGTCGGCTACGCCCCGACATCGACACAGGGAAATATCAATCTCAAATGTGGCTATTTCTGCCAAAATGCTCTTGTAAAACGTATCGGGCGATGCCGATGGCAAATTTTAGGAATTTTTCCCTTGCAAAACCATATTCATCTACATAACGCATTGACAAGGACATTTGATCTTTTTTAAGGTCTCGATGGTAGAATCAAAAACTAAAGTGAAACACTTTGTCCTCACTGTGCCATTAACTATTGAATTTTGTACGGGCTGCGATAATGCATTTAAAATTTCATTTTGAATTTGAGTACTAATTGCATTGGACATTTAAACAAATATCAAAATACCTATGAAGTTACCTTTATGTTTGCCGTCGCCGGTTTTTTCAAATATCCGTATTATTGTTTCTGATTTTTTTTTATCTTCTTTTTAACGTGTTATTGTTCATGAATAATGGTTTTGTCTTTCACTTCCCTGGCGTAATTTTATTTTTTCATCCAATATTTTGAATTCCGACGTTCCCATTTTAATATCATCCCAAACAGAATGTCTATTTAAAATAAATATTAACCAACAATAAAAACAATACATTTTGTTGTATCTTGGAGAAAAAATTTGCCAAAAATTTCTAACCTTATCCTTGTTAGGATTTGATATATCCATCATGTACTACTAATCAAAATTGATTTTTTGTTTCGGGAATCCACAGTAAAATCTGAGATAATTTAGACGATTTTTTATTTTATTTTGAGCTTATTTTGACAAATTATTACAAAAGTAAAAATATTAAACTTTTTTTTGACTGAGGTATTGGTTCCGCCCCAATTAATAGAGTTTTCTCATAATGGTCATTTTCCATGTCATCACTAGTGTCATTTTGTATAATGATTGAACCATCCTGACTAAAACTAATGAAATAAAAAAGTATTTAAACGAAGATGTGTCGTTTTAATTGATTTAGGCTACGTAGCACGCAACTTTTTTTTACAGTCGCACCTTATCGCATCTTTTGTTTTAGAACTTTAGAAACAAGTGAATTACATATTATTTAACAAGCGTCAAAAAAATCACAAATCACAACCATAATTAATAATTAATTTTTCAATATGTACTATATAGAAATCCACTTCACTTGTATGGCGCCCGATTAAAAAAAAGCTATGGTTATCAACTTGGCCGATGATTCTTCGGGCTCTGGGTAGAGGTTAGATTTCTCCGGGGAGATTGTAAAATATAAATTTTCACTATATTAATATTTGTAAAAATTATTTAGTTATTTTTGTTCCGAATTGGGAGATGTAATTGGCCTAATTTATCAATATTTTCATTAGGAATATCAACGCCATCTACAGTCCTATTCAGAGGGAACCGGGTCTAGTGCGACGCAAGCGTTAGTGTGGTTTTGGTGGACAATACTTATTTTTGTTGTAAAACGCGTACTTTTTTATTCGTTCTGTCTATCCAGCATTTTGCCCTTAAATATTCACATCTGTCTGTCCAGCTTTTTGCCCTTTAAATTACCCCGTCCGTTTGTCCGATCTCAATTTTTCGATTTTCAAATCCCCCCATCTACTTCCTACTGCATCTTTCCCCTCCGGAGCTGTGGCTCAGCCGAATTGGCAACCCTGAAAAGAACTGATATTTTGTTGGCTAGTGGACGTACCTGCACACAATAATTGCTTTGCCCCCCCAAGGCTACGCCACCGGACATTAATGGGAATTATTTGAAAGAAACTTCTTTAAACTGATATAGAAAATAAAAATAAAAAAGAACGTAACTCAGAATTGATTGAATTATCTAAACAATTATTTGATCATCCATATTTGATTAATTATGTGCGTCTTCCACTTAATTCTTATCAAACAACATACTCCTTTGATAGTCTTTAAATTGCTCTCAAAAATAGAGTATTATTATGCAAATTATTAGACCTCTGAAGATGTTTGTATTTTACAAAGTTGTCTGCCATAAATCAAAAGCTACTTGACCATGAGACATAAATCTGAAGTTAACTGCCTCTCATGACCGTAAAGATTATTGTTATTTATTTAAAATGATTGCCTTTTTCTTACTTTATTGACTTTATTTTTCGGAATTATATTAGCAGCAGTAGTATATACCAATACCCACTCAATAACAAGGCCTTAATGCTTGTCGTTTGTCGTGCAACGTCATCTGTGTAGGGCGTGTAATTTTAATCATATAAGGAGATAGATACACCTATCAATAGTTAAATGGTTAGTAATAATGCACGAAATTTAAAACGTACCCATTTACTTGTTCCCATTTCGAGAATTTCTTCACAGCGGCGGCCACCAACTATCCAGCGTTGCCGATCATCAAGCGGCAGGTTATCGAGAGTCCACTGTATTATATTAGGAAACTGCATGAACAAGGTAGTAGTATTAGATAATTAAATAAATAAATTGTGAAATACCACATGATAAAATGAAGAAAGAACAACTCATGGAAATATGATATTTACAATATTGGAGAAATTGTAATATACGATATATATTCTCTATATACGAGCATCCTAATATTCGGTACTATCGTAGTAGTCTGGCAACGTTGCAACCAATTGCGCCTCGATGGCGATTACCCTTCCACCCGCAAACCCCCCTGCTACATCTTGGCTCCAATTAGCAGAGGACTACATGCATGACGTCACGAGATAAAATTTTGCGAGCACTTTGTCCTTTTGTACAGGTGTTATTGTATCAATTATACACACAATGTTTTGGTCCATTTAAAAATTGTTATTTGCGATCGTAGGAACAACATATCATGAAATAAAAAAATGTCTGTAGTATATCAAAATCTAATATTAGGTTTGTTCGATCCTTTTGTAAAATCTAGTGTAGTGTAGTCATTTCTAGGATCGTCTGAAAAAATTAGTGTAACTTATTCGAATCAAAACTAACAAGATATACCATATTGCTTTCGAACCTTGATGAGTTGATCTTAAGAGTTACCACACTTCGGGTTTGATTACATCCTATATCATTAATACAAAATTGCCTTCTAGAAATCAAACCTATATAGCATGCCCTCTAATAAAAATATTTTTTCACATATTTTTTTTTTTTTTTATTGTTTAGTTTAGATATAATATATGTATGTATATGTATCGACACGTTGGACCTTGAGAATTCAATAGAAATTAATCTAGTATCAAAATTAGTAGGCATAGTAAAATTATAATTCGTTATTTGTTATCGATTTTTACGACCATCTTATAATACTTTCGACTTAATTTTTTAAACAAATAAACGAGTTATCTTCCCTTTCAAATTTTCTGATATTAATTAAGCAGCGCTTCTATTTATGTAACTATTCATGCTTTTTATCAGGTAGTTGAATCTAAAAGTTAATCAGTCGGTATTGTTAAGTAAGATTAATAGTTATTTGTCTAGTACTAACAGCTGTGCAAGTTGGTGGAGCTGTGCAAGTTGGTGGATAAAAAAATGACAGTGTCCCATCATAGTATGTATAAACAAATTTAACTTAAATAATTACTGTCTAAAGCGTTTACTCGAATTCAGACAAAAATAATTTTAAAAGCATCGAAATTACTAGAAAATTAAGCAAGGGAAACCTGGTAAGATTCAGGATTATTATAATGGTTTATACAATTTTTCATATGATACGAAAAAATACGGTTTAAAATTATGATTTAGTTAGACATTATTTATCGAAGCATTATGCTTTTAAAGTACTTCTTAAACCTAACTATTTTGTGATTTCTGTTTATGTCCGATATTCTCAACAGAATTCTCCACTGATTCCGGTTAAAAATTCCGTATATGCATTTGGCACCTAGGCCTTTTCTATTGGCTAGCATACCTGCCCATAAGCCAATAAGCGACGGGGTGCGAGATACCCATATTATATTACCCAGTGTGAAATTATCATATTATGGATGGAGTTTTAGGTGAATATAAGCGAGTAATCCTGCAATTGTTTGGGTTAGTTCAATTATGTATATATTTACCGTATATTCGAGAAAAAAAAAAACTAACACTTGTGTTGGAATTGCTTTCTCAAATCTTTCGAATTCTTAAGTTATTGTTTATTGTTCAAAGTACAGGGTCTCTGTTTATACTTTAAACGGGGTGTACAGAGTTTATTAAAAAATATACCGAAAAATCGTTTTTACAAAAGTTTGAGGATTTTTGCAAATAAAATTTAAGTGTGTTTGATATAGCATATTATAGTTATAATACCTAAATTCAATTGTGTCCGAAATATTTACTTTTGAAAATTGGCATTTTACATTATATGACAGACTGGAGAATCTAATACGGTTTAACATAGAGTGAAACGCTTCGCAATTTCTTATCCTATATTTTCATAATTAATCGTCTGGTGTCAACTTCCGGTTTAACTGAAAGTAGCTGAGAATAGGAAAATCTACACTTTCGGCTTAACTGGAAGTTGATGTCAGATGATAGGTAGATTATGAAAAATTAATATAAGAAAGTACAAACTGTTTTGCTTTTAGTTAAGCCGTATGGATTCAAATGTAAACATATCGAAAGAAAAAAAATTAATAAATTAAGGTATAAGGTATATTATATCAATTATATCTAAATAGATTTTTTCGTAGAATTCAAAATACCACTGATACACAAGGATGGTTTGGGTTAAAATAACAAAGTCGACAACATTTCCGTCAGTTTCAGATTCGAGCAAATCAGGAAAAATTCTTAAAACTATACTATAGATTATTTTTTTAAATATGTTTTAGTAAACCCTGTAAGCCCTGTTCAATATATAAGCAGAAAGCATGTACAGGGTATCCCATTTTCGGCACTTTTGCGGGGTATTGCCCTAATTTTTAAAGATAGAGGGTTGCGGTTTATGCAACAGTTTGCTACTTTTTTATGAAATTAGAGATGACCCCAGCAAAATTTTCATAGCACTTTTGGTTTTTAATAATAATAATAATAATAAGATGATTTATTGTCAAAAAATTTCACTATTTGTAGACAAAGCTAGAGCTAGATTACAAAATATACAAAACATATAAAAACACGAATAGAAACATACAATGAAAAGAAAAAGAAAAACCTAACTGCACAGAAATTTATACAATTGTGCAAATTGTACGTAGTCAAAATATTATATAAAATATTTAACCATTTAAACATCAAATACTAAACACTAAACACCAAAAATTAAACTTTAAACCAGTGTGTAACATGCTTAAAATTAAGTATTGTCACGACTAACATCCGTCCGAACGTTTTTGTGCTACCCTATAGAACTTGCCTTGTAGCGTACCGTGTTTATGTATGAGTCATCGCCGCCCGGCCGGCCGCGAATATTCAGGAGCGCTGGAATTATCTCGATGGACGATGATCATATAGAGTGGCCTCGGAATACTTCCCGAATATTCGTGATAGATTGGAGATTATATATAAGGAGCAGACCCAAGCTGAAGTCAGTCAGTTAGTTAATCATTGAGTGTTAAAGTGTAAAGAGATATTAGTTGGAAAGTTATAAGACTAGTTTAAAGTGTTAAATTGTATACAGTGGTAGATAATAAAGAGGCTATTAGTTGAAAATAGTAAACTTGTAATTTTGTTAAGAACCCACGGGAAAAACGTAACATTTAAGTTATGCCCTTCGGATTATGCAATGCCCCCGCTACTTTTGAGCGTCTTATGGAGGTTGTTCTACGAGGCCTCACTTGGAAGACATGCCTGGTCTATCTTGATGATATAATGGTAATGGGAAAAACTTTCGAAGAGCACCTACAAAACTTGCATGAAGTTTTTACTAGAATCAAGAATGCTCAGCGCTTACTGAATCCAAAGAAATGTTTTCTTTTCCAACAAAAAGTTGAATTTCTCGGGCATGTCGTGTCATCAGAGGAAATCCAAACCGACCAACGGAAGATTACAGCAATCAAGGACTGGCCTCGTCCTCGCGACAAACATGAACTGCGGAGCTTCCTTGGATTATGTACTTATTATAGAAGATTTGTTGAAGGATTTGCAAATATAGCTGCACCTCTACATAAGCTCACTGAAGAACGAGCAAATTATAACTGGGATCATAACTGCGATTCTGCGTTCAGGAAATTAAAAGCGGCTCTATGTTCTAGTCCAATATTGGGATATCCGGAACAAAAGGGTAAATTTGTATTGGACACAGATGCAAGCAACACCGGCATCGGAGCAGTTTTATCGCAAGTACAAGCAGGGGAAGAACGAGTTATCGAATACTACAGTCGAACACTTTCGAAACCTGAGCGTAACTACTGTGTAACCCGAAAAGAGCTTTTAGCAATAGTACGGTCTGTTGAGCATTTCCATCAATACCTATATGGGCAAGAATTTCTGATAAAGACTGATCATGCAGCACTTAAATGGCTTTTGGATATGAAACAGCCTGAAGGACAGGTAGCCAGGTGGCTTGAAAAGTTACAACAATATAACTTTAAGGTTAACCACAGGGCAGGGAGATTGCATAATAATGCAGATGCTTTATCCAGAAGACCATGCGCGGATAATTGTAAGCATTGCCAAAGAATAGATCAAGGAGAAGCAATTACTCCGATTAGGCAAACGAAATTTGAGGTTGATCAGCAGTGGACCACAGAGCAACTTAAAAAGGATCAGCTTGAAGATAGTGAAATAGCACTATTGCTAAGAGCTAAAGAAGAACATCAACCAAGACCAAGCTGGAGCGAGATATCAACTAAAGGACTTGCTTTTAAAACTCTGTGGGCTCAGTGGGACTCCCTGGTGGTGGAAAATGGACTTCTTAAACGAGCCTGGGAAAGCGCCGATGGAAAAGTAGTGAAGACGCAGTTAGTGGTACCAAGGAGGAAGATATCGGAAGTTCTGAAAGAAGTTCATAATGGAAAGTCTGGTGTTCATCTCGGAGTGAACAAAACGATTGACAAGATTCGCGACAGATTTTACTGGGTCAACTACTGCCAAGATGGGAAATCATGGTGTCGGCAGTGCTCAACCTGTGCCGCAAGCCAAGGACCCATCACAAGATCTAGGGGCAAAATGAAACAGTATAATGTGGGCCTATCGTTTGAACGTATCGCCATTGACGTAGCTGGCCCTTTTCCAGAAACAAATAATGGTAACAAGTACATTTCAGTGGCAATTGACTACTTCAGTAAATGGCCTGAAGTCTTTGCGATCCCCAATCAAGAAGCTGTTACCATAGCAGAGGTCCTTGTGAATAACTTATTCAGCAGATTTGGTGTTCCGTTAGAACTGCACTCAGATCAAGGACGCAACTTCGAATCCAAGGTTTTCCAGAAAGTGTGTGATTTACTCAACATCCATAAAACACGGACTACAGCCTTACATCCACAATCAGACGGCATGGTTGAGCGGTTTAACAAGACCATTGAAGAACATTTGTCAAAGGTCGTAGATGAACATCAGACAGATTGGGACCAACATATACCACTATTTTTGATGGCATATAGATCAGCTTCAGTCCATGACACGACAGGACTAACACCATCCATGGTTTTATTTGGAAGAGAACTCCGTTTACCATGTGACCTATTATTCGGAACGCCAGACAACCAGGATATGGAAATTCAAGACTACGCGGACTCTCTTAAGGAAAAGTTGCTATACATCCATGAATTAGTCAGAGAGAACACGGAGAAAGCCAGTGACCGAATGAAGACACGATATGATCTCAAAGCTAATTCTATGGGATTTCAGATGAACGATAAAGTCTGGTTATATAATCCGCAAAGGAAGAAAGGAAGATCTCCCAAGCTTACGCCAGTATGGGAAGGGCCCTATACAGTCATCAAAAGAATTAATGACGTAGTGTATAGAGTTCAGCGTAGCCCCAGAAGCAAACTGAAAGTTGTCCACCTCGACACGTTGAAAGCATATCACGGACATGAAGTAGCTGATCGGGACGATCAGAATTAAGAGGGAGGCAATGTCACGACTAACAACCGTCCGAATGTTTTTGTGCTACCCTATAGAACTTGCCTTGTAGCGTACCGTGTTTATGTATGAGTCATCGCCGCCCGGCCGGCCGCGAATATTCAGGAGCGCTGGAATTATCTCGATGGACGATGATCATATAGAGTGGCCTCGGAATAATTCCCGAATATTCGTGATAGAGTGGAGATTTTATATATAAGGAGCAGACCCAAGCTGAAGTCAGTTAGTTAGTTAACCATTGAGTGTTAAAGTGGAAAGAAATATTAGTTGGAAAGTTATGACTAGTTTAGAGTGTTAAATTGTATACAGTGGTAGATAATAAAGAGATTATTAGTTGAAAATAGTAAAGTTGTAATTTTGTTAAGAACCCACGGGAAAAACGTAGCAGTATTAATAAAAAAGTCGTTACTGCGTATAAGGCTCTCTCCAGTAAGTATGATCTCAAAGCTCTGCAAAAAACGGGAAAAGATGTTATTGACTTCATTTCAAATGGCAGATAATTGTGCATTTTTTGCATTGTACAGTATAGAGCTTTTAACTAACTCTGAACGTAGGGTTGGCAGATAAAGATCATGCTCCGTATTCCTAAGTGGATAGTTGTGAGATGGTCTTTCTGAAATAGCAGATATGAGCTTGCGGATTAAGCAACGGATTCAAATATGAATAAGAAAGGAAGAGTTAATATTTTAAATTTGTTAAAGACATCCTTGCAGTGAGTTCTACTGTTTAGTCTCAGTGAGTATCGAACAGCTCTCTTTTGTAGTTTGAAAATACGCTCAAATTGAGTCACACAACACGTACCCCAGAATGGAAGGGTGTATCGGAGATGTGACTCAAAAAGGGCCTAAATTAATCTTCCTGGAAACCATTCTTAGAGCAAAACAGGCAGAACTTATTTTTTTTGATAAGGCATCGATGTGCAAGTCCCACTTTAAATGGTTGTCCACAACAAGCCCCAAGAATTTCACAAATTCAACGACGTCAATATAGTGGTGTTATTAAGTACAAAATATTGCAACGTACTTTTATATGACAAAACTTTAGTTTTAGAAACGTTGTACCATGATTTAATGGTGATTAAGTCACTATACTCGACGCGCCGAACAGATTCACCAAACACGGAAAACACGGATACAATAATTCTTCTTATTTTATGATTCCATTGATTCCAAACATAGGAACTTTCATTAACACACTCTATTTTTATTTTTTGTATTATGGATAAGAAAAATCGAAATGAAAAAGAAAACATTGGGTCGATTCAATCATAAAATAAGACGAATTGTTTCCGCGATTGGTGAATCTGTTCGGCGCGTCGAGTATAGATAGAGTTCTGTGAAGCGCCGAAATATCCGGGTTGCTCCAAGTGAAACTAGTATCGTCCGCAAAGAGACAGACTTTACCGCTAATGTCCCGACAAGCAATGTCGTTGATAAACAGCAGAAACAAATTAGGGTCTAGTACTGAACCCTGATGGGGTACTCCACAATCTATTGGCTTGCAAGAAGACATCAACGTATCAACCCTCACAAGCTGACTTCTGTTGTTAAGTTAAACCATTCGAAAGGCACTCCTCTGAATCCGTAGTACTGCAATTTGTTAATTAAGATATTATGATTTACACAATCGAAAGCTTTAGAGAGATCACAGTAAATTATTGCTGTAGAGTGATGGTTGTTCAGGTTGGAGTATACATAATTAAAATGGAAACCATAGCATCATTTGTGCATTTGTTATTTAAAAATCCAAATTGATGGGTAGTAAGTATTTTATATTTAGAGAGAAAAGATAGAAGTCTTTTCTCAACCAGTCTTTCAATGATCTTTGATAATGTGGAAAGGAGTGCAATTGGGCGATAGTTGCTTGGTCTTTATCTCCTTCTTTATATAAAGGAATAATTATTGTTGTCTTAAGACAATTCACATTAGCATTAGAGAGATATGAAAGTGGATCATGAGGAGTTATGATGTTCATTAAATCTTTAGCCACATTTACAAAGTAATTGTTTAGGTTCTCAGATGAATTAGGGAATGTTCTAGACGAAGAAGTCTTATTCCTGAAGTCATTCACAATAGACCATGATTCATTAGCAACGTTGCCGGATTTAGCCAGCTTCTCTTTAAAATAAATGTCCTTGGCAGCTTTTATAGTCTTATGATAGACTTTTCTGTAAAGTTTCCCGTAATGAAAGAAGACATACAGTGTCACTTTTGAAGCACCTTAAATTAATCAAAGAAGCTAAAACGTATTCTAATATATTTTTTTTCGTAGCATCCAGTGGCGTAGTCAGTTTTTCCTAGCACCTTCCGTTTTTTAGTTATGAAGTATTTTTTAATGAAACACCCTGTATCTATATTATTTTTTAGATTTATTAGGCATAATGTGGGCTTTTCAAAAATATATAATCGTATTTATTATTTTCAAAAACAAGCTCAGAATTTAAGATTTTCAAACATTTTCTTTTGTGTCCAATTAGTAGGTATAGTAGGATATATTTTTAAGGATTATTTTTTAAGTGCGGGAATTTTCAATCGCCATAATACAAGTAATTGGTCTGCAGAAAATCACCATTTAATTTTTGAGAGGGAAGAACAAGTATGCTTTGGGGTTGGGGTCTCGTATTTCATTTTTAAAATTCGCATAGTCTACAGATTTTTGATAGTTGGTTTCACAGCGCGTCAGTACCATTGATTTGTATAGGAGTGGATAAGCAATAGCCGCCTGTCGCACTACTCAAAAGTGGCAACCTATGGGCGAAAAAACAGGTTTCTGCGCATGACAAAATCGAGGCAAAATGGAAAAACGTAAACAAAGGTGATACCGTTTTGTCATGCGCACTAAAACACGTGCCGTCTCAGCAGGCGTCGGTCAGGATCGAACTTGGCTTTTGTCTCTGACGTGTTTTCGTTTTGACGGCGCGGCGTTTTGAGTTAATAATTCTAGTTCGATTCGAGGCAAAATACCCGGCATCTCCTATTTCGAGTAAGTCTAGTTATTATAAGTATTACTTATTTATACCTTATTGTTTGTTTCACTATGCTAACTGGGGCCCATTTCCCAATCGGCAAGACTCCTCTACCGAATATTTGGTGAAATAATCACTTTCGAAGTCCGGGCCTGCCTATTTACCTTCACGGTGCAACAGCTAGCTCCTACTAATTTTCTAATGCGCAAGTCCAAATTGAAGTTTCTTTGTTTACATTTCGCGGTCGTAAATTTGCCATGTTTGGTCTATTTATTGCTTATCCACTCCTATACAAATCAATGGTCAGTACCGAGAAATCCTTGAGGAAGTTATTCCAGAAGTGATTGAAAATGTCCCATTAGCCCTTTATAATGCTATTTATCTGCAACAGGAGCTGTTAAGGGCATTTTTAGATGATAACTATCCTCAAAAATGGATTGATACCTACGGATTTGTAACATGGGCCCCTCGATCTCCGGATCTTTCTACTTTGGATTTTCTCTTAAGGAGTTTCATGCAAAGTAAAATCTATAAAACACGATATCAGTCTGAACGGAGCTTCGTGCGGCGATCCATTAAACATACGGAAATTTCCAAAGAAAGCTTGAATCTTTTGAACGCCACTAAAAGAAAAACGAAGATGTTCCACTTTCGCATACGGGAAAATGGCCGTCATTTTGAAAACCACCTTTAAAAACTCTTTGTTTTTCAAAATTTCGTTTCTGTTTTGTTTTTCCAAACTTAAGTTTTTGGTAAGACAGGTAACAATTGTTTAATTTTGTGTAAAATTTAATAATTTTATCATAATTAAGTTAAAATGCTTTAATAAATAATGAAGAGTTGATAATTGAAAAAGAAATTTTGAATTAGGTTTGTGAGTATAATAATACTTACATGGGTTTTGTTTTTAATAAATTTTAGCCACACCTAATAATTGGACACAAAAGAAAATTTTAGAAAATAAAGTGTAATGAGGGACGGCGAAGATGCTCGGATAATTCCGATCGATCTTCCTTACAGGTAAGTCGATTGATCTTCTAATTCTGAGCTTGTTTTTGAAAATAAGTGCATACAATTATATATTTTTTGGAAGTTCACATTATGCTTAATAAGTTTTAAAATAACTCAGATACGCGGGGTTCCTCAAAAGTAATATTTTTCAATTGCACCCTATATCTCAAAAGCCATAAATGGTATGAAAATTCTGCTGGCATCCTTCTTAATTTTACAAAAAAGTAGCACACTGTGATACCGCAACCCTCCTTCTTTAAAAATAAGGAAGATATCCTGTAAAAGTGCCGTGAATGGCATACTCAGTAATTATTACTGATCATCCATTATAAAATATATTAAAGCGCAAAACTGGTGTTCTTCGATATCCAGCAGAGCCAGAAAACGACTAAATGTTATTTTTTAATTGTTACTTGTTAACGTACCAGATAACTCTTTAAATGTAAATATCTCTATTATTTTTGGAACTAGAAAAAATATAAGGTTCATGCTAACTTTGTTTTATTTAATGTAATATACCAAATTTTTTACTGATTCTGAATTTTCCATTAAATTCAGAATTTTGTATTGTGTCACATTATATATCAAAACTTTTTTTTCGATATAATTGCTTACCTATTTAGATACGTGCTGCTACCTAGAAATAAAGGTTTATTATAGTATCATGGCATTGACATTTGGAAATTAAACCTTCATCATCAGGTAGTATCAGGTATCTAAATAGGTAAGCAATTATATTGAAAAAAATCATACTATTTCGTAATTTTAAATCCTTCAATATTTGGAAAAGCTTTAAGTTTTGATACATGGTATATTATGCAAAAATATTCAGACTTTAATAAAAAATTTAAAATCATTAAAAAATGTGGTATATTCCACTAAAAAAAAACAAAGTTGGTAAGTGCTGTGTTTTATTAAAATACCATGTATTATATTAAAATAACAGCATGTGTAAAAGCAGATGAAATCAAATAATGTCTATTCGGAAATTGATCCTAATTTCAATAATAATAGAGATACTTATTTCCATTTAAAGAGTTATCCGGATCACCCTATACATTTAGCAGACGGTTTTATTAGTAAATTTTAATAGAATGTTTGTATGACATTGTTCATAAAGAATTTAATCGTAATGACGAAGTATGTACTTCGAATTATCAAAATATAAACATTGTATATCTTGCAACATGACAGGTACAGAGACATCATTTAAGTGTCTCACTCAATTGACATTTTTTTTGCTATTCCAAAAAAAAAGAAAGCTTGCTTTATCTAGATAAATTTTTTTAGAAAGTGGTCAAAAACACCTTCTACTTCTTTTAGATGCAACTTGGCCTCTTTCCTAAACAGTTTGTAATATTTCGTAATTAAAATCGAGTAAATTATTGATACGTACGCACACTTGCGTCTACTTTACTATGATCCCCATCCCCAAAGCAAAAAAGCGAGCGATTTGCGGCTATTCCGACAAAGCATTTTCGGCGGCTTTATTTTTTATTAAAGAAAATGGCAACTGATTTACAATTTATAGCCCACCTTACCTAATAAATTTAATGAAATATGCAAACAGTTTAAATTTAAAAAAGTAATAGAGGAATAAAATATTATTACAAACAATCCCATGATATTAAAATACAGTTGCAAGAGTCTTGCGAGAATCTTGCAACTTGCAAAAGAATCTTGCAACTTGCAAAAGTCTTGGTCTTGCAGGAGATGGTATTGGTAATGGTCTTGTTCTTGCATACCAAAGGACGGTCTTCTTGTTGGCCTTAGTCTTGTTTTTTTTTTGCATGACCAACACCAAGACTGCAAGACCAAGACCAGTCTCGCTCATCACTACCCTTTTCTGAAGGAGTCTTGATGAATGTGTCTCGAATCACACAACCATTTCTAAGGCTATAATATTATAAAGCATAAAAACTATGACGATTATGAATTTTAATAGCGCTACTATACTGTAAGCTATAGTTCTGCCTTTGTATAAGTCATTTTTCATTATCTCAATTAATATATTTTTTTTATTTTAAAATTAGACATTTAAGTACTCTACAAAATCGAAAACCAGTCTGTAGAAAGAAAGAAAACTGAAAGAAAATTATACAGAATACATGAAAATAAAACATCAATAATTATAAACATGCAATGAAGTAAGAACTAAAATCTTTAATAAGTCTCTCAATGAAATAAAACTTCATAATAATGATAATTCGAATAGAAAATGAAAAGATATTTGATCTAAAAATATGCATTATTTAAGCATAATTCATAATTATTTTAAATATTTACTGTAATGTTTGTATGTAATCGCTGCTAGTATGTGTTACTGCATGATATTTACCTTCGTCGTGGAAATAAGTGTGTTGCACCTCTATTTTCGGATCTGGGAAAGCAGTTTATGAGAATAATTGACCAAAATGAAAATTGCTCCAAAACATAGTTCCCCAAAAAGATATTACACCGATATACAACTGATTAAAATTACGAATAAATAAATAATATCTATTTTAATACGTTTAGTTGCGAGCTATTCTACATAGAAATTCGTAAGCAGTTTCTTCACGGGTATTTTTTAAAAAAATTATTATGACAACGGTTGCTAGCACAATTAATTTAGCTGTAATTATTCTAGAAATAAGGTTATTCGGACATGAAGAAACCAGCACATAGGATCGTAGTTTTCGACAAGTCTTTCAATACGTTAAGTACAATCCCTATATTTTTGAAGCTTCTTTGACCGCATGAGAGTGATTTTTCAAGGCCACGGGACGACACACTTTGAAATGTTCGTCGAAATAGTGTAATTTTCGCCTCACAAGAGAGATAAAGTATATATAAAAGTATACTTATATAAAAAATTACATTTAAATCAATGTTAATTTTTATACGTTCAACCATGTTATACTCTTTCACATAACATAAATATCAAAAAAGACTAATGTATATTACTGACCCTTGGTATACCGACAAAATAGTCCCCATAAATTAGCACCGACAAAATAGCCCCCGCAACAAATTAATCTGATTAATCAAGAATAGGACTAGAGGGTCCAAATTGATAAAAAGAATGCTTCTGAATAAAAATATATAGAACTTAATAGAATAATTGAGCCAGATGTGGATAAATATAATAAAAATTAAAATATAATATCATACGTAATGCGAAATATTTCATACAATGTAATTATTATTATTTCTATCAAATATTTCCTTTCTGGCTTCTAATCAATATACATTTTGGAAAAATTGCCTTTCTTTTACTGATGAAAGGATAAAGTTTAATCAGTGATGAAAAAATGTCTAAGTTATTGTCAAATTTGTTGTTTTTTGTTAAAATTAACCAAGGCTAACTAAAGCTAGCCAAATCTAACCAAGTCTTTCTAGCCCAATTCAACCAAAATAACCTGATATAACTATATATTTCTATATTATATATAACTAACGAAAACTATAACCAATATTAAATTAAACATACCTATATTTTGTTTTATCATGACTCTATTTTGTCGGGGCTACTTTTTCATGTAAATATAAATAGCTATATCTAATTATATTTTATATGTATATATTATATTATTTATATCATTATATTAAATAACTGGCCGCAAAAAAGATTATCCGGTGATTTTCCTATTCCGCAAATTCTTATTAGGGAAATTGTCTTATCGAGAAATAGTGTAATTTTCTTTTAGTTACATGGTTTTCGGACAATTTTCTGAATTCCCAAATTCTTCATATTGTAGTGTGAAATCGTAAATCGTAATTATTTTGACCATAAAGCTCCAAAGGTTTTCCATTTTATAAATCAGGTCTTATTTGACACAAAGCAAACAGATTCTATTAATTCATTCAAACCAGATTCTGATTGAAATTATTTTGGTGACTGGCCTGATATCATTTTATTGTATTTGATATATAAAATTACAGGGTCCAGTTTTTTACAATTTTTTCGAAAATGTGAGCTGGGGCCCAAAGGAAAGTGTGGCCCAAATCGACAACACAAGAACTTATATAATTTTTAAAACAAAAAATTAATAAATAAATAAGTATATTATATCTCCTGAAAGAACATTTCTTTGGTAATAAATCAGAATACTCTCTCGTCACCTTTATGATCTAAATTCTAAAGTAAAGCTAATATTTATTTTATTTTGTTTTTTTTTTTCTAGTTTTTTTAATACCCACATTTTTTATTGAACTAGAGACAAATTTTCAAAAAATTCGGTTGAGCTGAAAATTATTGTCAAAATAAGTTGAGCGGTTTTGATTGTGCAGTGTGTTAAAATTTGGAAATATCGTTTTTCAAAACGCCAATATCTTGAGAATAATTGAAATTATTAGGCATACAGTTTGCTATAACAAATATGTCTAGAATGTTCTCTAGAAATCAAATTGAATGAAAAAAGTGTTTTTTGTAATTATTACGTGACCTCGATGCTCAATTATTATTTTTGTTCAAACTACTACATTATAATCAGCACCAAAATTCTACTATATTGTTGACTTAAATAATTTTGTAACTACGCTACTGCACATCACTTGCGTCACAGATGGTATTTTGTTGAGGGTATAATAATTGCTTCATGCTACAAGTATGTGGTAATTTACCGTCATTTTTATAATTCTTATTTCAACAATCGGTTATGATATCATTATTGAAACTATTACAATAGCTGTAAGGTCTTGCATTTAAAAAATATTATTTTTTCAGATCGAATTTTGGATATCCCATGTAAGGTGTGTGGAGACTACTCCTCAGGAAAGCATTATAATATTTTCGCGTGCGACGGCTGTGCTGGCTTTTTTAAGAGGTCCATTCGTCGGAACAGGAGGTACCTGTGCAAGGGGAAGGAAGACGGTTCTTGTATAATCGACAAGGCCCATAGAAACCAGTGTAGAGCCTGTCGATTGCAAAAATGTCAAGACGTTGGAATGAATAAAGATGGTAATCTTATATTAAGTTAATTTTTATATTAGATTTCCTATATTTAGTTCTCTTCTTTGTACTTGACATTTATTTTCGAGAGCATTTCCCCAGTAGCTTTACAGGAATACCTAGCTACTTTCTAGGGAATATAAACCGGATTAAGTTATGTATACAGCTGTGATCAGCCTAACGGACACATAATATGGGGAAATTTTATATTATAACATTTTGATGCGGATAATCGATTCTCTTTCATGTTAGAACCTAACCCAAATTAATCCAAATTGCATTAAATAATGCTGTTCGCCTTTTATGGTTTGGCATACAAAACAAAAACACAAAATTATACGCCAAAAGCCCTCTCACACCAAAAAAAATATCGTAGTTAAGTATTATTGCTATTAGGTATAATTTTTGGAAGCAATTGAACCAAAAACTCATTAACTTTATTATATTAAATTATATCCAATTTTTAAAAAAATAATTTTTTTTTGACAAATAGCGCGAAATGAGACTATTTTTAAGAAATTGGGCTTACAAATATTTGTTTTAAGGCTTTTTAGGATTTCTGATTGAGCACAGCTATGCACTATTTTATCGTTTTGTCTTGTGGCATCACTAATAATTCTCGAAAACGGATTAATAATAATAGCAAATCTAGTCAGCACAAGTTCTTTGTCTCCTAAATTATAACGGAACTTATTATTTACATATAAATTATCGTTTAGTTTTTCAATATTATAATTTTGCTCTGAAGTTCAAATGTCGCCCTACGGTACAGCTCCTTAAATACTTATAATTAATATGAAACAGTTTTGCAGTGCTATTTTAGCAATTCTATTGAGCCCCTTTACGGAGCTCTCGAGGGTTCTTGTGGCCGAAGTGTTTTGCTTTGCCGCTCACTCTCTGCCACCAGGTGTAATAACAAAAATTACGGTTTGTGCTTAAGCTAAATAAGTGTATTCTTTATATTTACCTGAGTGGCTCGCCTAGAATCAATTGTTTGGTATAGTCTGGATAAAATTAAAATCAAATTTTTTTTGAGGTCAGTATGAACGATATGCTAAATATCTCTAAATTAATATATTGCCCTATAATAAAATATAATTACACGACTTCGACAATAGATTTAAATTTATATCATTAGCACATTAGGAAATTATACTATTATGAGATGTTTTACTCAAAAATGTTGAAAACCTTTGGGTTAGATTATTGATTTTATTTAGTCACTGATTTTTTACGTATAATAGGTTATTTGCCCTCATCAGTAGCGCGCGTAAAACCATCAATACATTTTTTTTTTATTAAAATATGAAACGCCGCTGATGGTAAAAATAATTTTGTACTAATTTTCTATAATTAAATGTTTAGTCCCGGAAAAAATTATCTTTATTTTTATACCTTGAACTGTTTAGAAGTTTCTTTTTACAAAATCTCCAAGCACGCCGTACAATAGACTAGTCCAAATAAAATTAAATATGAAAGCCCGTCAGGGGCAATTGTTTTCATTTCTTTGTGGCTTCTATCCTTGCGGACACCTTGCCCTAGAAACCTTCAGTGAGTGGTACCGAAATCAAAAGCTCATGTTTGAAATTTTCAGCATACCATGCGGAAATAGCATATGGTTTAACGAGTGACGAAAATAGTATTTTCTGGAAACGAGAAAATAGTGTACTAAATGAGGCGCAGCCTATTTAGGTAAACTACTATAAAACAATAAACTTTTTCTGTGACAATGTTTTGCTACATGGAGTGTTAAAATAAGACGATTATTTTATTTTATTTTTAATTTCAAATTAATAAACAAAACTTTAATAACTCTATAGTAAAAAAAAACGACAACATTTAGTTTTTAAATTTATTTTGGATTAACATATTGTCTGAAAGTTGTATTAGAATAGATATTTAAAATGATTGGGTTATCAGAAATATCTTGTATTGAGGTAGATGGCAAGAGGTCTGTTGCAATATTTTTAATCAACTTTTAGATGTAGGTGAGTTGGGGAATGACATGATAGCAATCGAATTTCGATTCAATCGAACTGTTTGGTATATTTACTATTTTGATAGTTCACGAAAAATCTGGAATTAATTTGATTCATTCCTGACGAACAAAGGTTGATATATATTTTGTAAATTTCATCGAAAAATCAGGACATATGAAAAACCGTGAAATTTTGTTTTAGTGTTAGGTATTTCAAATACAAAAATATTTTCAGTGCCTTTATTATAATTTGTGGTTAAATCCTTTAGTTTGTGATAATGGCAAGCATTGGAAATACCAAAAATTAAAGCAGTCTGTTCATAATACAAATATTTTACTTTGATCATTAAATATTCTTGTTATGTGGTACATTTGGCAAGAATTATTTATATCGGAGAGAGATTTTTTGACTTCTTGGACTTGAATCCATCAGATTCTCTATATAAGAGCACGCAGCTTGGAAAGCTTGCTAATATCCATTTTATTTGTAACTAGTTCTTAGCATTGAATAGATTGCCCATTAGGTGAATGGTTTAAAACTTTTTGCAAAATGTACAAAATATGCCAGTAACACAGTTTCTGAGTAGGAATTTGCTTGTTTTGTGGTTTTCCAATCCATAAATTTTGTATAAATTTGTTCATACCGGTCTTTGGATTTGGTCAATAGGTAATAATTCGGCGTAAGTCTTCGCAGCTATGCTGGTGATTTCTGCAAGAGTACTGATGAAGTTAAATTCATCGTCAGAACTAGTACTCTCTTCTTGATAAACCCTCAAAATTTTTTACGGTGATTATTGTTTGTGTTTACTCCACTTCATGATAAATCGGACTAATAATATAGCTGTCGTGAATCAATTTTGCGATAATTTATGTAATTTTATTTTGCCTTTATTAAGTTATGTAAAGGGAAATAAATATATTTGTGTCCTAAATTGTCTTTTCCCATTGTGCTTTATAAAATTAAATAACTGAATATGAGTAATTTTTTTCCCTTTGTTTCCATAGCAACAAATGTTGGTTCCCCAGTAAAATATTTTTGTCAATCTAATATTCGCAAACGGTTTTGTATTTGAAAACTAATGAGAAATCAGATACTGATATTGCAAAATATATATTGTGCACCAAGTAATGAAATGAGAAATCAAGAAAACGTCTTGAAAAAGGGTTTGAGGCGTTTGCACATCGAGGCAAAGTTAAAACTACCAATTTATTAGCACAACTTGTACGGTGGAGTAAAATTTAACCCACTTATTCAAACGTATTTTTTCTTGAAGTTCGGAGGTATTTTTTATAAGCACGCTCTAAGCCTAAAATTAAGTTTTTGTTCGGAAGATGTCGCCATAGCTCAAAGAAACAGTTTGCTTCTACGAACATTCGTAAACTAATAGAAGTAATAAACGTTACTTTTCATGCCACACATATTTTTATCTGATAGTGGTAGCTTATTTTGTGAAATCAGTACGCAATTTTTTGAATTTTATAATTTTCTATTTTCTGATATGGTTTGTTCAACCGCCCTCAAAAGAACACGCTTTGATATAAATTGAAGTTACAACAAGTTACACCTTACAAAAAAAAAACCGTATTTTAGTTGCGGGTTACATTTTTGCCCCGTCATAGATTAAAGGTTTTTCTTATAACCTGCCGTGTGATTGTTATGATTTCCATACATATTTTAAAAAATGATTACTAAAAGTAAGTTACTGATAAAAATAAATATTTCTAAATATTAGATTTTGCTGAAAAACGCGGCTTGATGTTTGTAATTTTGATTTTAACCTGACCTATAATGGCATTGATATCCACATATCCTCATGCTTTCATAATATATATTTACGTTGTCCGATAAAAAAAAATAAAAAATTTCGAAATAACTACTTTATATGTTTAAACTGGACGAATGACGTACAATGTTTATTTAATATTGTTTTGATGAAAACTATGTTTTTATATGTATAGGAATCAGACTACGAGACTCTGATAACGATATCGATTGCGATTACCATTCCCCGGGCCTGGATCCAGACATTAATTTACCCAAATTTGATAATGACATACCTAGTTCTGTCTGAAGCATCCGACGAGGAAACCAATGAATCAGAATCAGAAAATCTCCTTTTATTAAGTGAGCTAAAGAAGTTTTGCAAAATTGTATGGGTTGAAAATATTACTCGAATAGCTGCCTCATGAATTTCAAGAATATTCTGGATTATCACAAATCATCAAAGATTTACCTGAAATAACACCATGCAACATATTATATAGTATTTCAGACAAATCTTTATGGCCAACAGAACTTTCAGAAAAATAATAACTTCTACAAACCAACAGATAGTGTCGAAATAAATACATTTATTGAAATGAACCTGCTAATGGGTATAAAGAATCTGTCTTCGTATAGAGATTATTGGAGTATTCGTCCTACTTTGCATGATCCTTATATTAGCAATATCAATCTTAACGACAATAACTTTATGCATGACCGAAATTCAAGTAACTTTAACAAACTTTATGAAGTCAAACCATTTTTAGAAAAAAAAAATTAAAACTTATTTGAGTCAACATAAAAACTTAGCAATCGATGAATCGATGATAAAATTTAAAGGTGATGGCCTCAGCATAAAACAATATATGCCTGCTAAGCCAGCGAAAAGCGGATATAAAGTTCGGATGATAGCAGATGAAACTTTTATTGACTCGATTTGAAAAATGTCTAGGTACCAGAGATGCACTTCAGATGATTACGACTTGAAGTACCATCTAGTTTGTTTTGATAACTTTTTTCAAGTGTTAGTCTATTGAATCAACTTGAAGAAAAAAGAAGTACCCGTAAAGACGTGTCTCAGTTTCGAACTGATAAGTCTATAAAAAGGGGGGACTGTGATTGGTATACTACACTCATGTGCAATAAAAACGGTCGTTACAAAATTTTGATTAAGTTTTAGGCTTAATAACTTTTTTATTTTTGGCCCGATTTTAGTGATTTTTTTAAAGAACTGTAGGTACAACTATCCTTATTAACATGTCTTTTACACATTTTAAGAAACATTTGTTATTCGACATTATACAAGGATAATCAAAATGTTTTTTTTTTATCTAATTTCAAAACTTCCTGTGGAATAATCAAGTAGCAAAATTATTCCAAAATGTCAGTTTTCATTTAAAGTCATCTATTCTTTACGTTTTGTTTTTTGGTTCACCTCAATACATACATTTATTCTCACACAAGTGCTAAATATCTTCTTTATCAATGATTTAAATTTTTTATTGTACTAATCAAAATTTAATTGGTAGTTAATTTTGTTTCTAAATTAATTTACTTAAATTAAACATTTTAACTTAAACATGGACCAGTACTTTGTTTTCCCTCCTCTAGTTCTAATTACTGGCCTGCACACGTCGGTCTATGCCATCAATGAGCCCGCGAATATCGTCTTGGGGAATATTCCTCCATTCGTCTTGAAGTACCGCACGAAGCTCGTTTAATGTCGCTGGTACCACTTCTGGAACTCTAACGCGTCTTCCGAGCATATCCCACACATGCTCTATAGTGTTCAAATCTGGAGAACATGCTGGCCATTCATTTTTTCAATCCCAACTTCTAGCAAATATTCAGTTACGCACATTGCTGAATGTGGTCGGGCATTATTTTGCATCAAGATAAAGCACTTAAAACCATTGTAAATGCACAAACATACTGTCAAACTGACAATAAAGCGTCAAATAACAATGGACAACATAGCCACCTTGTCAAAGAAAATACTGAATTCATATTGAATTAGAAATTATGTAAAACTTTAAATTATTGATAACCAAGATCATTTTGCATTTGGGTGAGAATAAAGGCATGTATTGACATGAACCAAAAAACAAAACGTAAAGAATAGATCACTTTAAACGAAAACTGATATTTTGGAAAAAATTTGCTACTTGATTATTCCACAGGGTGTGTTGAAATTAGATAAAAAAACAACATTTCGATTATCCTTGTATAATATGTCGAATAACCAATGTTTTTTAAAATGTGTAAAAAACATGTTAATAAGGATAGTTGTACCTACAGTTCTTTAAAAAAATCACTAAAATCGGGCTAAAAATAAAAAAGTTATCAAGCCTAAAGCTTAATCAAAATTTTGTAGTGACCGTTTTTATTGCACGTGAGTGTAGTTCAACAGCTCTTTAAGCATTTAATGGTGTGATAAGAGGACAGTGGATATCAAAGTTTCACAATCTCAGTAAGATAACTGAAGTAAAAATGAGATCCAAAGATGGCAGCACAGAAATATTATTTGTCCATTAACTCAACAGACTACATAAGAAAATGAATTCAGTGAATAAGCTTGATCAAATGGATGTATAAAATGTCGTGGACGCTCATCAAAGATTAAAGTGTGCACAATGACATAAGCCAGAAAAAAAAACGAAAACAAAATATCGGAAATAAAAAAATTTTTGTGGTATCTCTAAAGGTTTCATAGGACATTCTTTGATGGCTGTATAAGACAACGTTAACGCACATCAAAAATACAAGTGTATAAGGACATAAGCCCAAAATAAATGAAAAAATGGGAAGTTTTTAAATTTAATTTTAAGGGCAGTCCCTGAGGGGCAGGCTTTTAGTTCTAGTTAAACTGGAGGCTTCCGACAACATCCTTTGATGACTATGCAAAAATACCGTTAACGCATATCAAATACAGGTGTGGACAAGGACATGAACCAGAAAGGAATGAACACATTTCATATTTAATTCTATTGACACTCTGACGGGTAAGCTTTTGGTTCTGTTACCACTGGAGGCTTCTGAGATCATCCCTTGATAGCTATTACAAAATATAGTTAACGCCCATCAAATAATAAAGTGTCCACAAGGTCCTAAGCAAGAAAGGGTCTGGAGGCTTCTAAGTATATTTCTTTATAGCTGTAGAAAATATCTTTACTTAACACACAACAAAGTATACAATGTTCACAAGGACCTAAGTCAGGAAGAAATGAAAACGATATGGAAAAGATTCATATATAATTTTATGGACAGTCCCTGATGGGGCACGTATTTAGTTCCGGTATCTTCCAGGACTTATTGTAATAACCGTTGATAACTTTATAAAATAAATAACGTTCATTCAAGCACAATCTTATATCATTTTGACCGTGTGCGTAATAATAAGCTTCTGTGGCGACTGGCGCATCCACGTCGTTTTATGGCTGAGATGTTATGAAAAACAAGGATTAACAATGAAATGTATAAGGAATATTTTTTTAAATAAATGCCATAATTCTAGTAAATAGTGCCCTTCGGGTGTGATACAATATATAGGCCAGTGTATCTAGGCCTTTGGTATAGGCCAAGCAAGAACAAATTAACATAAAGCTGCGACCACCAAAAAAAGGTAGTACTAGTCGTCCTTTTTAACATACTAAAAGTCCCCATTGATCCCGTTGACCAAAAGGCTTCAAAATCAGTCCGCCATCTTGAAAAATAGTACTTTTTTTATAAATTCCGTAATAACTTAAAAACTACTATACAGGGTGTAACATAAGTACGTTAAAATATTCGAAAGACGTATTCCTGAGGCAATTTTAAGAAAAAAACTTCATATGAACGTATGTCCTAAACTACCTAACTTTTGAGATACAGGGTGGTAAAATTATCAGAAAAAAATCAATTTCGTATAATAACTGTCATACTATAGTAGATATCTTAATGATATTTGGTGCATGTCTTCTATGCATCAAGATGCATTTTCTGATGTACAGACAATTTTATTATTTCTACCAGTGGCGTCCGTACGGGCATTGCATTGAATATTTTTGGAGAAAAAAATGGTACGCCACTGCTTTTTCTTAAAGTAAAAATTATTTTTGAAATTATCATTTATTTCTGTGCAAATTTAATCTCTAGATTCTCTTTCGTCCGACGCATGGTTTTCGCCTAAAAAAATAAAAATCATGTTTGTGCAAGCTGAAATCCTCAATGAAATTCTAATGTGGTAATCATTATTGGTACTTGAAAGTTTTTTTTTTATTTTTTCCTACAGTAAAATCAGTTACTTATTTCTAAACTAATTGACAATTGATATTAAACGAAGTCAATAGCTTGAAAAAAAAATCCACACAACAGTTACCGCGTCAGATTTTTAGCGATTTGACCCTGAAGTAAAGCGATTTTTATTTTTTTATGCGAAAACCATGCGTCGGACGAAAGAAAATCAAGAGATCAAATTTGCTCAGAAATAATAGAGAATTTGAAAAATATTTTTTATTTTAAGAGAAAACAGTGGCGTACCATTTTTTTCTCTAAAAATAATCAATGCAAAGCCCATACGAACGCCACTGGTAGAAATAATAAAATTGTCTGTACATCAGAAAGTGCATCTTGGTGCATAGAAGACATGCACCAAATATCATAAAGATATCTACTATAGTATGACAGGTATTATACGAAACAGATTTTTTTCTGATAATTTTACCACCCTGTATCTCAAAAGTTATGACGTTTAGGACATACGTTCATATGAAGTTTTTTTCTTAAAATTGCCTCAGGAATACGTCATTCGACTATTTTAACGTACTTATGTTACACCCTGTATATATAAAAAATATCAAGAGATCGAAATTATTAAGCATAAAAAAACACACAAAAATAAGGTGTTTTATAACTTCCAAAATAAAGGGGATTTGCAAAAATATGTCCTTAAAACCATTAATTTTTGTTTGAGCTAAATTTTTAATGTATTTTTAAGTCGAAATCATTCGATTTCTTGTTGAAAGATGCAATAGAACCTATTTTGAAAGAATTGAAAAATAGAAAAAAAATCGCACGTGACTTCAGTAGAACAAAAAAGCTATGGTGTGAATATTGGGAACAAATTGACTTGGTCAAGATGTTTATTTATGCAGAGAGAATCGGGGATTTTGAGCTTCATTTATATCGTGTTAAAAATATGCTGCCGTACTTCCATTCAAGTGGACACCTCTGTTACGCTAAATCGGACCATCAATATTTGCAGCAGATGAATCACTTGAAAACTTCATTAAGAGATGATAAATATATCAAGTTTACAACTTCTTTTGCAGTTAGGCGTAATTCAGACAAATTTTGGTCTGGTTTATGGACGGATATTACAATTGAACAGATCCTCATGAGGTCCATGAAGTCAGAAGGCGGGTTAACACGTAGAAGGGGCTTAAGTGAAGCTGTATTGAGGAAATGGATATTGTCCTTGCCAGAATCTACCATAGAATGTGACTCATTAAAAGTGTTTGCAAAGTCGAAACCATGTTATTCAGAGCAGCATAAGGAGCTACGTGATTCAAGGGGAAACCGAGATTTTCATGATCTTCAGAAACTCCTTAATTGGCTAGAAGGTAGAAACCCGTTTGATAATCAAATTAGCTCGTTAATGTCTATTTCATCAGGTACAGTGGCTTCAAATGTGATTAACTGTGACTCTGCAAAAGAAATAGGGGAAAATCTTTTACTTAAATGTATTGGTAAAGACTTTCAAGATCTCCGTTTAAAAAGAAACTATAAAGTTAAACCTTTACCTTTTATGTTCAAAACTTTAAAGGTATATGACCAGGAAGCGCAAGTTAATCCAACACAGCTTTTTAACCGAATTCTTTGTACATTCAAGTCTGAAGAAATTTTGAAGAAATGTGTTGAGTTTGAACTCGCACCTTTTCCTCTTACCACCACAATCAGTATTTGTTATAGATGGAGGGCATTTACTTCATAAAGTGGTATGGCAATTCCCCGCAACATACGGACAAATTCTAAGCAAATACGTAAATTATGTTACTTATCATTATGGTTCTAATTCAATAATAGTGTTTGATGGGTATGATATTGAAAACTCCACAAAATCTCAGGAACAGATTCGCCGCACAAGGAAATTTTCTTGTATTGATATCACATTTACGGAAAATACTGCAACCACAGTAAGTCAAGCAACATTTTTATCCAGCGTGAAAAACAAGACATTATTCATCACAATACTTACAAAAAGGCTTGAGGGTGCAGGAATACGAGTAATACAAGCCGAAGGAGATGATGATACCGTTTTAGTTGAGACGGCAATTAATTTAGGTGGTTCTGGCTCACCAGTGGTTCTAGTTGGCGATGACACGGACCTTGCTGTGATTTGAACTTACAGGGTAGATCATCAAAAAATATTTATGTTACGGCCAGGCAGATCTGGCAAGCCAGATAAATTCACAAATATTTTAGAAATTTAGAAGAACTTATTCACACCAAAAGAGTACATTTTATTTGCTCATGCCATGTCTGGCTGTGACACTACTTCTTGTTTTTTCAAAAAAGGAAAGATTTCCACATTTAAACTTTTAGAGAAATACGCAAAGATGCAGCAGGATGTCTCCGTATTCCTGAATCCAACATCAAATTGAAACAACATCATACAATCAGGTGATGAGTTCCTCATGACCTTGTATGGAAAACACTCATTGGCAAAAAAATCTCAATGAACTGAGATACTGTAATATAAATCGATCACAGCCCGACAAGCTCTCAACACAAATTTCGAGTTAGCCTCTTTACCGCCCACATCGGAAGCATCAAAATACCACCATTTCACCAAGAATGGATGGGGAATAAAATCAATCCCTTGGAATGGGGCTGGGCTAAAAAAAATAAATTGTTGACCCCTTTGACAACATCACAACCTATAGCCCCTGATTTTATATTAATTATGATTTATTGTTCATACAAAGCAGGATGTAATAAGCTATGTAGCTGTAGAAAAATGAATATGTTTTGTTCAAGTCTATGTGCAAATTGCAATGGTATATCATGTTCTAATTCTGGTGTTCAACTAGATGACGATGAAGAAGTTTGATTATGGTTAATTATATTTTTCACATTAAAAATCTTTTTTTGTCATTTATGCTATTTGTTTATAACTATTTTTAGGTACTATAAATATGAATGTATACATTATTATGATATTTCTGTCGCATTTTTAGTATTTGCTTCATATTATTTTGTATGTATCTTAAAAACTATTACAGATAAATAAACTAGCAAGCATTTGTTTTGTTGATCATTTTATGCTCTTCAATTTTGCTCTCTTTCATTTTTTGTCATATCTCCTATAGTTTCGTAGTTACGGAGCCATAAATAAAAAATTGACCGATTTTCAAGATGGCGGACTGATTTTGAGGCCTTTTGGTAAACGGAATCAATGGGGACTTTTGGTGGGTTGAAAAGGAAGAATAGTACTACCTTTTTTTGGCGGTCGCAGCTTTATGTTAATTTGTTCTTGGTTAAACATTAGTTGTACTGGCCTAATATAGATGTAATGACAAACTAATTATCTGGAATTTAGATGAGAAAATCACGTAAAGGAAATAATTTCTGAGCATAGATTGAAGATATTTGTATATTTAATCAACTCAAAAATATAACTGTGATCAAATATATATCTAATTTTGATACTAATGTATTATTAATAAATCGAATATTATCTAATTTAATTATTTTATGACACATTAGCTAATGCCAACTTAAAATTTATATATTGTCTTTAATTTCAGCCGTTCAGCACGAAAGAGGTCCTAGAAACTCCACAATTCGCAAAGCGATGTCATCATTTTTTGATCACCAACGAGCAGTAATTGCTTTTGGGGGAAATCCCTCGGATATTCAACCGGTGATGTCTCCAGGTGGTAGTGGCGTATTAGACTTAGCTCTACCAAAAACAACATTAACCCCTCCATCTCACATGGAAACTACCATGCTCGCAAGAGTACCATTAATGCAACCAGTTCCATTTGGATACATTCCCAGGGTAAGTTTGTTAGCCTATATGTACTAGCAATATCTTCTATGATTAGCCTCATTGTTTATTAAAATTTTTGAAGTATTTGAAAGAAGCTACGGCTTAATTGAGCTCAGGTTCTTGATCGGATATGGCCCTTTGAGGCATCGCATTCAAAATCTAAGCAAATATAGTGGAAACCGTGAAATATGTATTGTGTGCCTGAAAATGTTTAACCCGAAATAGGCTAAAAAAGGTTATCTTAACACCCAGTATTAAAAGAAAATCACCTACCCGTAATAATCATCTTGGTAAAAGTATGTGACGAATCTACGATTTACGTGCCAAAAAAAATTACGAATATTACAGAGGGCGAAGTTTTGAAAATGCAATAAATTTATTATATTTTACTTTAAAAGACGTGAGGTAATTTTGAAAGGTAATAAAATAGTTAATACAACCTGCATAAGAAATTTTTCTCATTACCTACTATTTTTATAAGTACTTTTCATTGTTTCAGCTGCCCGGAGTACCATTTCAAACACCCTCTCTTATAACACCTCCTCTCATAAGCCCTCCAAACACACCTCCACCTGCCATCGTAACACCGGAGGATATATGCGAATCAGCTGCCCGACTACTTTTCTTGAATGTACAATGGACAAAAAGTTTACCATACTTCATGGGCTTGCCAGTAAGTGACCAGCTACTTCTGCTTGAAGATGGTTGGAAGGACCTTTTCATTTTAGGAGCAGCTCAGTTTCTTCCCTTAATAGATCTAAAGGAACTCATGGAGACCAGCGACGCATTCAAAAAAGAAGATTCTTCAATATTCATCGGGAGAGTTCAAAAGTTTCACGAAACATTGGTTAATGCGAAGCAGTTTCATCTAGATCCTCACGAATTCTCTTGTCTTCGAGTGATCGCGTTATTTAGAGCAACCTCCCCTTTAACTTCAACCGGCAATCAAACAAGAAAATTAATCGAAGAAAGATCTGTACAAATGGTTGCAAATGACGCTCAGATGAGTCTCAATAAGTATATCGCTACAACAAGACCACACGATGTCCTAAGGTTCAATAAAGAGTTTTTGCTTTTGAGTAGCATTCGAGCAATCTCAGCTGATGCCATTGAAGAACTGTTCTTCCAAAAGGCTGTTGGAAAAATACCTATTGTTAAAATCATTGCAGATATGTATAGGAATCAACAAAGTTGATCAGAAATGATCATATTGTAAATGTTACTGCATAGCAGCTGTAAAATTAATGAAGTTACTACATAGTAACGAAAACTTAACTGTGATTTTTCTTATCCATAAATGAACACAGTATAGAATTCCCCATTAAGACAATATGGTAAAACCCGTATTCAGAAAGGGAAGATTTCTAGGATAAAGGTGTGGAGTTGAAAAAAATCATTATATCACAGCAGTAACATCAGGATATGACGAATATGTTTTTAGGATTTTTTTTGGCTTTTTCGCGAAATTTATCTAAATGGCTAAGTACCTAAATGAAAATAGCCATAATATAATAACAAAAATTTAAATATTTCTTGCAAAAGGCATCTTATGCTTGCAGGTAATTTGTGATAGAATTTTTTCTTTTAAATCATATTTTGAGCGCTATGATTCTAGGTTTTTTTACAATGTTGCCAAACAAACTAAAATTTCATAATCTTGCATAGGTACATAAAAATGTACACATTATAGACAGCGCTACGTTCTAACACTTTTATCCTAGGCTTTCTATCATTTCATTTGCAGAATTTTGGCAGTAACGTTCGGAGACGTTGATCTTTTTGATAATATGGATCTGTATAAGCACACATTCTCAATTATTTCCATATTTTAGAATTATTTACGTTCTCTTTAGATAAACATAGTCATTTTCTGAAAACGGGTTAATTTACTTAATACTGTCTTGGCGAAAAACTCAAGTTGGTGATTTTATATAGTGTGAGATTGCGATACGAAGTAAAGTATGTTTGGATATTGATTTACAACATAACTGACTAGGACAATAGGTTACTACATAGTAACCTTAAATTAATCTGTGATGAGCTATTTTTTACCTGAAAGTAGAAAATAGTACTTAGATAATAACAGTGAAAGAGCTTTAGACTGTATGAAAATATATTTATGTACAGGGTAATCCAAATGAGATTATAAAGGCGTTATATATAGCAACATTAAACTAACGTTCAATTGAACAGTTACTTGAGTAATTAAAGCGGACTGGACTAATTTGAGGAAGAACCAATAATTGAATATAAGGTTAGGTTAAATAGAAATATATAATATAACACCATCGATGCTTTATTATATTTAACTAAAATATATACAAAATGGACATATTTTGCTATGTACGCTTTTATAGTTCTATTAATTGACGGCAGTGGTAGAGCCATAACAATTTCCCATTCACTCATTTAATGTTACCAAAAGATTTCCGCGATTTTAACAGATTATGTTCCGAAAACTGAAAGCATAATTTCATAGTGAGGACGCCACTGATCTCTAAAGTTCTAAGAGTACATATATTGTATAAAGCTCCATACTATGCGCTTGCTTGGGTAAGTTTGAGTTAATTATAAAATTTCATTAATAATCAGGTTCTCATGGAAATTTCTTAACATACTTCTGAAATATTTACGATTACTGTGTTTTAGCTAATATATTTCTGATCAAGCGTCTCTTTCTAAATGATGCTAAAATTTTCTAGAACTCTTTTATATACTAATTTGTATGCATTATTTTATTCTTTATATGCCTAGCAGCATCCTCTATTAGTTTTCATGAAAATACGCCTGCTAAATTCATTTTGTCATTTCTTATTTCACGGTTTTCTATTTTTACTCAGGTAAATAAATCGTTAAATAACTTATTAGTTTTATAATTAGGGGAATATACAGTGTTGGGTTGCTTGGGTTAGTGCTGGTTGTGTTCTGATTACTTAAAGTGCAACCTCTAAATATCTTAGTTTAAAATCAAATCGTGAAGAAGTATTTGCAGTATCGCCGGCGCCGTCTAACTGATGGGCTTTGGATGTCCTAAATTATGACACACAAGCCACCATTTAATGTTTGTATAAGAAATCTTTTTTTTACTTGTAATTATTTAATACCTAATATAATTACTTTCCATGTCAATATTGGCATTCACAAAAATGTATTTGTTTGAACTTTTAATCATTCTCACAACGATCGAAAACAATTTGAGATGTTAGCTAGTTTGAGTTGAACCGGGCATTAGTATTTTTGAATAGATTTTCAAAAAAGTAGATGGAAAATCAACATTCATCAATTTCCATCTAATCCCGGTTTTCCGTAATAAATGTCTGAAATTGAGAAAAAGTGTATTTCTTACTAAATCATAATGGTTCGAAAACGATTGTTAGACCTGAAATTGAAAAGATGCGTTTAATGTTTCTATATTTTTTTTGCATGGTTAATTATTTTAGTATAAAATATTCTAATTTTGTTGAAAGAATCCTGCAACTTTAATTTTAAAGTTATTTAAAAATATTTCGAGGAAATATTAACGAAAATATTTGGATCACCCTGTACTGGCTAGTGCCATTTACCGAACACTTCATTGCCTAATATTTTGGTGCGTATTAAAATGAGAGAAAAGGCATGTCGACGCATGTATATTTTTATAATATACTTATACATATACAAATTTATATTTGACTAGACTAGAGATTGAAACGTGATGCCGAAAAAAAATTGTGTACTTACATATACTAGGCCCATATCAGTGGTCTTTCAATTTATATACATCTACACAAACTCATTATTTACCATCACTCGCATATTGTATCCTGCTGCTTTTCTATAAAATGAAAGATGGTACGTACATAATAATTGTAAGTTTTTGGATGTTTCTCGTATCTCCGTTACCTGTTAATATATAGAAATGGTAAAAACTGTTTCTAATAGGTTTTTACTAGATTTCAGTGGCGTACAAAATATTTCCTAAATATATATTGTTTAATTGGAGTTTCAAGGCAAACCTTAATTTTTTTTAAATATTAATTTTTAATCTGATTTTAATCTGGTTATTGACCGATTTCAAAATATATAATCTATATGCATTTTTTCAAAAAGCCTAAAGTTTGGAAAAAACAGGAAAAATGAAGTAATTTCCCAGAACTGATTTCTCATTTGAAAGAAATATCTCTATTAATATAAATTTTACTTTGAACATATCCCACGGATAGATCAGGTTATCTTGCAGGTCATCTCTTAAGACCCATAGGATTTGTCTAAAATTGACGAATTACGTGAGTGCGTTATGTTAACAAAAACAGAAATACGAGAGGCAACTAAAACAACCAAATTATATATAAAAATTCTCTTTCATTTTACAAAAGTGTATTGCGCCTATCATTTATTCACGGTTATCGAGACTCCCCTTAATTTAAGAAAAATTAGAGCCCTGTTCAGTTTCACCTAATTGAGAGAGTAATTTGTACTAATAATGACGTTTTTAATTTATAATATTTTGCCGTTAATTAATTTATTATAAAGTTCATACTCATGTACCGATATGTATTGTCTTTTTTCCCAAAAGGTTTTATACATAAATTATATAACCATAAAATAATATAATATTATACTATTACATTTAGTTGTTTTTGAGAATTAGTCTAAAGAGCTTTTGATAATAATGTATGAGAAATACTAAATTTTTTCACAAAAAATACCAGATAGAAATAACATGATGATCTGAAAAACGCTCAGCTTTTTTATCAAGTTGATAGATTATTACAATAGATAAAATTTTTGAAATTAAATGCAAAATTCTTTTTAATTAATTTTACTAATAGCAGAAATGAAGTTTAATCATTAACATCGATATAATAAGAGGGTGGTCTAGGATTGCTGCGTAATATGATCTGCTGACAATTTGCAGAAAATAGTAGTTGAAACTTGTTCTGTAAAAAATCGATAATGGCAATATAATGCAGCTATCGAGTTTCTGTTTATAATTACACTAAACAGTAAAGTAGCATTTGCTATGTGCAGCTGCCGGGTGGGGAGGCGGTGAACAACGTGCGCGCCAGTGACAAATGCTTCATCTCTAACGATCACCTCTTATATATGTAATATCATTGTTGAAACAATTTCAGAGTTTAAAGTAAAATTTTCCCTAATAAAATCGCCAGAAACCGTTGCGTAACGCTTGAAAAATGTTCAAATTATACGGTTATGACCCATTTTCCCATCTCAACCCGTTTTAAATGAAATTTGAAGCAAATAAATCTACTTAATTAAATACAAGAACTATCGGTTAAGTTTACCTCGAAATGAGCCATAAAATCTATTAGAAATTGTCTCCAAACATCACATTTTCTGCCTAACCATTTTTCCGACTTCAAACCCTTTTCAATAAGATTTCAGGCAATCAGATGTGTAAATCGAAATAATTTTTAAACTAAACGCCATGTCAATATACTGGAAGACTCGTAAAATTGCCGAAATATTGCAAATGTTTGGGATTTTCTGCATTTTCAATTTAACATCGATATTTTCATATTTTCCGATCTCGTACGGAAAATTGTTATAGAATTCTTTAGTAGCATATATCACGAAGTTTACGAATCTGAGATTAATTTCTTGAAAATAGCTATGCATTGGCTGGCACGTACGCTTAAAGTAGATGTTTCAAACTGAAACTCAAAAAAATCTCCAATTCGGTATTTTCAATCAGATCGACAAGATTTTTTTTGTATGTTCTGCTCTTTAATCCATTTATAAAAGTTTGGTTGCTCCAGATTATTCGGTTTTTCAAATAAAATAACTAAGGGGTGTCATGTCGTGTCAAAACTCGAAATGGTGAAACTAAAGCACTCTGTATAAAATCGTCATTTCAAAAGTATCTTGTAATACAATTTTTGGCTTAGATTTCGAAACAGGGAAGCATTTAGAGAGTTTTTTCCATAAATATTCTATAGAACTGTCGTCTCAGTTTTTCAAGCTTCGCAACTTTTTCTGCGCTTGAACGCAACGGCCCAAAGTGACTCCTTATCGTATTTGGTGATGTATGAAATTGTGACTGGATTCGCCACTCAACGGATCATGCACATAGCGAATAGTTTACGATAATCAGCTTAGGTAACTCTCAACTTTTCGATGTGTAACAACTGATGAAAATATCTTGATAATGTATGAGCAATTTGACTACGATAGAGTGGTGCTTACAGCGTAAAATAAGATTAAAAATTATGCATTATAGAGTTACAATAATGTGCATACTCTGTCCTAAGTATTGTTCGAAAATACACCGGCTTACAAGAAAAATGACGAGCTTCAAATCTTCATTCAACTTAAAGTTTAGTAACTTTTGAACGAATTGTTCGAATCTGTTCAAATTTTTATTTATGTGTAGTCATGTTTTTACATAAGACAATTTTGGTGAAGTCGGATTCTTATGGGCTCACCTTCATCACTTTATTGTTTCTTTTTTCGTGCCTTTATTGCCTGTCATTAAGGTGTTTTTAATTTTAACAAAGAGAAATCGTTTTGGGTCAGCCGAAAACATATAAAAGTTTCAATTTGCTGTACAAGGTCAAATCGTTGACTGAATAATTATCAGTCAACGGTCAAATTCTTCTCTGTTTGCAACAATAGCATTTTGAACAATTCATATTATTGCTTGTAACGCAATATTTTGCTAATCTAAATTTCACGTAGCCCTTGGAAGACTGCTGAGGTTCTAGGAATTTGCTTATGGCTCTTCTAGCAGTGAGTGCTGGAACAGAAACGATGCAATCTGAGAAAGTTGCTGACTAGTAATAATAACTAATAACTTTTAATTAAGTTAGAGACAGCTTTGCATTTTATGATCACTTTTTAATGTATCTATGCATATGAGTATGTAAATAAGTAAAGCATACCTATACTTATAGTTATGACTCTGAAATGAAAAAGCAAAATAATCTGTGGAGATCAGGCTACTAAACTACTTCTAAATAAATTTATTTCTACAAACAGTTTAAAAAAAAATAAGAAAAAAACCCTCTTGATTTGTTTGCATACTAAATAGAAATAACTGTATTCAACATTTATGCGACATGATATTATACATCACTAAAAATTTGATTAAATAAAATTAATGAATATGTAGTTAAAAAGTTACTAAATTTTAAATTAGGCGAATATTTATATTTTTTGTACATCGGTGAATTTGAACATTTAAAATCAAGTTTCAAACTTAGCTTACCAAGGAAAACGAAATCTAGACTATTCGGAGATAATAAAATACAATTCTGCGATAAAGATTAAATTCTAGGATATAAAGTTAAACATTTTGAGATAAATTTCCTAAATAAGAGCTCAGAATTCATAGATATAAATGGTAAAACAATGCCCATATTTAAGAATCTGCTCAAAATTGCAGATATAATTTCATGCAGTAATTCAAGTGTTTGTGAGACACTTAAATCTGCATATTTGAAACTTTGACAGGCTATAACATCTTAATGGTGCGTCCTCGAGTGCAATAATTTTTGTTATTTGAAGTTCTTTTTCAGAATTGTGGCTTTTTATGTGAGAATTATTTTTTTTTACCTCAAATTCTGTACTTCTAATCTTAGAATTCAGAGTTTTTATCTCAGAACTCCAATTTCTTTTAATCTCACCTATTTTATATTTTCCTGTGAAGCTAAGACGCCTTCGTAATTTTGTAATTGTAGTTATTTCGGTTAAAGTCCAGTACAAATTATTCTCTAAAATGATTCGGTTATTTTGGGAAAAAGAAGTAGATGTTTTCAAACTGACCAGTACGTACAATAAAAATGCTCAATATAAATATAAGGAGAAATGTGAGTGTTATTGTAATAAGCGTAAATAAATATTAATAAGATTTCATATATATGTTTTTTATTCAACTAAAGTCCCGATATATTTAACATACCGTCACATAGGATATTTTAAATTAATCAGGAGGGCAATTTTTAGTGATAATTGCACGTCTCAAACATATTTTTTAAAATCTAACTGTCGCAACAGTCCCCGTCCAGAACATTCAAAAACCACATATACTGGTAGGTAAGTAATTAAAATCTTCTTTACAGAAGTCGAACTTATGTAAGCATCATTGATATCGAAAAGATAATAAGTTAGAAGGGGAGCTCCCCTCTGAGCGATGCCGTTTCTAAAGCCCAACACATTGCAATCATCCATTAATTATGTAAACTTTATTCGATAAGTACAAGCGAAGATCCCTACCAATAGTAGATATCTCATTATACTTGTTTTTATTTATTTATTTATTTATTTACAATATAACAGTATAACTACTTGATTAAAAAAAAACAATATAAGTGATAGTGAGCCAATGTTAAACGAGAAAAAAAAATAATAAAAAAAGAAACACGAATACAAAAAATTGAACAATTATAAATAATTACAGTTAAAGAAAAAAAATTCTTAAAAATGAATTATATATATTACTTTTACACATAACAATACCTGAAAATGGGAGATCCTATGGCGCTCGACTAGCGGTGTGAGTGAGAATATGTTGTAGGTTATAATTAGAGGGAAACAGATGTCCTGGGAGTGAATTCCACAGTGATGCAGTGCGCCAGACAAAGGAGTTCTTGTAAAGCGATGTTCTATGTGTTTCCATATACGACGAACTGTCGCGCTATTGCCGTCTGTCGTGTATGTCTGACAGGCGTTGATAGGGGCGGGATGAGGCGGTCCCAATCCTGGGAAGATCTGCTGTAAAAGTATCTGAAAAACATGGACATCTCGGCCACATATCTGCGGTGTTCCAGACTATCCAGATTCCGGGTCAACCCCTAGTCACCGACGAGCGCCAAAGCTCTTTTCTGAATGGAATCCATCAGCTGTATGGTGTGCTTTGGTGCGGCACCCCAGATGCGTGAGCAATATTCTAAGCACGGTCTTATTTGCGCTTTGTAGAGCAAGAGCAACTGCTGCGATGCATGCAGTTTTTTTGTTGCGAACAAGCGCACCAAGTTTCTGGAAGGCTGATTTTGCGATGTTAGCAACGTGATCATACCAGTACATATTGCTGTTGACCGAGACACCCAGCAGTCTGATTGACGAGGATGAAGGAATAGTCGGTCCTGCCATAATGATGTCAGGGCCCGCCGTATTGGCCCTCTTAGTAAACGTGGCTGCTTGGGTCTTTTCTGCATTGAACTGGACCAAATTTCTGTCGCCCCAAGTTTGAACTTTCTCCAGAACTTGATTAATTGCTGTAATCTGCTCCTGTCTGCGGTGATAATTCTCGGTCGCTGGTAAAGGTTTTTCTGATCTAAAGTGGGAGACAAGGGTACTGTCATCTGTAAAACTCTAAACAGGATTATTCGTTTCGGTCAGCAGGTCATTAATATAGATGAGGAACAGAGTAGGTGAAAGTATTGCGCCCTGAGGCACGCCGAGGCAGTGCGTGTATTAGGAAGATAAAATATACAGCTTTGACGAGATCCTTTCTCCCTTAGGAACAAGAAAAAACAATCGACTTAACATTTCATTCTGAACAATCTATTTTGTTATATTAAACATTATGTAAAAATATTTGGGATGAAATTATTTCGCCTGGTTTCTAAAGAAGAAAGTTGGAATTTTGCTGAAAGTTCATTTTGAGGATAGCCCTGCCCAGGATAAGTACCCTCACCATTTAAATACAAATATTTTAAAAGTTTTCATTGGATATTTTCCAAGCAATCTTTATAAATTTGATGAGTTGGTGACCAGATTATAGCGGCATATATTATATCTAATAAAAGCAAAAAAAAGCGTGTGCACTATGTGCGCATATCTGAAGTGAAACTTCTTAAACTTAAACGCCCTAGCCTTATACATATCGTAACGGATTTGGTTAAAAAGTAGTTTTTGAAGTGAAACGCGCGCCGGGAGTAAAATTTGAAGGTCGCGACACGGCGAGGGGCACGAAAAAGTGTTACAGGTCGTGACACGGCGAGAGGGCACGAAAAAGCGTTACGATATTTTATTGTGATATCTTTGTTAGTTTACAAGCAAAAAACATGAGATTTGCGCTATTACATTGTCAAGACATAAGCGAAACTTTTATGAAGAATGCTTTTTTTCATTTAGGCCTTCCCTTTTTGTTAATTGAGTGGTATATTTAAAAAAACTACTTTTTAACCAAATCCGTTACGATATGTGTAAGGCTAGGGCGTTTAAGTTTAAGAAGTTTCAGGTATGCGCACATAGTGCACACGCTTTTTTTTTATTAGCGTTATTATTTTCACCAAATAAATATTTTGATAAAGATTGTATCTAAAATCTATTAACGTTTTCAATTAGTTATTGATGACAATACTCAAGGTATATAATAACTAATATTTAAAAGATTTCGATTTTTTTGCTTATTGCATAGCGCTGGTGACTTAAAATGTAAAAGATTGATATATTAATCAAATCATAATTACAAATTCGTAATACAATAACATTTTTGTTGAAAACTGCAAATATACTGTAAAATGTTTACTACGAATCGGACAAAAAATCAAGAAGAAAATCTTGCTCGAATTTGCTCCATTTTTTCTATTTACTTAAATTTTTGGCGTTTTGGGTGATTTTCAAATTGGTTAAAGGGTTCGCACAATATTTTCACTGTATATTTATTAAAATACTTATTTTATAATTGCATAAATTTCCGAAAAATTACCTAATTTACTCAAAAATTATTTTTTTTCTTTTTTTAACACGATAGTCCAGGAGATTACGGTGATTTTCAATTTTAATGATTAAGGAAAAGTAAATTAATAATTTATTTTTTATTTATTAAAAAAACCTGTTTTAGTCACACAAGAATAAATCTCATTATTTTTAATTTCCTTGCTTCAAATCGAAGTTATTTAACTATAACGTATAAGCAATTGTCTGAAATACTTCAAAGCTTCCCCTTTTGTTTGAACACTTCCATTTTTCTTTGGACAGTCTTTCATTAAATGTTCTTTCGACCTGCACGAAAAACAACCGTTACAATCTTTCTCTTCATGATTGGACTTTCGACATAAGGAACTACGCGTAATATTTTCGCCCATTTTTTCACCAACGAACTTCTGTTTTTTTGTAGAAACATTTAGCTTTGCAATTTAACTTCGAAAACAAGGCCACTGTTGAATCTTCCTCATCCTCACGTTGTTTTTTCCCAACGGAGTTCTTTAGTTAGAAGGCGTATATGCATTTCTACTTAATAAAGATTATATTTTGGTTACTTTTGCTATATGCATGCGAATTTGAGGTTTTATTTGTTTACAATCATATTTAACCCACTGAAAATGCGTAAAAGGGATACCAAGCCACGAGCAGGTTGCTACAATACTCCCAGAGAAACCTTAAAACATCACTTAAAAGGTCGCCGGAGGTTATAGAATCTTCAAATGGCGGTTGGGGACGAGGTATACACATTGATTTGTATAGGAGTGGATAAGCAATAAATAGACCAAACATGGCAAATTTACGACCGCGAAATGTAAACAAAGAGATTTCTATTTGGACTTGCGCATTAGAAAATTAGTAGGAGCTAGTTGTTGCATCGTGAAGGTAAATAGGCAGGCCCGGACTTCGAAAGTGATTATTTCACCAAATATTCGGTAGAGGAGTCTTGCCGATTGTGAAATGGGCCCCAGTTAGCATAGTGAAACACACAATAAGGTATAAATAAGTAATACTTATAATAATTAGACTTACTTGAAATAGGAAATCCTGGGTATTTTGCCTCTACTACTACAAAACACAACCATACACTTTCGGGATTCTATTTTGGTAGCGTCGCCCATTGTTTATGTGCGTATTGTTCAATTTAAACGAAAATCAAAATAGGGTACGCACAAACCACAAACGTGAACCACTAAACTAAAACTAATTAAGCAACTACAGACACTAGGTCCAAAGAAAGTAAAAAAAAGTAAAAACTCGAATTATTAACTCAAAACGCCGCGCCGTCAAAACGAAAACACGTCAAAGACAAAAGCCAAGTTCGATCCTGCCCGACGCCTGCTGAGACGGCAAGTGTTTTAGTGCGCATGACAAAACGGTATCTTCATTGTTTACGTTTTTCCATTTTGCGTCGATTTTGTCATGCGCAGAAACCTGTTTTTTCGCCCATAGGTTGCCACTTTTGAATAGTGCGACAGGCGGCTATTGCTTATCCACTCCTATACAAATCAATGGGTATACAGCACTAGCTCCAGACTTAGAAAACCAGCTGGCAAAATGTTTACGCTCAACTGTAAAAAATGGGTTTGGTTTAAATAAAAATGAAGTAATCTTTCAAATCATGCCATGATTTTTCCCTGAAAAAAAAAACACAAGCTTCAGAGCATTCTAGAAAAGTTGAAGTTGGTGACCTCTTTGGTATTAATTAATGAGATTACAATTTGAGCCTTTGATCTTTCTAACTAGCCGCAGCAAATATATAACTGAAATGAGGCGAACCTTTGTCATCATCCTACCAAAACAAAAGTAGTGGGAGCAGTTGGCAATTCATGCCATCGCCACGGCACATATAACAACTAGCAATATTACTCGACCTGTCAGGCGAAAAATTAAATTTGACCTTGCTAATGTCAGTTGGGTAGGAAAAGGCAGGGCTGGATTTGAAATATATAGAAGTATGATTTTCCTTTAACAGAGCCGTAATATAAAATTTTAAATATCGATGGGTTATGAAATATATGTATACCTTGTTGTATGAGCAGGAAATCTAAAGAAATTCTTCTTGGAAGAATATCTCTGGTTTGTACAAGTTCTTATTGCTTAAACACCATGGCTTTTTGCATTACACAATGTCATAAACAACGTTCGTCTATCACAATGTCAATTATTTGACAAATACACGCCTATGGTTCCGATTTAACTCCAATCACAATAAAATAAACCAGTCGTAAAACACGACGCCGCTGGCGGCAGTTTGACGGATTTCCTACCAAGGAATATCTTGCGCGCGGACTTGCGCAGATGCGAAAAAAGAAGATGTGATATTGCTGGTTGTTATATGTGCCGTGCCATCGCTATACAGCTGCTAGTGGTAGAGAAAATATATCCATGTTAATTTACGTTGCAGTTGAGAAGTCTTCACATTTCATCTAAAAAGCAAAAATTTGTGGAACAAGTGGTTGAACAAACTAGTGCTTTTTAAAATGCTGCATCCACTTCCACATCTATAGTTTAGATGACTGCACATGTCTTCTATCGATGGTTTAAAGTACAATGTTTGTCATTTTTTGGTGATAGTAGACCGGTTATGTTTATTTTTGATATCACTCCATCATTCATAAACCTTGTTATTGAGAATAAGATCAATATCGAAAAGCTTATTGCATACTGTACATACATATATCTTACATCCTACAGTCATTAGCTTTCGTGGACTTAAAGTCAAATGGGATAAAAATTTGTCAATTTGACAACGGATGCATGTAGGTCAAATTTCAAAATAAATAGGCAAAGAGTAAGCTTATCTTATTTGGGAATGAAGAATTTCGCAATGGAAGAATATGGTCCATCTGATTTTAATATAAACGTCTCTGCGAAGATTTTTAGAAGCAGTCTAATCCTGATACCTCAAAATTTGAGAATAACGATGTCACTGGAAATGAATATTATATTACAAGATTCTGCAATGAAGCCAAAACAAATTCGATACTTTGTTGACAAAAAAACGGGCGAAAAATGAATAGTAACTGGAAAATATTATTTTGAAGTGAAACTTCTTCAGCGAGGGTAAAGTCAGAAAAAATGCTTATCAAGGTGAATCGCTTATCAAAGTGAAACGCCCTTTTAAGCATATTCCACTATAGCTAGAGGGTTGAAATTTTCAGGGCATGATAGCCGGGGTAAAATGTGGATCCTGGACGAAAACTGGACCAAGTACCTCTTCCGTTCGGCCAGCAGAGAGGGAAGAAGAAAAAACTAAAATATTGAATTTCGGGAGAACGGGAAAAGCTAGGGAGCCTCATTGGGGGCTACCTTTGACCATATGGGGGCTCTACTTTAAGGGGGGATTTTGGGAAAAAATACGTTTTTTGTCGATATCCTCGCAACGGAGCCTCGGATCGAATATCTGGCATGCGATCCATCTGGGGGGGGGGGGGGGAGGGAATTATACCCTCCACTCCCCCACCTCCCCCACCTCCCCGGATACCCAAAAATGTTCGAAATGGGAAAAAATTGAAAAAAACCTAAAAAATTACTCGGAAAGTCAATAAAAGTATTATAAAACGAAATAAGAATAAAAAAATAAACAAAAAGTTAGAGAATCGCGATTTTTGTCAACAAAAGGCGAAGGAGTTCAGCTACGAGGTCGAGGATGGCAAAAATGGGAAGAAAAAATTTGCTTTATGAAAAAAAGAAGAAACATTTAAAAAGAAAATGGGAAAAATTGTAAAAAAATATTCGGAAAGTTAATAAAAGTATTATAAAACGAATTAAGAAAACAAAATTAATAAAAACACAAAGGATTGTTAGGAAAGTTATTAAAAGTATTATAAAAGAAGAAAAAAAATGTTTGGAAAGTTAATAAAAGTATTATAAAACGGAATAAAGAAAAAAAAATTAAAAAAAAAATTAGGAAAACGCGGTTTTTGGCGAAAAAAAAAGGTGAAAATTGTTATAGTTCAGTGTGTATGCAGCCCAAGCGAGGCATCCTCGAGCGCGTAACCAGAGAACCAGCACAATATTTAATCTTTCGTTTCACATTTAATAACGATTTCATTTTGTTTTCCTTCTTGGAAGGAGATTCTGCTTTTAGCGTTAAGCAAGTGTACATCGTTATATCAATAAATTTAAATACGAAATTAATGAGTACTTCGACATTCTATTTACCTTTCTCTCTCTAATAAAAAACCTACCAAAAAAAAAGGAAAAACAAATTTAGAAAAAGTGTCAAAACCCGGGGCAAAAGTTGAGAAAAAAGCAAAAAAAATAAAATAAAAATTAAATTCCTAATATCTCTTTCAGAAGTATCACTTCAGTTGTGTGCTTATAAAGGTGAGGCACATATTTTTTTTAAAGCAGAGGGGGTGTCCTGCAATTGATGATACATCTAGAAGATATAAATGAAGCTGATATGAAAAAAAATCTGAGATCTCCAAGTGGCTGCACTATTTTAGTGTAGATTTTTCATGCTATATCATGTGTATTAGATTTTATATTTTTTCAGTTTATCCTTGGTTAATACTTCTGGTGAATTTATCTATTTTACATTCAAGATATGATACTCGAGAAGTCAGTAATTAAAAACAGCTGTGGAATAAGCGATTTCGTCCTAAGGAATTAATTTGGAAAAGTCAAAATTATTCTTATTAAAATTATTCTTTTTATAATTACGACGCGACATCAAAGTCGTTTCATGTGCCGTAAAACGTACAATAAAATGTTAAATTTGTAAAAATATTACTTTTTCTCGCTTATGACGCCTTGTTAAATTTAAATTCAGTGGCTTCTTTAATGTTCTGATCTGGCTACGGACCTGTAATCCCTTCGTACTTTACGCATACAAGTGGCCGAAGTAGGATCAGGTCTACGGCTATAAATAATTATGAAATATTAACACGTGGCATTAATCGTTATCTCAAATCGAAGAAAAATAATTTTAAATCCCTCAATTGAAATTTAATCCCTCTACTAAATCTCGCTGAACCTTATTATTTTAAACCCTTTTTTTTAACGCCACAACGTTATTGTTATCGAAGTATTTTGTTCCGCAACCCCTGGAAGCGACAAAACGTATGTCATATTCATATGGGTATTATTTGTGTTGGGGATCTCAAATACCATATTTTGATTGACAACAGTTGCCGGTGATGAGATGATTTGTGAATACAAGGGTGGGTCTGGTCTCGATGTCAACCCTCGACGTTTAGCATGTGGGAATTGACGATTTTTTTTTTGGCGAATTAAATTATTATTTTAATAATATTCTTTCGATTCCGTTGAAAATGCGACACCAAGAACTAATTGTTCAATTTGAAATCAATAGCTGGAACGATATGGGAATTACGACATTTTCTTTCATTCTAACTCTCTAAAAACAAACACTGATTCAATTTTGCTCACTTTTGAATTCCACATTTAGTTTGAGATGAAGAGTTCTTGTTCCAAATTTGCAATATACAAGTTTTCCGTTTTGTGCAGGGGGCAGTTGGCCCACTCTAAGCACTAGAAGATATATATCTATTATATTTACCTAACAAAGATCTAAACCTCGGCTTTAGTGCCAAAATTTCGGATTGACCCCCCCCCCCTTCCAGCTTACCATCTGGCGACACCCTTGTGTATACAATAAACATTATGTTTCAAAAAAGCAAGGTACATGTAATATCCCATATTGATTTACTTATTTTGAATTTTTTATTAAATTCTGCATATTTTTTGTATAATATATAATGTATCAAAACTTATTATAATAATTATTTGAGGTTGTTGAAATACGGAATACTATGATTTTTTTCGATATAATTACTTACCTATTAGATATCTGCTGTTACCTGGAGATAAAGGTTTATTTTGGCATTGATGTCTAGTACTTGTTTTCTACTAATATTTTACAAAGTGAGCTCTTCCATTGTTGAAAGGTTGGAAATGGTCGAGTTTTATTTCGAAAATGATAATCACGCTACAAGAACACCAGTACGGTATAGGGAAAATATTCAGAATCATCTGTACCAACTAAAATTGATACGAGGAAGTTATTGCAAGAAACAGCATCTCTAGTAAATAAGAAAAGATCAAACCAAAGAAACAAAAGATGGGATCGTAATATATTGCTGGATGTCATAGGTCATAATATGGCTGCATGCATCGGCCTGACGAGATCCATACAGATTGACACGCGCGTCGTCGATTGACAGAGATGGTGGATATTGCTTCACACACTTTGGCTTTCCATAAATTTGGAGACCATATTGGTGAAGTGAACTGCCATATTGATAAATAGGCCCGCTAAAGCCATGATTTCCTTTTCAAACATACGGACGCTAATTAACTTTATACATATACAGTGTCTACCAAAAAGTCCGCACCATAAGGGAATTATTTATTAAATGAATGATAAAAATTTTTGATACGACGATAGTTCCTGCTTGTCTAACGACTAAAAATTTGAGAGATAAACTTTGTCATGTGACATACGTCAAATTTGACACTATACTACTTTTAGAAATGCCGAAATTGGGGTTTATGTGGATTTTGAAAAAGTTATTAGAAAAAGTTATTTATAATGAGATTTTATGTTTCTATACAAATTTTTAAATCAAAATTTGGATAAAAAATATTTTGCCATTTTCCTCAAAAAAATAACATAACTTTTAAAATAGTCCATATCCGAAACAGATCACTGATAAAAATGATACAGTTGGAGCCAAATACGTCATGTATTTGACCCCATTTATTTAAGTAAAATACATAATAAATTGGGTTAGATATATTTGACTTCCCTCAAAAAAATTCGTATAATTAATTCACATTCACGATATATTTGACACTAATTTAGTTAAATGAAATTTTTTTAATTTCATTCAAACACTCCTTTGAAAACAATGTAAAATTTGGAACCTGTTTACTTTAACTATTTCCAAACATAAATCAAAATTGCCAGTTTCCAAAACAATACCAAAAAAGGTGATCCAATTCGCTATCCCATCAAAAACATATATGTTTGTATGAATCAAATATACGGTTGCAGAAACAACCTCTTCCATAGTTAAACCTGCTATAGACTCTGGTTAAACGTTTACGAGACCGATATAGTACGGCGGTTAGTCAAACCAACCTTGCATTTTTGAGTAGAGCATTGAGATTTGGCCCAGTGGTAGTATATACCCATACCTCACTTTTAAGAAGTGGAACCAAGTTTGCAACCACGGGAGAGCAGCGGTATGGCGGGTTGTATACCTGCCAGGGACAATTTTGAGAAAATCGCTAAACGAACACACCCCTCTTCTATGGGTGAATATCACTAACAAATATTACAGGAGATCTTCTGGAATGTAACTGGAGTATGTACCAGCCGCGTGGTGGCAGATTGCCTACCCTCTAGGCGCAGAAACTAATGCAATCGATTTTGTAGTGTTAAGCTAGGGATTTTTGTGAGTGACTCCATTTCAACAAACAAAATACAAATAAATCAGGTCCCAATGGACCCATACACGATTTTAAATCGGTATCATCATAAATATAATAATATCAAAATAGTTAACTTTAGGTTACCTCAGTTGTAAGGTGGATAGAAAACTAAAAGATTAAGAAAAGCGATATTTATTACAAACAGACAGTTTAACAACATTATTTAAAGCGTTTAGCATTAATTTCATATCGTTATTAATGGATAATATTATTCATTGTACTAGACGTAATCACGGAATGTAATAATACTAAATCTGCATCACAACATTGAGTCATAAATATCAGACTTTGGCAGTTTTTTTGGTATTAATCGAGGGGTAAACCGCGACCCAAAATTGTGTACACTCCATTGGACATTGGTTCTTAATTGGCACATTGGTCTTTCAGATTTGTTACCATTTCCCCATTTCCTTCAAGAATTGTCATAATTGGTCTTAATTGGTCTTTTGAATTGGCACCATTTCCCCATTTCCCCCAAGAATTGTCATAATTGGTCCTCCATTGGCCTTTTGAATTTGCACCATTTCCCCATTTCCCCCAAAGATTTGTCATAATTGGCCCTCTGGACACTCTGCATGTAGTTACGCGAGAACGTTACTTCTGATATTTGGAATTAAAAAGATATCAAAGACATGCGGCCGAATTGGGGACCAGTGCTACATTAAAATAAGCAATAGAGATTATCGAGTGAGTATATTACATAAAATGTATTATTAGAAGAAAAAATATTAAAACAAACTACAAATGTGAAAAAAAAAACAGAAATTTAATATTAATATATAGATTATAACATACTTGAATTAGGTAATAATTTTGGTACTAATACTAATACAGTAATGTCAACAGTAATCCACGACAATATAAGTTTTGATGTTCCGCAAAAATTATTATTATACAATCTTACCTCGAATCTTACTTTTCATAGACTTATAATTTTGCCTAATCTGTAAAAGATCATGTCTTTTTATTTGAAATGGCTCTGAGCCCACTAAATCAATGGGACCATAAAATATAAATGTTTCTTGTACTACTTGTATATCATCATTCTTTGGCCAAACAAATTTCTCATGATAAGATTTTAAAAATTTTACTTTAAAGGAGTTTGAGTCATGCTTTTCCATGAGGCGTCCCAAAAACCATGTTTCTGGAATATCGTAGTAGATAGCATAATACTTTTCTAGTATTAATTTGCAGGTTTCCTTATTTTGCATAGCACTGTCATCACTATCATGATCTTCAATATCATCTGAGGAATTGTCGTCCACTTCATATTCCTCCTCGGTTTCGGTGGAATCCTCGGTGGAATCTCGGGTAAAATATATTTCATCATGTAAGTTCTCTTCATCGTTGGTATCCTTTGTTCTTTTTGGTGTTTTTTTCTCGGTTTTTTTGGTTTCTATATTGGCCTTTATTGTCTTTGTTCTTACTTTCTTATTTTCCTTTCTAGTTTGGAGCTCGATTTGGACACCAGTTGGATCACTAGTTTTTACATTCTTCTTTGAGTTTTTTGAGGAACTGATGAATCTACGAAGCCTATTAGTGCTGACTTTGCCATTGGACTCGTCCAATAACCAACAAAAAGAGGATTTTCTTATGATTATTGTTTTATCCATTAGTTCAATTTTTATAAACGGAGATTTTTCAGATAAACTGCTTACTTCAACTTGGTCAGAATAATCTTTCATATTAAGATCTTCAGCGCACTTAGACTGGGGTAGGCTGAAAGAACTGTCAATATCATTGACGCTAGCTTCACTAGGAACTTCATTAACAACCAAATCAAAAACTAACGCAGAAACGTTGTCTACACTATCGGTGCTTTTGGTATATATCTGATCTAAAGGTTGGTTTTCATCAATTTCTATGTCATCATTTGCTTCTTCTGACGCATTTTTTTCTATTCCTTCTGGTATTTTATTGTATAAGTCTTTGGTATCGTCTTTGGTTTCACTAGCATTTGGGGACTTGTTTGAGGATAATTTTAGAGGAATATCTATAAAGTTATAGCCTCCTTTTTCCCCAGAAATGCCGAGGATTTTTAAATCAACGCAAACGTCTTCTCTAGCTCGTTCAACAGTTTTTTGTATGTCCAGATCATATATTTCCTTTTCTGTGGGAACACTTGTTAAGTTTGATTTACTTTTGAGCCTTTTTTCTTCTCGTGGAAATGCATAAATACCATGTAAATCTGTTATTATATCAGTAACAGCTTTTATTCTGTTAATTCTGTGAAGGAGTTCTTTTATACTGAAGTTGATAACAGTAGAATTAGTTGATGTGAGTGACCGAGCTGCTCTAAATAATGATTCGCAAGGTTGGCTGCTAAAATGAAGTATTACGAACATTTCAGGAGATAACTTGCCGATTTTTAGTTGAATAATCAGATTTATTAATGCGTGCGCATTAAGTTCAATGCACAGGTATGCGTTATTTGAAAGAAAGTTCTCTTTAAGGGTCCAAGATTTATCACTTTTTATCCACGAACGCCACACACGTAAAAAAAATACTACGTACCAGATACGATATAATCGAGTCTCTATATTTACGTTATTTTCTAAAAATGTTGATAAAATATACCGCATTAATTTCAGGTACGCAATAGTACCTTCACTTTCAGATACTTTTTTCAGGCATTCAATTGTTTTTTCGGAACACATTTTTTGAGCAGACAAAAAGTTCATTTTGTCTTCTGGCTTTAGATCGCTGAGTGTTAAAAGATGCTTGTCCTTGCTTACATCAGTAACTAAAGTAGTAAGATGGTCTACTGAAGCTGTATATTTTCCAACAGGAAGAGAAATATTAGGTTTTAATATCCTGATACGTAATTTTGTCAGAATATGAATAGTATCTTGTATATATATTTCGTCAGTTGTGTTTTTGGATTGAAACCAATCCCATTTTCTGGTTTGTTCTATTGTCGGTTCCATTAGATACTCAGTTAGATCTGGTGTTGTTTCAAGATTAATATCCATAGCTTTAGCAATTTCTTCATTTTCTGTTGAGTTTTTCGCTTGTTTAGGAAGATTGGTAGATATTCGCATTGACCGCAGTAGACGTGAATCTCCATCCGAGGAAAACCCGGCACAGTGATAATAAATTTTTGTGCTTCTATTCGTATTCTCTGCAATCGCTCTAAAACATCTTTGCTCAAAAAGGTGTTATCTATTCCATACAAACATAAACAATATGAAGGAGCATCCACAGCTAAAGGCTGAGCCATTATCACATAGGCATAATTCGCCTTTTTTCCAGTCATAAAATAATTTTCAATAGTAACTGCGTCGATAGCAATGAATTGATTAGTTTTTGGCAAACCATGGCTTAGTGGTAGTACAAAACCAACTACCTTGTTTGATCTAGCGTTGTACTCTATCTTTCCAGTAACACGTGTACCATCTTCAGAAAGCCATACTACTCTAGGCAAATTTCTTTTTTCTAAGAATGTTGACAGCCCTAACATATCCATTACTCCTTCTTTCATTTGACTCCTACTGCCGTCAAGATACCGATTCAATGTTGATATTGAAGGTAGGCTATTTTTAAGGTTGGCGTATAAGGTTTCATAAAGCAGCCGACCCCCAATGTAAAAAAGATAGATCGAAAATTTTTTCATAGCTTCATCATACTTTTTGTTGTTTTTGCTTGTGAAATTTTTTAAGGATAAGTCCAGAAGAGATTTTAAAAAGTTGGGTATGGATGAGTTCGAAATTTTCATGAAGGAACCTGTTTGGGAATGTGTCGAGGAATTATATGTTTCACAAGCCTTTAAAAAATGTTGTCCTATAGTTTGGTCTCTTTTTATCAAGTCGTGCATTTTTTCTGCTATGAAAAAGTAGTTAGTTATTAAAGTTTGATCCTCTGATCTTCTTTCAAGTGCTCTTTTCTTTCGTTGCGACCTTTGATATTTCTCATGGCGCCATTTAGATTTCCTGCTAACATTTTCGTTTGGTTCTGTAGAGATTTCCGAATAGATTTTTTCACAATCGATTGAAAGCTTTTCTGTGGTTTGTCGAATCTTAGGCTCGTTCTGACTATTACTATTCAGACTCGATGAGACAACCTCATTATTATCTTTTGAGGGTTCTTGCTCGGAGACTTGTGATAATGGCATTACGTCTGTGATATCTTGAATTTCTATTTCTTTCTGTTCATTCTGAGGTTTATTCTGATACCCTGAGTATTGCGAGGAACTCGGTGAGGGGTCTTGGTCGAGGTTTTGATAAGAATATGGAGATCGAGACTCGGATCGTAAGGTAGAGATAGTGGAACCTTCAATGGATTCTAATATATTTTTTTCTGTGTCTGGTATAGCTAGACTTGGAACAGTTGGAGGAATAACTTTTATGTCAAGGATATTGGCCTTTTGACGAGCTTTCAAATTCACTTTTAAGGAATGTCTTGAAGTAGGTTTGAGGTAAGGTTCTAAGTCGGATTCTGAGCTCGGTTCTGAAATACTTTCGGAGTTCAATGTGTGCCTGAATGTTTTTTTAACGGTTGTTACGTATGACGTCATAAGGTTTTGTCGGAGATCTTGTTCTGTGGAGGTTGAAGCTCGGGTTGAGGTAGAGGACTTGGCTACATTTTTGGGATTAATGTGTTTTTGCAAATGTACGTAAAAGTTTGAACAATTCCACTGCTTTTTTCTTTGGTTATTTCTTGCTATTTTAACAAGTTTGTAACTTGCCTTGCAAAAACATGTGGCCATACAAGAAATAGTGTTGTCAGCAGCAGATTGAATTTCAAGACTAATGTCATCAAATTGATGTTTTAGATTTTCCCATAATTTTCTATCTGCCCTATTCTGTGCCCATGTCAAGATAATTCGATGAACGTTATCATATTCTTCCTTGAGATCTAAGCTAATAGAGTTTTGCTGCTGCGGTTGGCTCGGCAGTTTGTTAATGGTACCAGATGCCGAGCCTAGAGCTTGATCAACTATTTTAAATCGTTTTCTAGGCGTGGAAATCTCGGAGGGAAGAGCCTCCCTTTCCTTCCGAGCTTTAAGTGAGACTTTCTTTATGAAATAATTTATCAGTAATTCTAAGGCTCGTTTGTGTCCTGGTACAAGTATAAAATTCTCTGGTTTTTCGTGAAAAATTCCAAAATATTTTTTACGATCACTTGTGCTTACAATCGTAGAAAGAGTTTCCCTGGAAAACTGCTCTAAATTGTGTATGTCTTCTTCTGTTAGTGTTGCAATAAGTACTTCACTGGTATACCCATTTACAGTAAGCAAATTTATCAATACTTCAGGTAATTTAATACTAAGGGCAGTTTCTGCTTCAACAAAAATTTGTAAAGCGTTGGTGCTCTCGGTTGCGCTACTATTGGCTGAGCCCGATGCTGAATCCATGTCTTGAAAGTCACCCATCTGCAACCATAAAGCACACGGGTAAATTTTCAAATCATTTTGCCGATTTTCATTTTTTGAATGAAGCAACCGAGGAAGCAACCAAAAATTCAACTTTTTTGTCTGTTCAATTGTTTTCGTATCTTGCTAAATTTTCGAAAAAAATAAATAGAATCCTCATTGTACACCAGTTTAAAACATTATTATACATTTACGAGTTCATTTATGGAGTGCTCAAAATATATAACTCACAAAAGTAGGTATTTATAAGAAAAGCCCATCAAGACTTTTTCATCAAAATTAATAGCAAAATGTGTCGAGAAGATTTCAAAACATATTAAGTATTTTTATTTTGAAATGGGATGCCCAGCAGCTGCAACCAAAAGGTTTTTATTTTTTATCTCGAAAGTAAAGCGGGATATGAAAACAATTCAAGAGACAAAAGAATTTGTTGGTTTCTTTTTCCGAAAAAAAATAACAAAATTAGAAAAAAGTCAGCAGTTGTCAATAATAATGGTGAAGGTGCCCCTCGGGATGCTACTGGACCTAATAATTTGCATCTAGTTGGGCTGAATTAGTCTCTTATCACTATTAACAACTGCCAAATTTAAATAAAAGCGGCAGAAGGATCTTTGAGATATTAATAAAAACCCTAATTAAAAAAAACTTTGACACCCTGTATCTCGAAAAACAGATAAACAGACATAAGTATGTTTGTTTTGAAATTTACTTCCAAAATTATTTGAAGAATCACTCCTTCAATTTTTAGAACATACTTAAGGACCACCCTGTATATTATGATACGTATCTTGATATCTGATAAAATTATTTAATTTATTGATATACATTAGATCATCTCCTTATTTTTAATGAAATGAAAAGAAATAAGTAAAGATGATAGTGATGATGATATTCCTCTTTCCCGATTTTGCATTACTTAAAAATTTATCAAGAGCTGAAAAGTCAGGGAATTTCAAAATGTTGCCTGAAATTTTGATGATACGTAAATAAAGTTTACTAGCTTATTAAGAAAAAACCTAAAAACATTTAATTTTCTTCCTAAAAATGTTTGTGCAATCATGTTTAACCCTCGATAGTTAAGGTCTAGTCAGTTCCGTTTCACAGCTCGATAGTCAAGCGCCGATCCAACTTCCTGTTTAAATACGCATTTCTGAATATTCAAACATTTTTTAAACAGATTTTGCTAGTTCTGGAAATTCACGTTTTGCAGTCAGGGAAGTATTATTGGTTTTATTAACTATTACTATTGATGTTTTCATTACTGATATGCGCTGCAGGTTAAATTTTGGACATTTATTGGATTGGCGGCCCCTTGCATAAGCTTGGGCATAAGCACTAAACATACACATACATAGGTATACATACATATATATTTCTGTTTGGTGAACACAAGTCACTTATTTTTTTATAACTTAGATGTATACTTAATAATACCTACAAAAGTTCTTACCTTATTACTTGGTAGCTTAATAATGTCTAATACACATCTTACACATTGTAACACACTATTTTGTACTGATAGAAAAGCAAAAACAGAAGAAACATCAGATAAAAGACGACACCAAACGGATGAAAGAAACAGTGAAAACACGTGCTGCGACTGCTGCGTCATATGAATTATATTCGTTTACCATACGTCCGTAGGGTTCCCAACTTAAGCATCGGCCATTCCGGGACAACTGCTTTACAGTGGCGGCTCGGTCCAGGAAAAAGGGCGTCACTGGCGCTGCCGGAGGCGGAAAAATTTGGGGGTGCCACACCTAAGTTTTACTGAAAAGTCGATAAAATCGTTTAAAAAACAAGGATTCGGGGCCCTCGCTTGAATGGCAATTGTTGCGCACTTAAAGAAATGACTAAGTAGGTACTTATCGATTCTAGAAGAGTAAATCATTGAAACAGTTTATTGTAACTACAAATCGATAAAGTTCGAAAACAATTCATGAGAAGTTTGAAAACGTTCAAAAAAATATCTAAGTTTGATGGTAAAAAAGATGACAGTAGAATAATAGCATAATAATAAAAATATAAAACACTATACAATAATACTAGACTTTCAGTTTATACAGCTAATTAATAGCGGGATAAGCTTCAACGAAACAAAAAGAAATTCACCGCTCGGCTCCCCATAAAGCGCTCGACTCGAGTAAATCGTAATTTTCGATCGTAGAATTGTAGTTAGTTTATGTTAAATTCTATGTAGGGAATGAGATTTCTTTTTTCTATTTATTTTCGCAGGCAGTATGCGCACTTAATGGAGAGCCGCCCCTGTTGTTTTTACGGTTTCAAACAATAACATAAAACATCAGAAATTAAAATATAATATGTATAAACATTTTTTATATATTTTTTAACTTAAAATAGAATAGTTACCTTTGATTTTTGGTAACTAAGAGAAACTATAAGTAGGTACCGTAAACCGGGGTGACTATAGCTCCTAGGGGTGAAAATGGCCAAAAATTGAAAAATGTTAAAAAAGCCGTAACGCTAAAATTTAGATAGTTTTAATTAAACAACTGATGGAAATTAATAATATATACCTGAAAATATCAAATGCAAGTGTTTTTACAGATCTAACGTTTATCTTTCGTTTTTCGTAGTCAGTAGAAAAGAACATGAAAAATGGCCTAAAAAAGTGCCGTAATAACTTTGTTCGTCACGCCGCGGTTTTTAACACCAAAAGAATTATGTTTATTTTTATGGCATACCAAAAGGTTCTACTACCTATGTTACTCTAAATTTTGTTTGCAAACTTTTGGTGTTTTGAGATAAGATGAGGCCATATTCACCCCTTACTATTTTTACATCTTTTGGGGTGACTCTGGCCACACGTAAAACGCTGGAGGTGGCAACGCATGCAGAATAACATATTTTTATGCAGGGAATGATGATCGTTACGAATCGTTAGCACAGGGATAACTGACTTGTGGCGGCCCAGCGTTCAAAGCGACGTCGCTTTTTAAGTATTCGATGTCGGCTCTTTCTATCATTGCGAAGCAGAATTCGCCAAGCGTCGGATTGTTTACCCTTGTACTTACGTTTTAATCGCCTACTTACTACAAATTATGTATAGGAACCTTTAATTTTTTTTTGGTTAGTGGCCATAGTCACCCTAAGAAGGTGTTAGAATGGGTTTTAAGGAAATTGAAATACTTGGCCATAGTGGCCCCAAAGCAGGGGGTGAATATGGCCACCCAATTTTTTTTTTAAAAAAGGGTTGAAATAATTTATTTTGCTTTAGAAAAACTCATGAAATATATGAACCATTTTTGAACTGGTCAACTATTAAATTCGAATGATTTTTGAGACTTGAAGATAATAAGTGAATCATAGTCACCCCGGTTTACGGTACTCAATAATACACCTTCCGCGATACTCGCAGCTATTGTTCTTCCACACGAGATCTTGGGCAAAATTTTTGTATCAAAGACTAACTTGGGTGGCAGCTTATTATGGCAATAATGAGCCTGCTTTTTTAATGTCTGAATGGTATGTGTTCACCATTTTAATAAGAACAACTTTTATAAAAAAATTTACTCAATGACTTACTTGATTTTAAATCACGTATGTTGATCTAATGTTTTTGACTATTGCAATGATTTTCAACAGCTCTTTTTCCCTCAGATTTTACCGTAAAACGGACATTACATAACTTGCACATTCCATGTTCAGCGTCTACCTTTTTTATATGTTCAAACAGACCTTCCCATGTTAAAACGAAGGTGCAATAACGCTTAATTTTCATTTTTTGAGGGAATGAGGAACTTCATTTTCTTCAATTTTACGTATTATCAAAAATTCTTTCGAATAATCGAATGGACCGCTCCACAAAGTGTATAACGTTTACGTACTGCTGAGAAGAAAAATAAGCCAGACTGCCGTATAAACGAAAATTTCAGAATATTGTTAAGTTTTGGATTTCCGGGATTTTTTAAATCCCGGCCAAGGAAAAATTTTTGCCGGGACAAACTTTCTGATTCCTGGTTAATCCCGGCCAAACCGGGACGGTTGGGAACCCTATACGTCCGTCGCGGTTGCCAGATTTTACCTAACCTTTGACACCAAAATACTTTACACGTGAAATGCCTAAGCGCCAAATTCTTTTTAAGTTTAAAGCCATTTTACATGACCGAAAATTATATAAAAACTATTCCAAAATTAATTTGAATGTTTTGTTAATATACCTAATACTCGACCTAATATGACTTGTTTGAGGTTATTTTGTTAGTCCTTTGTCGCGCTTTGAAAATATTCCCCAGGATTTTTGTAGTCAGAATATAAAACGCAACCAAGAGTCAGCAAAACAACTTCAAACTATTTTATTGACCACATTTTCCGAATAATTAACTAATGATTTTCGTAATGACTTTCGCCATAATTCTCGTCGTGTCAAACAGGCCTTACGAGCTTAAAGTATTTAACAGAAATTACCATTATTTGGTATTAATGCCACTTTAATAAGTAATTATTTATTTTGTGCTAACGTCAATTAATCATTAAAAATATACCAAATGGCGTTTAAGGGTCCAATCTGGCAACCCTGCGTCGGCTTGGCTAGATATGCGTACTCGGTAGCGCTATTTGTATAATTTGTAATTGGTTCATAATTGGTCCCTAATTTCCCTTTAATTGGCTCCATTGGCTCTGCAAAATTGGTTAATTTCCCCTTAATTGGCTCCATTGGCTCTGCAAAATTGGTTAATTTCCCCCATTGGTCCTTCAAAATTCAATAATTTCCCCCATTGTCACTTAATTGGCACCATTGGTCCACAAAATTGGTCCGCATTGGTGCGGGGCTGTACACCGCATTGGTTTCGCGGTTTACCCCTCGGTATTAATCAATGTTCTATGGGCATGGGCAACAACAAAACTCGTAGCAAAAGACTTTAGATTTAGCACAGTTGCATTTATTTTTATATTCACATGACACCAGCGTTTCTTTACAAACCTCTTGTGCTGTAGTATTAGTTCTATCTGTATGGGCTGCTGTCAGCCTCCATCATCCTTCCGAGCCGGCTTTCCAGCCGCACACTGACGGTGATGGCTGGTTCCGGATTGGGGAGATCGCTTGTCTGGCCTTCTGCTCTTCGTATGAAGCCTTCAGATAAGCAGCATTTCCTTAAATCTGCTGGAGTGTACAAACCCGTTTCTCACTCTTTCCTTAAGCAGTTTGTCAGCATGACTGCGCGCAATATCAGCCACGAGAAATGCAGGTGCATCTTCACTGCATTCCTTTTCAGTATTTATTTGCTTGATCACTTGTTCAAGTGCAACGTCACGTGCTTTAGCTAACTGCTCCGATTTCTTGCCTAGACTTGAGTTAGTTTTTAAATCTCGCACATACTTTGTCCGATAGTTGTTGTGGTACCATACGCCTAGCCTACCCTGCCAACCCGGAAGTGCGATTAAAATTTTACTATCTAGTTTCTTGGTTGCAGTGGCTTCTATCGCATTTCTAGTTTCTGTGAAAGTCAGTCTATGAGTTGTATTGACTTTTGGCCCGTGCTTGCCACAGAAAATTCACTCTATCTTGTAATTAGCTGATTTCACCTCCTCGAGACTTCCCCGTGTAGCTAACTTGACGGATGGCTCGATATTTTCTTCACAACAATTCTGCATATCTCTCTAAGTTCTAGCGAACTTGGTTAAATCGCAAGGTACGGAGCAGCGCTTGTGACCTTTGGGTTATTGGTTCTTAAATTGTGCTCAATGCGAAGGCCCGCATCTAACGCATCCGCGTTGCCATTACGAGGAATATTCCCTAGTTTCTGGTAAGCTTTTAGATTCCTAACCAGGGTAGCGATTCCTGCATCTATCTTTGCTGGCTTGTCTAGTAGTCTAGTGATGGATCGATGAGGTCCTCTCCCTGCTAAGATTTCTGATACAGTACACAGAGACCAGTCAATAACGTCCCTACTTCGCTTTCTATTCTGCTGCTCTTCAACAAATACATTTAAATCTTTTTTATTACGCATAATCAACGATTATCGCACGCTGCAGCGTGCATAAAATGATGTTTATGATGCGCCTACTTTTTTAAAGGTTGCTATAGAAACATTTGATCTACCATTTTTTCCTAGATATTTACCAGCCGTTTCAATTACTATACGTCAAAATGAAGGAACACATTTAAAAACAACATTGCTTTATTCTAAATAGTAACTACGTAACTCAAAAAAGTAAAACATTTTTGAGAATGTGATGCATTCGTAATAAAAAATAGCGTATGATATACGTGTATAAGAGGCCTCTAAAGCCCTTGCGACTTACAAAACACTCCGCTGCGCGTCGTGTTTTTTAATATGTCGCGCGTGCTATAAAGGCCCTCTTATACACTTATATCATAATATACTATTATGATACTAAATGTGTCAAAAAAGAAATAACCGTTTTTTTATGGCAGTGGCACACACACTAAAGGGAGATCCTATGGTGCTCGACGAGCGGTGCGTGTGCGAAGATGTTGATTGACACGGTTCTTGAATAGTTGTAGGTTATAATTAGAGGGAAACAGAAGTCTTGGGAGTGAGTTCCACAGTGATGCAGTACGCCAGACAAAGGAGTTCTTGTAAAGCGATGTTCTAGGTGTATCCAGTTGTACGACGAACTGGTGCGCTCCCGCCGTCGCGACTGTCTGACAGGCGTTGCCAGGGGCGGGATGAAGCGGGCCAAATTCTGGGAACATCTGCCGTGAAAGAATCTGTAAAACAGGGACATCTCGGCCACATGTCTGCGGTGTTCCAGACTATCCAGATTCCGGCTCAACTCCGGGTCACCGATGAGACGTACAGCTCTCTTCTGAATGGAATCAAGCAGCTTTAGGGTGTGCTTTGGTGTGGCACCCCAGATGTGTGAGCAATATTCTAAGTACGATCTTATTTGCGCTTTGTAGAGCAAGAGCAACTGCTGCGGTGTATACAGTTTTTTGTTGCGAAATAGCGCACCAAGCTTCTGGGAGGCTGATTTTGCGATGTCAGAAACGTGGTCATGCCAGCACATATTGCTGGTGATCGAGACACCTAGCAGTCCGATTGACGAGAATGAAGGAATGGTCGATCCTGCCATAACGATATCAAGGCCCGCCGTATTGGCCCTCTTGGTAAACGTGGCTGCTTGGGTCTTTGCTGCATTGAACTGAACCAAATTTCTGTCGCCACAAGTTTGAACTTTCCCCAGGTCTTGGTCTGCGGTGATAAGTATCAGTCGCTGGTAAAGTTTTTTCTGATCTTAATTGGGAGACAAGGGTACTTACCTTATAGTAGAAAATTGAAGGCCTTAAGGGCGGACTGCACCTCCTTGCATGTCTATCGCTTATACTAAACTAAAATTTAATTTTAATTGAAACCATTGTTATAACAATTGATTCTATGACAAATAGACCTTATTTCAGGATAAGCGCAACCCGCCCTCAGAACGACAACAAACAAGGTTAGAAAAGTCAGAGCGGCATTCGAGACGTCAGTCATTGTCAGTTGTATCTGTTGACATTAAAAAAGGGTACTGAATTGTTGGAGAATTGTTGGAGTTTTATTAAGAACCCAAGCTTACAATACTTCAGCTTAGCACTACAAAATCGATTTTATTGGTTTCTGCGCCTAGAGGGTAGGCAACCTGCCTTCACACGACTGACACATAGACCAGTTACGTTTCAGAAGACCTCCCGTAATATTTGTGAGTGATATTCACCCATAGAAACGGTCGGGTGTGCTCGTTTAGCGATTATCTCAAATTTGCCTTTGGCAGATATGCAACCCGCCATACCGCCGCTCTCCCGTGGTTGCAAACTTGGTTCCACTTCTTAAAAGTGAGGTATGGGCATGCACTATCACTGTGCCAAATCTCAATGCTCTACTCAAAAATGCAAGGTTGGTCCCAATATCGCTGACTAACCGCCGTACTAATAGCACAGTTTTATCTATAGACTCTGCCGATAGCAGCAGAGGCCGAATGACATTCAATGATTTGCCTTATTTTGCCACTGCCATTGTGGATTACATAGATTTATTATTGTCTAGGATGGATTATTGTTTTTATATTTTATTAATACAGTGTACAGTGCTTCAGACTTCAGTTAGTGATTTGTTTTTGTTACAAATATCGAGTAAATTTGTATAGTAGCAATTAGTATAACATGAAGGAGTTCCTAGAAAGGATATTTATCGAGTGTTTTGAAAAGTTAGTAAGATCTATATTATCACTATAAAATTTGGTCGGTACTTTAAAAGCCAAAATGAAGCCATATGATGGATGGTGCAATATTTTGTTTAGGAAAGTCTAATGAAACAGCGAATCATAAAACAGCATCCAAAATATGGCGTCATTTTTATCGCGGGAACCTGGTAACGAAATAACTGATTATTGAGCACTCTAGGCACGGTATAAATAAGATATTATTTGTACTCTGCTCATATTATTTGTACTCTGCTCTAGGGACGCACGTACTTTTATATAAAATTCAATTCTATCGAGAAGGAAACTTATTTTATGGCGATTTGTGGAAAAAAACTTCGGATTATCAACCTGTTTTATTAATATAATCGTATAAATTAGGTACTACTTTTAATGGCAGAATATGTAGACAATACATTCCTATTTGTATTTATTTTGAGATTTGCCGCGGTTAGACGTTGTCGGCGTATCGGCAACGTTTGTTAGCACCCCGGCCCCGGTAAATTGTTTTTATGTTCAAGCTTAAAGTAACAGAAATTTTAATTAAAAAATATTTAAAAAGAGCTTTTTTCTTATCTCCGCTCATAGTTTTGTACTCCTTATGAGTAGTAGGTAGTAGAGGAAATGGTATATAGAGAATAAATATTATATTATAAAATAATAGCGAAAAACGGTTTTTAGACGCTATTTTTGCGTTCCTAAAGTACTTATTACCAAAATAACTAAGTAAATAATTCCAGTGAAAATTCAAAATCATTCATAATATGTTTGATTTTCCCACATTATCATTTGCCATCCCTTTTATTTGCTTGTGTGATACTAATAGTGTATTTGGTTCCCCGAAATACATGTTTTCATGAAACTATTCCGGATTTCCTCAACTTTAAATATATTTCATTAAACCACGTGTTTAGTTACTATTAGTGTTTTTTCTCGGTTATTTATTTACGTACCAAGTTGGGTTATTAATAATTTCACTTATTGGTATCGACAGTTGGCAGAAAAGTCATATATTGAAATTTTGAGCTTCCTTTGTCAAGACTAATTTTTACCTACCTTTTTAAGATGAGTTTCTTATTTCCATATAAGTATTATATCTACAGGGTGTCCATTTTTCGATAGTTTTAATTTTTCCCTCATTAATAAAGATAGAGACTTGCGGTTTTCATCTTACTGCTATTTTTTGTGAAACTAAAAATGCTTTAAAACAGATTTGTTTTTGAAGTACAGGGTGAAATTGAAAATATTACATTTTGGGACCTCCTCGTATCTCAGTTATCATTTAACTCGTCGAGAAGGAAAGAAATGTTGCTAAAGTATTTTTTTACGTAGAATCTATTGGAGTAGTTAGATTTTTGCTGCGAACTGTCATTTTTTAGATATGATCTAAGATTTTGCAGTTTATTTAATAATATTGTGACTTTGACCTTAATGTCTTATTCAGTCAGAATGCAGACGTTTGCGTCACATTGTATAGGATATACCGTTTTTTTAGCATGAAGAACCGCCAGAAAAATTAAGGGCGTTAGAGGAGCCTCAGGAAGAATCCCTCCCCATTTTTGTAACAATTCCTTCTGCTATATTTAGTTCTTAAGAAACATTGTTACTGTTAGATCTTAGATACTTTTTAAATGGAGAAGTTTTCAGTTTCTTTTGTTGAACATATTACTAGATTTTTAAGTTAAACCCTTGTGACGGAATGTTTATTATTTTGTTTTTTAATTTCGAATAAAAGTGTTAGATAACAATAATAATTGTATTTTCACTTTGTCATAGTTTTGGCAACAAAGTGTTCTAGACAAGAAAACAACACTTAAAAAATCAACCTAAATGTGACCTTATGGTTAGGTCTGTGGTTTGCTTGCTTCTTTAAATAAATAGAAAATTTGATTAGAATATCCAAAAATTCTAGTCAAGAAAATAATAATGTACAATATTTTTAACGAATGCTGTTAATGTCTAAAATGTAATTTTAAGGCACCAGTGCTAAAAGTAAATTACTTATAGCATTAGTGCTAACCTTTTAATTTTTTGTTTTGATTTTGAATGCAATGTTAATAGGTTATAGGATTAAACCAATTCAACAAATAGTTATAGTTGAAATATGCCGTTTTGCTGAGATAAATATTGATATATTTAAACAAAATATGCATGTATACGCAGGGTTTCCTATAATTATTAATTTATTAATTGGTTATTGATTAACTGGTTATAGTAGAGGTCAAAATATTGCGATTTAGCTAAACTTACCTTGATACCAAAATCGATAATAACCCAGATACTCAAAGCTTCATGTCAGTTTTTCGTTTTTTCATTGTTTTTGATGATGCTACTGAAAATTGGTACAGGAGTTTCCTTGGGGCAAAAGAAAAAGAAACTGACGCCTACAGGTCAAGGTAAGTTTAGCTAAATCGCAATATTTTGACCTCAACTATGACCAGTTAATCAATAACCAATTAATAATTATGGGAAACCCTGTATACATACTATTTTTTTTTAAATATATGAATATTTATCTCAGCAAAACGGCATATTTCAATTAACTATTTGTTGAATTGGTTTAATTCTATAACCTATTAACATAAATGCATTCAAAATCAAAACAAAAAATTAAAAGAATCCTTTAAATATTTGAATATAATAATCCACATTTTGTGTGGTTGCCTCATTTTTCGAAATAGTTTTATTCTACAATATGTTAACGTAAATATATAAATAGTTAAAGCAAACAATATAAAACGTTTTTTAAATATTTGAATATGGTCATTGAAATATTGCATGGTTGTCCCAACTTTCTATTTTTGTCATTTAATCACTTGACTGCTTTCCCCTATAATATATTTATTTGATTTCGATATATAAATAATTAGATTGGTAGTACTTATTTTGGATGAAATATATGCTCATTTACATTAAATAATAACTTCTCTCCAATCAGTCAAATATCAGACCAATTGAAATACCCGCATGTTCAAATTGGTTCTATATGAAAGAATTTAGTTAAATGTGTGCTTGAGACAATAGATTTTTTCTTATAAAGTCAAATAAAGTGTTAAATTGAAGCAAGATAATATGTATTTCGCCCATATCAAGAACATATTTATTTGGATGAACGCAAAATTTATTTAAGTCATACAAGTCGTTTTTTCAGTGTAGGAAATGATTTTAATAGTAAATCCAAGTGGTACATTTTCAATAATATAATTAGATATTGTATATATTTAGACCCACTTTCCTTAATTTTACTCTTTTTGGCTTATATAAGTGGACACTCTTGGTACAAATATTATCTTACGTCGTAAATCCAAAACACTAATTCCCACTATTTGTTTTATTCTATCAAAAACTATTGCAGTTATTGAAAGAAAACTAAAAATCAGTTTTAATGCAACCACGTATTAATATTTTATTAGGATAACGAAAACAATAAACAATATCTACAAAATATCCATTAACTACATATCTAAACAACTTAAACAATAATAATTAATGATTACATACGATTTAAAACCCAATATTTAAGACAAATATAAAAACTTACACACAAATAAGAATAACATTTCAGTGTGCTGTCCATCTCATTTCAGGCAAACGATAGGTCTTCGTTTTACGTCGTTGATGGCATTTCTTATAAATTGCTTGGGTATTGAGGCGATACAATCCCTAGTTCTATTCTCCAAATTTCCTACATCCCGAAAAGGTCTCTTTCGTAAATCATGTTTTCCAAATAACCCCACAAGAAAAAATCGAGTGGGGTTAAGTCGGACGATCGAACTGAAAATTGGTTATCTGAAAATCGGCCAATCCATTTCCTCGAAATTTCCGATCTAAAAATTGTCTTACTGCCATGGTACTCCAAGGTGCCCTATCCTGCTGATACCATAAAAGTTGTCGATGTCGTAAATTAATTTCGTCAAGAGCATCGGATAGCTTATTTTTTTAAAACTGTAGATAACTTTCTGAATTCAAATTTTCTTTAAAGAAAAATGGACCAATTATTTCATTATTCATTTTCCGCACCAGATATTAATTTTGAAAGAATATTGGTCCGACATTACAAATTACAAAATTCGGATTCTCCTGCACCCAACATCTGCAAATTTGAGAAGAAACAGCTCCATTAGAAGTAAATGTGGCTTCATCCGTCCAAAAAATGCGACCGGAAAATAATTGGTCTTCTTCTAGTTCTTACTAGAACCATGCGGAGAAATCAAATCGTGGCACATGATCAACTTCGGTTTAAATGGACGAAAACGATTAGTTCTCAAAATTCTGCTGACGCTCATTATTGAAACGTCCGTATCTTTGATAAAGATGTCTGTCCGTGCTCCAAAACTTCGAGGCAAACATTGGTTCTCTCATCATCATCATCTTCATCATCATCAGATAGCTAATCTTGTCCACTGCTGGACGTAAGCCTCCCTTAACATTTTCCATCTGGTGCTGCTCTCAACCAGTTACTCTCCACTCTCCTGAGACCATCTGTCCAACGAGTTGGAGGTCTTCCTCGACTTCGTAACGCCTTCGGTCGGGGACGCCACTCAATCACTCGTTTTGTCCACCTCCCATCCCTTGCTCTGGCTAAGTGTCCTGCCCAAGCCCATTTCATATTAGCCATTCTTTCAACTACTGATGAATCCTATCCGATACCAACACAACATCATCGGCAAAACGCAAATGATTTAAATTTTCGCCATTTACGTTTATGCCCATATCCGCCCAGTCAATTTTCTTGAAAGCATATTCCAGCAGAGTGATAAATAGTTTAGGGGAAATTGTATCACCTTGGCGTACCCCTTTGTCTATTTTGAATCTTTCTGTCTGATCGTGTAGTTTTACACTTGCTGTTGCATTTTGGTACATATGTTTTATAAGAGCTGCGTATCTGTGATCTTTTCTGCAGTCAGCTAGGGCCTTCATCATTTCATGATGTTTTATACTGTCGAAAGCCTTTTCAAACAACACACATACAAGGGGCTTATTGTATTCAACACACTTTTCAATAAGAGACTTAATGACCTGCAAGTGATCGTTTATCTTAGCATTTAAACGTTTTTTAGTAAATAGTTTATGAACATGTGGCAATAAACTAATTGGTCTGTAGTTTTGAAGATTTGCTATGATACCTTTTTAATGCATTATAGTTATTACAGCATTATTCCACATGGTAGGTCTTGTTGCAGTTGTCAAACACAAATCAAACAGACTTGTAATAGCATTTAGTAGTTTATCTCCACCATCCTTAACAGCCTCGATAACAACCCCGCCCTCGCCCGGTGCCCTGTTATTCCTCATCCCCGCTAGAGACAGTTCAGCCTCTTCCTTATAATGTCAGGCATATCTTCCGATCCCTGAGTAGTACCCTCCTCGTCATGTTCTTTATTTGTCACAGTTTCTCCATTTATGTTTTTCAGCTTACTAATATCACTCTTACCTGGTTTTAGTTGGCGTCGCAATACCTTCATACTCCTGTTTTCCTCTATGATATTTGATGTCCAGTCGTTATTATATTTTCTGATGTCCCTTCGTATTGAGTGTAAAATATCTTTATTCAGCTGTCTTAATTCCATTTGTTTATCGTTGTGTTCGTTCTCTGGTTATCCATTTATTGTTTGCTTTTTTAAAATTATTTGCAACTGTAATCGCTTCTTTAAATTTAAGTAAGAGTCCACTCACGATGGAATAACTAATAGGTGGCTTCTCTCGAGATGCCTTTCATTCAAAATATCTGCTACGTGCCGATATGACAAGGAATCATGATAAAACAACATAATTTTAATCTTTTCTTGTAAAAAAGCATATTTTCCTTGGTAATTAACATATTCTGTGGAAAAGTCGCAGTGGAAGATGTAATTGTGTTTTGTACAACGGAACTGGACGCAACGGTAACCTCTGAGCGACAAAAATTTGGCCAGCCACGTTTTTCGGTAATTTTTAGATTAGTTTTTGAATTTTGATATTACCTAAGCATGCAATAAACCTATAGAAGTATGGTACAGTACATTTTGCTTTGCGGAAATTCATACTTTCGTGTAAAAAAAAGTAAAATAGTTTCACGTGTGCAAAAGACTAAAATTTATGACAGTGCCAATTCAGTTTTTTCTTCATTTTGGAAATGCCTTTGGTTAGTTTGGGTTAATTCGGCTTAGTTGCGCCCCCGGAGCGAGAGAATTGAGCGGAGGTTCAAGTGAAATATTAGTAGAATGATAAAACAAAATTAAACAACTGCAATGAGGCAGTGGAGCTCTTTTCCTTAACTTTGTTACGCTACTGGAATATTGATTTCTATTAGGTTTCCGCAAATGAAAAAGTCTAAAAATGACGTAAAAAAACTCAATTTGTGTGGTTCTGAGGAAAAAACGGCAAATTCGGTCTGACAGGTTTTATAAAAAATTACCCGTTTTTCTTCAGGTTTAGAGATTTTTCGGCATAGCCCTCGGCAACGGCGCACTAAAGGGAGATCCTATGGCGCTCGACGAGCGGTGTGTGTGGGAAGATGTTGATTGACACTGTTCTTGAATAGTTGTAGGTTGTAATTAGGGGGAAACAGATGTCCTAAGTGAGTTCCACAGTGATGCAATGCGCCAGACAAAGGAGTTCTTGTAAAGTTATGTTCTAGGTGTTTCCAGTTGTACGATGAACTGATGCGCTCTTGCCGTCTGTCGTGAGTGTTTGACAGGTGTTGCCAGGGGCGGTCCAAATCCTGGGAACATATACTGTGCAAGTACCTGTAAAACAGGGGCATCTCGGCCACATGTCGGTGGTGTTTCAGACTATCCAGATTCCGGGTCAACTCCATGTCACCTCCGAGACGCACAGCACTCTTCTGAATGGAATCCGGCAGCTTTAGGGTGTGCTTTGGTGCGGTACCCCAGATGTGTGAGCAATATTCTATGCACGGTCTTATTTGCGATTTGTAGAGCAAGCTTGACAGTTTTTGTTGCGAAATGGCACACCATGCTTCTGGGCGGCTGATATTGCGATGTTAGCAACGTAGTCATACCAGGACATATTGCTGTTGACCGAGATACCCAGTAGTCCGTCCGATTGACGAGGATTAAGGAATGGTCAATCCTGCCATAGTGATGTCAGGGCCCGCCGTATTAACCCTCTTGGTAAACGTGGCTACTTGGGTCTTTACTACATTGAACTGGACCAAATTTATGTCGCCCCAAGGTTGAACTGTCTCCAGGTCTTGATTAATTGCTGTAATCTGGTCCTGTCTGCGGTGATAAGTCCCAGTCACTGGTAAAGGTTTTTCTGATCTAAATTGGAAGACAAGGGTACTGCCATCTGAAAAACTGTTAACAGGATTATTCGTTTCGGTCAGCAGGTCATTAATATTGATGAGGAACAACAGAGTTGGTGAAAGTATTGCACCCTAAGGCACACCCGCATTAATGGTGAATGTGTCTGAGATGTACCCATTAACTTCAACGCAGGAGATCGGTTCTTAAGGAAACTGGCAAGCCATCTGCAGAGAGAGGCTGGCAGCCCGAAGGACGGCAGTTTGTTGAGCAATCCGTCATGCCAAACTCTGTCGAATGCCTTCGAAATATCCAACGCAATCGCTCAAAACTCTCCGTAGTTTTCTATTCCCCTTCTCCATATATGAGTCACATAGGCCAATATATCTCTTGTCGATCTCTCTTTGCGAAAGCCGTATTGATGATCGCTGATTATTCTGTTATTCTCGAGGTACTTGAGTGGTTGCTGATTGACTACACGTTCCATGACTCTGGAGATTATTGGAAGCAAGGCAATTGGGCGATAGTTTGAAGGCGTGGTTTTCTTGCCTTTTTTGGAATAGGTTGCACTCGAGCGACTTTCCAAGAAGATGGGTAAATCCCTTTTCGGTAAGCAGAGAAAATAGTCTGGAAAAAACGAGTGTTAGTTCGTTGGCGCAGTTCCTCAACACGATGGCAGACATTCCGTCCGGTCCTGATGCCTTTTGCGTATCTAGTTTTTAAGGATTTTGCGAATATCACGGTGATGAAACTTGACTTCTGCCATGGTACTGTTGATGTTCGATATGGTGGTGAGAGCCTTGCCTTGGGCGACTTCGGTGGTCTGATTTTGTTGTCAGTACTTGTAGGCTTGTTGTGTCCTTCCTACAGCTCTCTCGCATCTTCTGTCGAAGCAGGGCTTTCCCTTTGACGGTAACTTGATGGCATTTGGTATGTATGGTTTCATTCCTGAGGAGATTACTTGTGTAATCTCTCGGGGTTGTCAGACATCGAGCCAAGGAAAATCTAGGTCGATTTCTCTTAGATCGTCCCAGTATGTAGAATTGCAATGCCAGATTTTGCGAGGCAATGGTGGATCCATCTGTAGAAGTGGAAATTCACAAACCGTTGTAACAAGTTTGTGGTTGGAAGTACCTAATGGCGGACCAACTGTAATTGTGTACTGGTCAGGATTAGTTGTTAGAAAAAGATCCAGGAGGGCGACGAATTCAGCATAATGGTTAATCCCTTGGCGATGAATTCGAGCCACATAACGTCAAGGTTGTTCGGTTCGATTGTTTCCTCGCGGTGATAACAAAGGTTGCTTCGGACAAAAATGCATATTCCGAACTTATGTCTAAATCGGGTGTGTAAGTCGTAACCAGGATAGAGATAGTTTAGTGTTGTTGTAGAACATACTCTGTGTTTCTGTAAGGGCTAGTATGTGTGGTCTATTTGCTTTGTTGGTGTACTCAATTTATGTTTGTATTTATGCCCCTTATGTTGCAGAAATCTATTCTATATTCGTTCGGCATCTTTGCTGTCTGTAAAATGCTGCATGAAGGGCTCCCAGGGCCACCCAGCGCCCGGAGATCCGAATGCCCGGGGAGTTTACTTCCGGAAAATTTTGATCGTGGAAACTCCATCATGTCCATATATTCCACCATGTAATTTAAGTTGATCCAGGTTTGCTCCCAAATCTGCAAGTAAAGACGCCGACGTTCTTCTAAAGCAGCGCTCGGTATACAGCTTTGCATTTGGTGGTTTCAGATGTTCGGCAATTTTTATTGGCAGGTGTCCAAATGTGTTTTACCGACAGGCTGTGATGTGTATCGTTCGTTTCTGTACCCGACAAAAAATCTCGTATGCTGTGTAGGTGGTCTAAGAGCAATATATTTTTTCACCAATTCTGCCACATCTGTAGAGTTTTCAGTGTATCTTTTAACCACAAAGGAGCGGTCCTTGTGTATTTTTGTGTCTCGTACATTTACCAGAAAAAAATGTCCATTATCCAAGACATCACTGCAACCTAGCTGGCACAGGCTCCTTGCTCCGACAGACCCCAGCTAGACCCATAATTAGCGCCACCTGTAACGAAATTATTGTTCATTATTAAATTTTGTAATACAAAATTGATAGTAATTAGGTAACTGATTCATTAAAAAGGTCTTCATTTGAAGCCTTTTGTAGATATTCTTTGATGTTATGTAAGTCCAGAATAATTGACTTCTTCGGTTTATAGCCATTATTTTTCCTTTTTAAAAATGCGAGTTTACTGTGCTTGCTAATATCGATGTTGGTCTCTAGAATCATCATGACTGCACAACGATGAGGCCTTGAGTTTCTTGGACTTTTCAAAAAATATATATCAATAGCACCTTTTCTTTTGTGAAATTATTCACGCTTGGTTATTCAGATCATTGGAAAAGCCTGTATTTTGGGTGTAGCAGCTTACTTATAGTCTCTTCGGCGGCTTTTTCAATATTTAATTTTAAAATTTTCAGCAATGTCACATGTTTTTGACAAATAAATTTGTTAGCATCAGGGGATTTTTTTAACTAGTCATAGCAACGTATTAAAACACACCATAATTTTGGGTGGATTTTGGTGTGTCAACAATATAAAAACCAGACAACAACGTTCATGATATTTTGTACAACAATTAGTTACCAGTGGTGTTTTTCTCTCTTTCCTGTAATTATTTTTCTAAAGTGCATAAAATAGCCTATACACCATAGGACTAAAGTGTTTTTTTATCCCTCAGGGACTTGTAGCCCTCGCTTCTCTCAGGCTACAAGCTTTTCGGCCCGGGATGAAAATACGTATATACTGTAAAGTATATAACATACTATTAAGTACATACAAAACGCGGGATTGTGATGTAAAACTCTTTCTTAGTGTCTTAGCTTAGAACAAAACATTGACTTGAAAGGAGTGTAAATGTAGGCCGGCTGTAAAAGTTACAAAAACGGCTATGATAATATGAACTGTGGTCCATTAAAAATATATACTTTTGTAAAACCGGGTTTTAATATTTAAAATTACTTTTGTTTTTGCGATGGTGAAGTGTCATGTTCAACTATTACCTATCTAGCAACTAAAAAGAAATCTTATGCATTATTGCCAAAGTAACGTAAGTGACATTTTGGGTGAAAATCATGTTTCATCATTAACGTAAAGCTTTTATTGTTAAGAAGGTACTACCAAAGTGTAGTAAGCCTAGAATAATACTTTAAACCTTTATTTTAAGTATTTTAAAAACGTATGTCCAGAATTTTTTTAACCATACCCGTAAAAGAAACGCAACTTTAACACTATTTCCACCATAGTAATGCAAGCTAACGTTTTTACCGCCATAATAACGTAGTCTCGGTCGGTTTCTGCGACTTACGTCAGTTTTTCGCAGACAGTGTTTAGCTTACGACAGTGACAGATTCGTGCTACCATCGACTAAATTATTGATTTTAGGTAAGTAATATAACGGGAAACGTTTTTTTGTAGTTAGAATTCAATATACAACTTCAACCTTAACTAATATTATGTACCTACCTATAAAACTCCATTTCATATTTAATTTCGTTTATTTAATACAAATTATTGTGTCATAACCTCAAAGCCTGTGAATTTTTTTGCAGAAATGAATCCTGTATACAGGGTGTTTCTGAATAAGTGTCCGATATTTTACAGGATTATTCGTAAAAAATTTATATAAATATGTAGGTCTAAAATGCTTCGTCTCCGAGATACAGGGTGTCAAAGTTTTATTTTTAATTTTGTTTCTTCTGCATAATATTAATTTCCTAAATAATGTCGATGTCTGAATGAAAATTGGTACCTAGGTGTGGGGGTATGTTGACATTAGAAATTTGAATTAAATCTTAATTTAGCTCTTACTTGTGGGGGCGCCACTCACATACTGTTTACCAAATGAAAGAACCTGGACGGAAAGAATGCGGGCAAAAAATATCCTCGCATATTTAGATGCTGCCACACTTTTTTCCCAATAATCCTAATTTATTTTCTGTCTAGCTTCCTATAGTGAATTTACATATTTAAATTTCCTACTTGAATACTTAATTTTGTTATTTCCTTAATACTACTGTTTTCCTTAATACTACTGTCTTATATTATTTACTATTTTATTTACACAGGGAAATACGGAATACGCAATAAGTATATTATAATAGTTATAATGTTTATATTTTATTCGCCTTCAAGCTATTTAAAATACGCGACAATAGGCAACAGTGCGACGTTTACTTGATTTTTAGCGGGGATGCAGTTTAGTGATTGGTCGCAGGATATATTAAATACACTTTGACCCTAGACCAACACCTAATTTTTTTTACATATTGTAAAATTTCGGCAGCGACTCGCTTTCGCCATTGGCGTGGAAATTGCCGATGCCGAACTATGTGGTTATTTATATTATTTGGTTTGTAGGTTCTGGTGATATATAGGTTTTGTCGATTTTGCAAATTCTCTTTTTTCACTAGAAAGGGGGTGTTCTATATAGTAGTTTAAGCCAAAAAAGTCGGAAGATCCGCTACTTTTGAACCGGAAAAATGCCCCCAAAGTTCGAGTTTTGACACAAATTTTCATCACCACTTCACAAAAACACTAGAAATTTAGACAAAACACATCTGAAAATCAATTGTCGGGTGAAAATATTAACTAGGATACATTTGCGTCGAACGAGAAACCTCCGTTTTGTTCCGGTCCTAATTTAAAGCGACTCATAGCCATAGCCCCATTAAACAAAATTAAATTTTACTTGTAAATATCCATCCTCCTTTTTACTGTCAACTGTCACAATAGCCAAAACAAAGATTTGGATTTAAGAAGGCACACTGTTGCCAGACGTTTACTGTAGTTTGGTTAGCAAAATTCATTAGAAAAATGGTGCGCTATAAGCGCAGCTTACTCACTACCATCAGCTAGTCATCTTGCGGCGGCAACCTTTGATTTGGGAAAGTCAATAACCAAGTTTTGCAAATTTTAGAAGAGGGTCATGACTTAATATTGTTTTAAACGCCTGGGCATCTGAATAATACTTTTGACAGTTCGTTTAATTTAAAATATGCTTTTTCTACTAGCGTGCGTAAAGTACTCACTTTACGCACTCTCTAAGATTCGTAAAATGGGTTTTTTTAATGTGCAGTGCGTAAAATAAGTTATTTTACGCACTAGTGCGTAAAGTGAATCTGACATATTTTTTGACATTTAGGGCAATGCGTAAAATAATATATTTTACGCACTAGTGTGTAAAATAATTTATTTCACGCCCTAGTGCGTAAAGTAATTTAATAATATTTTTGTTTTTTCATATATTTTTCGGTAGTAGAAAAAATTTTGTATGCTACTCATGTGTAAAATACACTTTTTTAATCAATTTCAATTACATTTTTTTATCAATATTCCCATTCATAAAAAAAGGTTCACTTTACACACTTGTTGCATATATAACTATTTTATCGTCTAAAATCCGTTTAAAAACGATTTTAAAACGCAGAATTGTATAAACATCCGAAATTTCCGAACCTCTCAGGGCGATAGCCGAGGCTTCGGACGAATTTGTCATGTATATTTGAAGCGAAAATTCATTTTAAATTCAACTGTGGAACTGAACCGCTCAGGGCGCAGTGCTCGACACTCCGACTTTCCGATTTCGATAGAGTTGACTAGCTGGTAGTGAATAAGCTGTGCTATAAGTGTCTCTACTCTTTTTTTTATTTAGGTGAATGATTTTTTTATGGCAGTAGCACATCCTATATTGCTCGACGAACGGTGTGTGTGCGAAGATGTTGATTGACACGGTTCTTGAATAGTTAGTTTGGGGAACAGATGTCCTGGGAGCATATTCGCATGTAACAGACAAGATGTCCATTCGACAATGCCGATCGTTTCTTCATATGCGACGTGTACGATAGCATTTAGTCAGATGTCGTGACTGTTACATAGAATCAACAAATAAGTCTTAAATTATTTTAACATTTCATGCATAGCCCTCGCTTGCTTCGCTCGCTACGGGGGCTCAACAAACAGAAACTAACCAAGTGCTAACCCAAACTAACCCAAAATAAAAAAAGTAAAAAAAAAAATTGCGTTAGTTTTGGTTAGCACCTGGTTAGTTTCTATTTGTTGAGCCCCCGTATAGGGAGCGAAGCGAGCGGAGGGCCATGCATGAAGTGTTTAAATAATTGAAGCAGTGGCGGATTTACCCTAAGGCCCGGGCCTAGGGCGGCCAGATTTAGGGGCGGCCCCAATTGTGTCAAAAATAGTATATTACGTACCTAGGCCAGTAAAGTAAAAAATGTCTCAGATCACATGTAATTATCGACCGAAGCAAAGCTGAGGTCAACAAACATGTGATCTGAGGCTTTTTTATTTACTGGCCAAGGTGTGTATACTATATAAAAGTTGGCAATAAAGTAATTTCATTATATAGTCTATATGGTGGATGCTGAGAAAGGGGCGGCTGATAGCTTGGGGCTTGGGGCCTAGGGCGGACGAGACTGCAAATCCGTCACTGAATTGAAGACTTATTTGATGATTCTATGTAACAGTCACGACATCCGACTAAATGCTATCGTGCACGTCACATATGAAGAAACGTTTGGCATAGTCGAATGGACATTTTGCTTGTTACATCCGAATATGCGTCCTGGGAGTGAGTTCCACAGTGATGCAGTGCGCCAGACAGAGTTCTTGTAAAGCGATGCTCTAGGTGTTTTCAGTTGTACGACGAACCGGTGCGCCCTTGTCGTCTATCGTGACTGTCTGACAGGCGTTGTCAGGGGCGGGATAAGGCGGGCCAAATCCCGGCAACATCTGCCGTAAAAGTATCTGTAAAACGGGGATTTGTCGGTCACATGTTTGCGGTGTTTCAGACTATCCAGATTCCGGGTCAACTCCGAGTCACCGACGAGACGCACAACTCTCTTCTGAACGGAATCCAGTAGCTTTAGGGTGTGCTCTGGCGTGGCACTCCAGATGTGTGAGCAATATTCTAAGCACGTCTTATTTGCGCTTTTGTAAAGCAAGAGCAACTGCTGCGGTGTATACATTTTTTGTTGCGAAATAGCGTACCAAGCTTCTGAGAGGCTGATTTTGCGACGTTAGCAACGTGGTCATGTCAGGACATATTGCTGTTGACCGAGACCCCCAGTAGTCCGATTGAATGAAGATGAAGGGATGGTCGATCCTGCCATAATGATATCATTGCCCGCCGTATGGTAAATGTGGCTGCTTGGATGATTGTTCAATGTGCATTTGCATTCATTCATCGGAATAAAAGAGACACTCATTCGATTACACTATTCCTTTGTATGTACATATTCGTCAAATATTTCACTTCATACATGGCCCTCCGCTCGCTCCGGGGGCGTAACCAAACAAACCTAACCCAAACTAACCCAAGACATTCCGAAATGAGGAAAAACAAACTAAAAAATATTTGCATTTTCGACTGACAAATTTAATTTTTTTTTTATTTCCGGCATGCCTTAGGTTAGTTTGGGTTAGTTTTGTTTGGTTGCGCCCCCGAAGCGAGCGGAGGGTCATGCGTGAAGTGGAATATTAAATATACTTAAATAGTAAACAACACTGTTATTCCCCATAAGAAAATGTGCAACTTTTGGAAACACTGTGCCAGGCCCCCGGTGTCGGTTACTAAAATTTCATTATTTTCACGTTACAATTTCAATATTTTCACGTTACACCTGGGAAAGTCGTAGTGGAAGTTTGCCCTTCTTGGGCAATTTAGGTTCAAAACGCGGATATTTTTTCGGCTCAATAGGACACCCCTTTTCTAGCGAAAAAAAAAAGAAAATTTGTAAAATCGACACAACCTATATATCATCAGACCCTTAATTTGATGATATCTTTGAAGATTTTTAACCTTCCTTATATTTTTCTGGCATTTGGTGATTATTATAGGTACGCGGTTAACTAATTTTTATATATTTCGGATAACTCTCTTAACTGAACTCTCTAAATTAAAATTTTTATTACATAACAATTCCGAACGTTCTATAAAGAGCGTTTTGGAACATACTTGCTTCAATATTGCCTAACTTTTAATACAAAAACTGAATGCTAGAGAATTTATATGAATTAGCTACGATAAACTGTTTTTTCTTCAAACGTCAGTAAATCCGTCATTACTCGACTGTGTAGGCGGCCGTGAAGTTTCGTTTTTCCTCCGCCGGAGCTTTACTTTTCACTTTTCCGCCGGCGGAGGTAAAAGTGTTGTCATAGCAACATAGATACAATACAAACAGACAACAAAATAAGCGTCAACAACTCAAGATTTATTAAACTACAATTTGTATCTATCACTCAATTTGTGACTACATTTCTAAAAATCACTAATTTAGGAACAAATTGGTTATTATTTAATCGAACTTTCTCAATAACTGCTTATCAATACGGAATTAAAACGCAATCGGAGACGCAATCTTTAAAAAATAATTATTGTTGACAGTGTCCACTGACAGCTTCATGTTACAAATTCACCGACACCGGTCTAAGCAAGGCCATCTACGACCGTGGTCTAAGCCGCCTTGCGAACCCATTTATCGTTAATAATAATTAGATATTATTACTATTAAAAAGAGATGTTTTTGCTTTAATTTGTCGACATTTGAAGAAAAAACAGCATATTTTATTTGGAGGAAAAGTTACTTTTCATGGCTTGCTCTCTATTACCAGCCTCACTCCGTTCGGCTGTTAAACAGGAGCGCGCCATGAAAAGTATCACTTTTCCTCTATATAAAATAATATACTATTTTCCAAATTAAGCGACGTCATCAATGACGTAAATACAAAACCTTCGGGAAACGAACTCTACTTATTACTACAACATATTTATGTAATACATACAACAAATAATATCATAGAATCTATCCTCATTATAAAAATGAGATATTATTATGTGACATATTTTGTACTATAAGACTGTATTATAAAAAAAAATGTAATTAATTTTAACGTCTCAAACTAATCAATAGTATCAATAATAATATGGTAAGAATAACATCGTGCGCCTATGGGAAGGCAAGATTTTTTACGTGCTAGTCCTCTACCCCCTTCAGTCGTTGTTAAGGTTCACTCGCTTGGCGCACTATATTGTCTTTTCTCACTTTCAAAGGCCCATAACTTTGTACGACCTTGTACTAAATTTTTGGTCAAAAAAATAAATTCTGCAATCATCTTTACGAAAAAAGGTCTATATCAGACGTAGCTAGGAGCAACCGTTTTCGAGGTATTTGGATTTGAAATAATCGATGCTTGTGACATTGAATTGCAAAATGTAGGACTTTTTTTTCCAAAATCTAAATATCTCGAGAACGGTTGCTCCTAGCGGCTTCAAATAAGAAGGCCTTTTTCAAGTAAAAATTATTGAGGAACCCGTTTTTTGGCCAAATCTGTATCTCGGAAACGAAATATTTTAGACCACACGTTTATTTACTTTTTACCTTAAAAATGCCTGAGGAATCACCCTATAAAATATCGTACACTTATTTAGAAACGCCCTATATAAAAGTATTTAAATAAATGATTTTGTTTGTTTTTTAAAATTGTTCAACGTATAAATTTTATATAATGTCATCTATATCGATTTTACTTGAAAACGGTACATCGTTTGTGAAAAATTAACAGTTAAAAAATGTAAAATTATCAGTCTGAACTCTTGTGACTAGAAAACGGTTAAAGTTAGAGAAAAATGGCTTGCATGTTTCTATTCTGATTTTTATAGAAGCTATTAAACATTGTAAACATAAATGTTTGGTTACTTTCAGATTATGTCTGTGGTTAGTTCTCGAACAAAAAGAATTTTCGCGGCTTTTAGCCAAAATGATGAATCTAATAATGCTTACTCTGAGGAAGAAATCGGGTCCATGCCAATATCCATTACATCAAGTGACAATATTTTTGATCTACATAACTCCGAAAATATTATAGACACTACTTAATAAATGAAGACGTAATCGAAATAGATCAATCAGTTTTATTGTGTTCTGATAATTCGAGTCCTTAGGAGAATGATCTTATGCAAGAAGAAACAAATGTACCAATAAGTACTGATAGCACAAATGAGACAGTGGGTGTTGAATTTGAACAGGAATGCAATTTAGAAGAATATTTTCAGTTAATTATGTTAACAATAACGTTATAGAGTTAAAACCTGAAAGAAAAAACTGTAATGTCTTTCCAAAACTCGTATATTATGACTCGACTTCTTCGGAAAATGATGACACACTGGAACATACTAAAAAAAAGTGACGCGTTGCAAAAGCACACTAAAACAAAAATAATAATTGGCAAGCCAAACAAATTCAATTCCGAAAATTCATTTCATAGTGACCCAGATTTTTATTCGTCATCTGATTCGGATACAGATACAAGCCATCCAGATGAAGCTGTATCTTTAGTTAGAAAATCAGGAATGAAAAAAAAGAAAAAACCCAACAAAAAAGAAACTAAAAAATGCGAGTACAATTTTGGCAAAAGTAGATCAGTAAAAGAGAATCCCTGTAAAAAAAATGTCAGCTGCTAAAATAACTGAGATTACACGCCATGAAATCCACGATTTTTATTGGGGTCTTGGCAATTATGAAAAGCAGGGAAGTTGGTTATTATCGTGTGTCAAAAAGGTAGACATATTGCGAAGAAAAACAGAAGCAGAGTATAGCAGACGACACAATTCCTATAAATACTTTATCAATTGGGACGATAAAACACTTGAAGTATGCCAGCAGTTTTTATTGAAGACCCTAGATATTTCGCAAATGGTTTTGCAATATGCAATGAAACATGCTGTACAAAATACATGCAAAACTGATCAGAGAGGCAAACACGAACCTGTCAACAAGTTCAGAAATGATCAATAAAATACACGATTTTATTAAGCAATTGCCAGCTGTACCATCCCATTATTGTCGAAATCAAAGTAGCAGAAAATACTTACCACAGGAATTGCGAAATGTTAGTTTTTATACAGGATTTTTATTAAACATGAGGAGGTAAATGAAAGAAGCAAGAAAGATTGTGTTTCACTCAAAGTTTTTATTAACGTTTTTAACAAAGATTTTAACTTTGAGTTCCACTTGCCCAAAAAAGATAAGTGTTCTTTGTGTGAGGTACGAAAAGCTAAATAATTTCAAGAAAACACTATGTCGAAAGAGGCGTACGACAAACATTTAAAAGAAAAGGAAGAAGATCAAAAAAAAGTCAAAGAAGTCTCAGATTCAGTTTGTTCCAGTTTCGATTTACAGAAAGTCTTGAATACTCCCCATGGGGATAACATGTTATTATACTACTCTAGAAAATATTCATTTTACAACGAAAGCATATACGAAACGCCATCGCAAGAAGGGTACTGCTTTTTGTGGAGCGAATCCGATGGTAATCGTGGGTGCAACGAAATATGAACCATCATTTACACTTACCTAAGAATGTTAGAAGAGAGAGAGATATTAGGCATGTTATTTGGTACTGCGACAGCTGCGCCGGACAAAATAAAAATAGAGCAATGTTGGTTAGGATTCACTCATTTTTGCAAAAATCTAGAAATATTGAAACCATCAAAATTGTATTTCTACATCCCTGTTGATTCGGTACACGCAGTTATCGAAAGGTTTATCAAAAATAGAGTTATATTAGCCCCTTCAGAGTGGAGCACTATCATAGGAAATTGCAGAGTTAACCCGAGGCCATATACAGTTATAAAGCTTGAGCACTCTGAGTTCAAAAATTGAAAAAAACTAGGGGATGATCAGCTGGTCTTTACAAAAGCCGGGATAAAAATTACTAGTGTAAGACAAGCTTTTTTCCAAAAAGGATCATCGGAAGAAATAATGTCATACCTGCTAGGTTTCACGATGAATGTTTTAAATTAAAATGTAAGTCTTCTGTTCAAGATGAGTTAGCAGAGAGTGATGCAGAGGATGACAATGAGGATGAAAGCTCCAAACCTTAAGAAAAAATATGTATTTTTTACTAGTAAGAATTTAATATTTCCTTTCGTATTTTTTTATGTAGAATTAAGTGTATTTCGTAATATAAACCCACTTAAATAAAAATGTCAGTTGATTTTTGTAACGTTATTTTGTGTGTTTTTTTTATAATAAAAGATGGTTTTTAATTCTTTCCAAAATACTTTAAGTGCCACAATTTGCCGCCAAACTGACGTATCTGTGTACTTACGTTACATTTTTGATCAGACTTCGAGTTTTCTGAACCTGTAAAGTAACGTAAGTATCAATTAACCACTAAAACTATATAAAAACTTTAAAAATTCTTTTTCTTAAGTAAATATTGACCTCAAAGAAACAACCTGGTAAATTTTGCACAATTTAAATAAGTTTAACCTGGTTAAATTAAAAACACGTTTTTTCTACAAAATCGTTTTTGGTGACTTACGTTACTCTGGCAAATACGTATCGATATATTATACTTTTGTAAAACCGGATTTTAATATTTAAAATTACTTTTGTGTTTGAGATGGTGAAGTGTCTTTTTTAGCTATTACCTATATAGCAACTAAAAAAAAATCTTTTACGAAATCTATTTTTCGATTGAAATCAGGAATTTATAATTTATTTTAGACTGTTTGACCTGGTTTGCGGGCTACGCCCTCCTATAATCATATACTACTGTTCTTTCTATAGAGATTTATTAGAGCTCTCAAGTATTCGGGGTTTTAGTTTTCAATACTTATTTAATTTTAAATAAAGCTTTTAGATTTCTTCAATAAAAGTAATCAATGGTGGACGGTAAATATGTATCCACAGTTGTAGAAATACAATACGTCTTTTAACAATTTATATCAAATTAGATATCCATGTACTATTACTGATTTTGCTTTTGCCAAACTGGAAGCAGGGTAACATTTTTTACTAAAATCAGCATTTTATTTATTTTTAAATGATTACAAAGTTGGTTTTTAAGTTTTACTACCCACTGTTTTGAATAATTCGATTCATATTTATTCAAATAGCTTGATTAAACAAGCGGCTAACATTAGGGTTGCCAGACGGCATCAAATGCATTCAAAATGCCATGTATATGCCAAAAAAGGTCAAAAAGAGGGTGTAATAAAATTATGTCAAAGAAATTTGCTAATACTAAATCAACATTTGATTCCAACCAAAATCAAAATTATTTAAAACTATCGAACGTGTTAGCAAAGGTTCAACTTGCGTAGCATTTAATAATTGAGAACTCAAACCAACCCAATTTTGGGGAACATTGAAAATGTAATTTTAATAGAATCCGAATATACGAAGGAATATATTATTGAGTACTATTTAAAATAAAAAGCTGGTATCAGTTCCGATTATACATATACCGCTTCTTGCAAAGAACTTACGACCGTCAATTTGTCAACATCTTTAAAAATGGGACTTACTTATAACAAAAGCAACGTTTAGGAATATTTCCTAAACGTTGACAAAAGGCATCGATAAGTAGAAGTTAACAGGGAGGCAGGGACTGTTTTGTTAGAACAGTCTTTAAAGGTTCCGAAGAAATATTAGGCATAATCTACTGCCTAAAACTACCTGTGAATTTATGTTCTTACTTCGCCTGCTATTTTTGAGAACGAGAAGGATACTTTGGGTATATTTACAGTAATAAACTTATTCAAGTCAGCATCTAATTAGTGATGGCTTTTGTAATCTTTTGCTTTCTCAACAATAGGGCGGTTTATGCATGTAAATCTACTTATAGAAGCCGACAAAGCCTGTGGATTTTGAGGTACCTTCAATTCAATACTTCTCACTTTTCTCCGAAAAAATATTTCTTGAATAATGTACTTTATTCTGCATGAACTGTATTTAAATAAAATAAATTTGTTTTAGATGAAAGTTGATGGTCTCTTAAACGTATTGATCATAAATTATGGCTTTCAGCAGATAAACAAACGTTTTTCGCATTATCATTCAGTAAATTGATGAAAAAGGGGATTAGGAAAGCTTCCCCGAATTTAAAAGTGGTCAATTTACAAAAATTTATATTTTCATATTTTTTGCTTATTAAGTTAGTATGTTAAGGCTGCCTTAGTGTAAATAAATTATGACTCCATGAAGTATATATTTTTGCATGTCACAAATTATTTAAAATTTGAAATAGAAAATCCCATACGTTTTATTTAATAATTTAATCGTAAGAGATGAAACGTTAATTATTGCTTTAGATGAACCCGGAAGGAATATCGGAAAAGTGGCTGATCGCTTGAAGGTATCGAAGAGTATTATTTAAGGATTATGAAAAACTAGCTGACCCGGCGAACTTCGTACCGTCTAACAGTCAATGAATGTGTTGTTAACTTTTAGCTACACTTAATTTAGGATTTTAAGTTCAATATTTTATTAGGGATAATATATATAAAGAAAATAAAAATTCACTAAAAGTAGATGATAAGATCCGGAATGATTGAGACCAATCGGTTTGACAGTCGTTGTCATTAATTCTCTATATTTTTGTTTACATTTCGATTCAAGTATTTTCTATTTATTTCACTATTTTCCGTTGAATTTCTATTCTATAATGTGTAGTATGTCACTGACTTGCAGTGGACATCATTATTAAAAAAAAGCTATAAGCATGCGTGACGTCAGCTGTCAATTGCGGAAGATGGCGGAGTTCCAAACTTAGTTTATTTAAAAACGAATTTTCTGCATAATTTTTCTGATATTTTAATAGTTATTCTGTTATTTGGGGTGGAGACAAATGTAACAAATCAAAGATCATAAAAATCGGTTCAGCCGTTCTTGCGTTATAATTGGTTTAACTAATTTGACTTTTTTAATATATCCGATTTCCGTTTTAAGGCTGAGACAAATCCAACAAATCAAAGATCATAAATATCGGTTCAGCCGTTCTTGGTGTAACTAACCCGACCATGCTTTATATAGTGTGTCCAAAAAAGTATGCAACATATGGGAAATTTCTTTATTATTAGTTTCTCCGAAAATGATGAAGCCTGAAAAAAAAATAATCTTGACAATGCAAAATTAAGGATAAGTTATACAGGGTACTTAAAAAATACAAAAATTAAGGTTAAAAAACAAAAAATTAGGAATATCGGAAAACCTTCTGCAGAAAAAATAAAGTTCCTATTAAGGCAAAAATAAAAGTCAAATACCATCTTTTTCCAACAGTGCACTGATGCTGATTCCTGACAATTATTGAAAAAATGTCGATAAACCCCTCTTTTTCTTAATTTTGTTCTTGATTTTTTCAGCAACAACTTAATAGGACCTTTTTTTCTGCAGAAGGTTTTCCGATATACCAATTTTTTTTTAAATCTTACTGTTTCTGTTTTTTAAGGACCCTGTATAACTTATCCTTAATTTAGCATTGTAAAAATTACTTTTTTCTCAAGCATCAACTTTTATAAGCATATGAGAAACCTATAATAAAAATAAAGAAATTTTCCATAGGTTGCGTAGTTTTTGGACACACTGTATATTTCCGATTTCCGATATTTTAATAGTTATTGTGCTATTCTGGGCGAAGACAAATCCAACAAATCAAAGATCATAAAAATCTGTTGAATAATTGTGATGGATGAACAACAAAGTATCTAAATTTTTATCTTTAAGCCGGTTTGTTTTCTTCGTCATGTTATCACCTGCCTTGGAAAAAATTGTTTCGACTATCGATAGCTCTTTATAAAACTATCGATTGTTCCGATAGTTGATTTACTATCGATGTTTAAGCAACACGAAGTACGGATGACTGATCGACCGAATGATTTGGAATGATTGATACCAATCGATTTGACAGTTGTTGTCATTTATTCTCTATAATTTTTTTTATTTCGATTCAAGTATTTTCTATGTATTTCAGTATCTTTCTAGATTTGAATATGCTACTTTCCCACTATTTTTCGTTGAATTTCTATCCTATCATGTGTAGTATGTCACCGATTTGCAGTGGACATCATATATTACTAAAAAACTATAATCGTGCGTGACATGAGCTGAGTCAATTGCGGAAGATGACGGAGTTCCAAGCCTAATTTATAACAAATGTTTTGTATAATTTTTATCCGAGAATTTTTCCCATATTTTAATAGTTATTCTGCTATTCGGGGCGGAGACAAATCCAACAAACCAAAGATCATAAAAATCGGTTCAGCCGTTCTTGAGTTATAAGTGGTGTAACTAACCCGACTTTGTTTTATATATATAGATTAGCGACAATAGTGCGGTAATATCTAATAACCATTTTATTACTAAGTCTTGGCGAAGGAAGGATCCGGAAGTAACGGAAAATTCCTCAAAAGAAATGGCGACACCTACACACAGACCAAAGAGGAAATTTTAAAACTGCTTTTATTTCAGAAGCACACTTTCTGGCCTCTTTCATGGATGTAGCTATATGGCTGCAAATACCATTAAGCTTTGGAAGCCACCAAAGCTGAACTGGAGGCTAGTACCTAAGGGACATATCGACATCCGACAAGATCAGGTGGGTTATAGATAAAAAGACCGAATAAACTGATACTACACTTATGTATAATTTATATCAAGCCTGTGGACACAGTGAAGGTTATTTACTTGCCAAAAGTAGGCGGAATATCGGACCATAAACCCAAATCTTAGAGACCAATAAGCCTATCATCATCCATGTTAAAAACCCTAAAAAGGCTAGTTGACAGGCATATGAAAGATGATGCACTTGATACTTTTCCATTGAGTGAACGGGGCATTTAATTATTCTTCAGCTTTTTCCATTGAGAGAGCGCCGCCGCCGGATAGAAGACAGGTATCAGTCACAATATGCCAAGGGAAGAGGCATGGCTAGAAAATAGCATAATACATCTTTTAGGCGAATCCACCATTATAGCTAAAGTAGGTAAAGAATGACCCCAAGGAGGAATTTTATCTACCGTTGTGAGCCATCCTGGTAGGGGATCTGCAACAAAAAATACCTATCTGCTGAAGGGTTCCTATGCCTAGAATATGCAGTTGATATAGCGATAGGGGTGCCAGGAAAAATAACCGCCACATTCTCGGGGAGAAGTAAGAGAGCTCTCAGCATCGTGGATGACTGGTGTAAGCGCGAATAGCTCTCAGTCATTCCACAGAAATTCACACGACGGAGAGTCCTAGGGCTAATAATCACTAGTTCTCAACAGAAAAATAATTCCCTTAAATACTTAGGAACCACTTTTGATCAAAAGTTGACATGGAATTCGTACAATCAAAAGGTTACATATAAGGCTACGATAGCATTAGACAGGGTGTAGAAGAATGTGTGGGAAAACTGAGTCATAACCCCTAAGATTACCCTATGGCTATACTCGAGGGTGATGAGATAATATATGGAGCGGCCACTTGGTGGAAAAAGACCAGGCAAGCGAGGGGGAGGGATGGGCGAGAAGACTATTGAGTGGCGTGTGCGCTACTGGAGCCATGAACTCAACCCCCTACGGCCGCACTAGAGGTACCTATTATTAGACCTATCACCAATTCACATTTACATACAAACAGAAGCCATAAAAAACTTCTGTAGGAGATTAAGGTAAACTACGTGTTGAACATACCCATAAATTGCACCACTCCAACATACAATCTCTTGGTAAATTTACCAAGAAGATAACTGTCATAGAAACAATTGTTCCAACAATGTTATCTGCTGATTTTGTGCTTGGTAAAGTTATCGAGAGTTGGATAATATCGACCTAAATATTTTTTCTATGCTATTCTCACAAAATTTTCCTTTTAACATTCTTATATTTCCATTAGGTTGCTTCTTCATTGCCTCATTTTTGTCGCTGATAGAAAAACCGTGCTTGCATCCAGAACATAAATAATCTCATATATTTTTAAAACTCATTTTCGAAGTACTCGAGATATATAAAATATCAAAATGTCAAAATACTGTGCACCAAATTTCGCAACTTTGCCCCAATTTAATCTTTGCCGTATCTCTTACCGTGTACGAGATCCCAATAGTGAGAAGCGAATTTGATTCACCCTGTATAATATAAATTCTAATAAATTTTTTCGGAACAACTTTCCCGATCTGTTATTCAAAAAAAAACGAGCATTAGCTGAGAGAATGTGACTCAAGTAATTGGAGAAATATAGGTTGCTTACTTTCAGCACAACTATAAAGTTGCCAGGTATAAACAGGTTAGCAAGCGTTATTAATATACCATCATCAGTTATTTAATCGATTTTTTTATGAAATGAAAGGTTATTTTATTCCTTGCCGAACAGTATTATGTTGCCTTGGCAAAAGCTGCTGAGTGAAAGAGAGACAAACCCAAATTTGGGGTGATAGATTTTATCAAATTAGCCCCTAAATATGCAAAAAATTGATAAAAACTACAGGTCCGTATTTAAAAAAATTGGTGATGATGGTTCTGAGAAACCGAAACGTTGATTTAGAAAGCTGACAACATCTTAGGGTAGACCGTGAAAAAGTGCCTCTAGAAAGTGTTAATATTTTTTTGATATTTCCAAAAATAACGTCAGAAAAATTTAAAAACAAAAATCGAAAATTTCGCGGATATCTCCGGAAGTACTCGAAAAATCTCAAACTTCAAAATGTCAAAATACTAGGCACTAAATTGCGCAACTTTGCCCCAATTTAAACTTTGCTGTATCTTTTACCATTTACGAGATCCCAATAGTGAGAAGAGAATTTGTTTCACCCTGTATAACGGCATTGGCCCCAGATTCAGCTAGGCAACCCATTTGCGATTTATCAATCTATATATTATCTAATATATAATCTTTGTCATCGTCAAATAACAGATGAGGGTATATATTTCTAATACCAAATCTTAGACTATAGCTTTCTGAGCTTTCTCGCGCCCGATGGATAACTGAAAACGCCTTTGGTATTGTGTGTGCATATTTTCAAATATTTACTTAATCTACTGCTAGAAGTTCGGAAACCACAGATAAGCTAATAATGTCTGACTTTATTTTATATAACTTTCTACGAGAAACAAACGTACTTCTACTATCAACAAATACTACAGGGAAATACCCACTACCCACAGAAAATTTATTTCCATTAATTCCCAACAGCGTACGTGGAGCAAATAGAGCAGTCCAAATTCCCGAGACATTTAAAGTATATTTTAACGGGCCTGGTGCTGAATGGAACAACATTACCGAGAAAAATTTATAAATAACAATAATACAATCAATGCAAAAATATCTTAAATAAATATTACCTGTTCGTTCAAGTATCTGAGCTATTTCATTCCATAAACTCTGTTTTAGTTCGGACTTTTTGTAATCTTCACATTGGACATTATTAAAACATTCGGGGCAATTTACAAAATCGATTATGATTTCGTCCTGTTAATTTGTCCTTTCAGTTGGTTCTAGTTCGCAACTCATTGTACAGGGTGGCCCGTTTAAGAGAGGCCTATACCTTATCTCGAAAACTACGGGGGTTGGCAAAACAATTAAATACAAAAGTTATTCCTAGTAAAATCATCTTTATTTTTTTTTGTATTGTTTTAATCGTCACTTTTGTATATACAGGATGGTCAAAGAAAGTTACACTTTTTAAATGAAACACCCTATATTTTATTACATTTTTGGATTTTACTTAAACTTCTAAGCATATTTGATGTATGATGTTATACCTCTAGAGTTAGTAGTTTCACAGCAAATCGGTACTTTGGCTACTTTTCACCTTGGTAGCAGGAAGACCATTAAAGATGGAGTGAAATGAATTTCACATTCCTGTCTTAACTTTCCAAGAGCTATCTGATGGTGGTAACTGATCGTACCTACCGAGGTACCAGATTTGGTACCCCTGCCAATTAGTACCGTCATATAGCTCTTGAAAAGTTAAGATAGGAATGTGAAATTAATTTTACTCCATCTATAGTGGTCCTCTTGCTACCAAGGTGAAAAGTAGTCAAAGTACTGATTTTCAACTGTTTATATCTGTGAAACTACTAACTCTAGAGGTATAACATCATACATCAAGTATGCTTAGAATTTTAAGTAGAATCCAAAAATGTAATAAAATATAGGCGTTTCATTTAAAAAAGTGTAACTTTCTTTGACCACCCTGTATATAAAAAAGTGACGATTAAAACAATACAAAAAAAATAAAGATCATTTTACTAGGAATAACTTTTGTATTTAATTTTTTTTGCAACCCCCGTAGTTTTCGAGATAAGGTATAGGCCCCTCTTAAACGGGCCACCCTGTACCTACTTCGCTAGGAAAAAATAACAGTCAAAACATTTTTATGTTAGAATTCGTAAAAAAATGCAAAGACCGCCTAAAGAAGTTTTCACTTCAAAAATTGTGTGTGCTTATGATCACACGATAGAAGTGATAACTTCAACAAGCGGGGTCATCGTTTGTCAGAATTTCGATCCGAGCCTTCGTTGCAGAGATACGGGCGAAAAACGGCTTTTCCTCCAAAATCTCCCCCTAAATTAGAGCCCCGGTCCCCCCGTATGGTCTAACGTGGCCCCCCATGGAGCGCACCTACCATAAAAATTTCGACCCCGTACCTATCTTCTCATTCCTGAAATTAATTATTGAAGTGAAAACTTCTTTAGGCGCGTTTTGCGCTTTTTTTGTGGGGGTTGAATGAGACCGAGCCGTCACGCGTCACGCGTCACGCTCGTATATGTAACGTAACGCTCCTTCTACTGGCATGTTCCCGTATAGGTAGAGGGCTGAAATTTTCAGGGGATGTAGCCTGGATAAAAAGAAGATCATGGACGAAAACGGGACCCCCTCCCCCCCGTTTGACCAGCGGAGGGGGTGAAGAAAAAACTGAAATAATTAATTTCGAGAGAACGGGAAGAGGTACGAGGTGCGAAATTTTTATGGTAGGTGCGCCCCATGGGGTACCTTAGACCATACGGGGGAGCTCTAATTTAAGGGGGAATTTTGGGGAAAACCCGTTTTTTGCCCGTATCTCTGCAACGAAGGCTCGGATCGAAATTCTGACAAACGATGATCCCGCTTGTTGCGGTTTTCACTTCTGTCGTGCGGTCTTAGGCACACACCAATTTTTTTTTAAGTTTTTCCTTCTCACTCCTCCCCTGGCCAACGGGGGAGGGGAGGGTAACGGGGTCCTGTTTTCGTCCAGGATCTTCTTTGTACCCCGGCTATATCTCCTGAAAATTTCAGCCCTCTACCTATACGGGAACATGCCATACATATCCGAGCGTGACGCGTGATGCGTGATCCGTAATGCACAACGCATGATGCGTGACGACTTTACTGAATTAAACCCCAGGAAAAAACGCAAAACACGCCTAAAGAAGTTTTCACTTCAAAAATTGCAAAGCGCGCCTAAAGAAGTTTTCACTTCAGTTCGACCCCGTACCTCTTCCCCTTCTCCTGAAATTAATTATGTAAGTGTTTCCTTCTTCTTCTTAACAAGGGGGGGGGGGGGTACAAGGTCCCGTTTTCGGCCAGGATCTTCATTTTACCCTGGCTACATCCCCTCAAAATGTCGGCACTCTACCTATACGAGAACATGCCAGTAGAAGGAGCGTGACGCGTGACGTTACATATCCGAGCATAACAGCTCGGTCTCATTCAACCCCCACAAAAAAAATGCAAAGCGCACCTAAAGAAGTTTTCTTTTCAATAAAATATATGTACCTACTATTTCTTCAGCACAGACACACAGGGTGGGATTGACATCGCAATAATCGTTGACTACTGTTTCCTGAAAGACTAACTACCGCATTCAATATACCGGCACCGTCATGTTGCGTTGCGGTGTCCACCGGCTACGCAACCTTAAAAACCACTTGTATCTGATGAGCATTGAACAATTTTCTGTGACGTCATGCGCCACATTATTGCGGTCGCAATTTTCCGGTGCCGTTTTCGAGGAAACCAAGGCTTGAGCGGCGTTTTGCATTTTTACAACCAAACGACCGATCAAATGGCTGCCCACGGGGTGACCATGCGACTACCATTGTTTGTGTTGTGTCTATCTTGGAAATAAATAGACTTTAGATGCGTGGTTTTTGAAGTGAAAACTTCTTTAGGAGCGTTTTGCGTTTTTTTGTGTTGGTTGAATGAGATCGAGCCTTCACGTGTCACGCGTCACGCGTCATGCTCGGATATGTAACGTAACGCTCCTTCTCTGGCATGTTCCTGTATAGGTAGAGGGCTGAAATGTTCAGGGGATGTAGCCGGAGTAAAAAGAAGATACTGGACGAAAACGGGATCCAATACTCGCCCCCGTTTGGAAAGGGGAGGGAGGAGAAGGAAAAACTTAAATAATTAATTTCGTGAGAACGGGAAGGGTCGAAATTTGTATGGTAGGTGCGTCCCATGGGGGGCTACCTTAGACCATGCGGGGGGGACCGGGGCCCTACTTGGGAATTTGGGGGTGAAACCGTTTTTCGCCCTTATCTCTGCAACAAAGGCTCGGATCGAAATTCTGACAAACGATGACCCCGCTTGTTGAAGTGTTCACTTCTGTCGTGCGGTCTTAAGCACACACCAAATTTTTTTGTCTAAAATTTCGAGTTGGTCCTTTTAACTAACATGGCGAACATAGTAAAAGTAACAAAGAAGTAACTTTCAAATTCTTAGCAGTGTTATAGGCCGCTTTCGTTTTAATATTCCTAAAGAGTGAATAGAACTGAACGGAACAGTTCAGATCATTGTTTAAAACGAACGCACACAAGAAAGAAGTACGTTATAAGTAGTATTGATTGTTTACAAAATTGGTACCAATCTTTAAAATCATTTAAATAATACAAACAAAAACAAGAATTTTGAACGACAGTATTGACACTAGTGACAGCTGCCCCGAAATGGTGCTAAATGATCCTAAAAATAGCGGCGTTCACACGTAGACTTAATCACGCATTTTTGGAACGTCCCTTTCGAATCGCGCGGGATTAAACGAGTGTGTGAATGGTTAAGACACGCAATGATTAGAACGCATGATGAGCCGGTCGATCAAATCGCGCGGGACTAGTTGGCTGATGTTTAGTTCTGGCAAATTGTTGGCGTGCGGCGGTTTTGTTATTTTTTTTTTGGCAAAAATGGCAGACACGCGATATTAGTCGAAAGATTTTATGATTAAGTTCATAGAAGAATACAAATCACATCCATGTTTGTGGAAAATACGATCCAAGGAAGGATAATTTTTTTTTCAGTTCCTGGATAAGTGACATGCCCGTATAGATTTCGATCTTTTTTCCATTTCTTGATCCATTCAGATCTTATATAACGCTTTTTGCCCTTCTTTTGTAACATTTTGTTGTAAGTATACGTAGTAGCGATGACAATAATTATTTTCTTTCCGTTATCCATCCTTAGAATAAATATTATATTAATACAATTTGTCAAATCTTACCAAAAATTTCAAATTTACCTGAAAATCCAAACGCCACAGCGATCACGCGAGATACAAACCACTTTTGGTGTTCACACACACGGGTTATACCCTTGCAGTTTAAGCCGCGAGAAAGAATGAAGGATAAAACCGTGTCTATTCCTACTGCAACGATCTGGGCGCGCCAAGCTCCACTCCTCTCTCCCGAACTCGCGATTAGAGCGGGACGTTCCAACATGGGTCTTTGCGGGTGCAGAGGGGTATCGATTTGAGTAAATTTGTTCAGTACACTTGGCTAAAAGGAACGCAAATGATCTGAATGGTTCACTCTCGGGCTACCCAAAATGGTAAAACGAAAGCGGCTATATTTGAAATTCATAAACATGACAGCCGACACTAACGTCAAATAATCATGTGTCAAATTTATTTCACCAATGTCTTAGAAAATGTCACACTTACAGAAAATAACCGTAACCCCTGTGGATACGTTGAGTGTAAAGCCAGTTCAATTCCCGAAAAAAAAAACCAAACGCTGTGGCAATCCTCAGGGTGATACATTCTTCGACAGACTAGATGATATTTCGTTCTTGCTTTTTTGGATAATTATTGTGTTATGTTTCCTAACGTTGTCTTTTACTATAGCCAATCTCGTTATTGGCGCCATTAGGATTGATTGTGAACTGAAACGTCTGCAAAACGAGTCCTCTGGAACAGCTGATAACAATAATAGTCGATTGGAAGAGTGTAATGCAAATGATATTCAATATAACTTTAGGTAATTTGATGATAATATCACGTAATATATAAATGTGTAATATGAGGTCCATTAAAACGTACTTGGATATGATTGCTTATTATTAAAGAGTACCGAGGTGATATAGCGAAGGCATTCGACAAGGTGAGTCAGCTGATTGGATGGATGATTAGTTACCTTTCTTAGCATCTCTACGGCGGTTATTGTTTTGCCCGGAGTGTTTGTTAATCACAACAAGCTTCTAGCAATTGGGCGTAATTTTCGATACCACATGCGCAATGGCGAAACAAGTATATATAGGTATTATTATGGCTTTGCATGGCTCCCTCGCTACGGGGGCTCAATCAACAAGAACTAACCAAAACTAACCCAAAATTAAGAAGAAAAGGTAAATTAATAAAAAACAAACATAACCTCAAAAAAGGTAAACAAAACATCTGTCGCAACCGACGGGAACCGAACCCGCAGCGCAAGAATCACAGGCAATCTCTCTGCCTACTACACCACCGAGGCGTTGAAGTAGTTTTGCTAGAACGTAGAGACATGGATAATTCCGATATTTCGTTCTTGTTTCGGCATTGCGCATGTGGCATCGAAAATTACGCCCAATGGCTAGACGTTTTTTTAATCACATTGCAGATTTGATCGATTGATGAATTACTATTTTATTTTGTTTGCTGATGACCTGAAGGTATTTAGGAACTGTTGCAAGTGATATTAATTTTTTACATTGGTACTATCATTGTATAATATCAAGATAAGTTAATTGAAGAATTTTCAGAATTTTGGTTAAGTTGAATCTAAATACCTAAGGATATAGCCTCTGAAATAAAGTAGCCTTATTCTGGTTAATTTTTGCGGAAAGAGCCCACGTTTAAATTGCATTGTACATACGTGTTATGTGTTATTACGACTCTAAAAAAAGTTTTGATACAGTTTTCATAATGGGCATATACGACGTATTGATACATATTGTCAGCATCGGATTTTACTTTAGTTTATTTTATTATGAATTTCCAATGCCTGATTTTAATAAACTGATACCCTATTTGAGAGAGATAGGTTATGGATCCACTTTAAAATGGCTCTGTAATTGAGAACTACTTCTGTTATTAAATAGTATGTCGGTTTGAGCCGAATCTTTAGTGAAATGCGATATGCACTAATATGGTGAGAGCCTCCTTTAAATTATTTTCGTAATATTAAATTATTATTGCTTTTTAAAAATGATTAATGTCTTTTTCAAAAAAAAAATGTCAACAAAGTTTTTTACCTAACACTATTATTACAATTTTTATAAAGAGGCAAGGACCTGTTGCACTGTCGCTTTGCGAGATTTTGTTTCTGTCTTTGAGAACGCCAAATGACAAAAAATGTTGTTGGTTGAACAGTTTTCTAAAATACCTTGTATTAAAATAATTATGTTTCAAACGAACTTTAGGCAAATTTTTAAGTAGGTGATATTTAAGAACACCAGCTTATTTTTGCAGGATGAACAGAGACAAAAAGCTAGTTGCCCTGGCACTAACTGAAAATGAAGAACTATCAGCGTCAGTTAGGTATGGTTTGATGAATAGCGACAATCTTAAAAATTTACTTGATAGAATGCCTATAATATTTAAAGATGCCCTGGGTTAGCATTAAATGCGGTTTCTCTTCAAACCCAAGAAGTAAATGCTTGGAAAGTCTACGACATGGCTGGCAACGGTGTAGTTACTAACATTAGCAGTAACCAAGATAATGCATTCACATCCGCTAGCAGAAATCCGACAAACCCTCTAGATGACATAATGAATGACTATAGGATTTGAAAGCATTATTAATGACGCTTTATTTGAAAAACGAGAAAAGTGTCATTAAGACCACCACTTCGTGTTCTTCAGTTGCCTTCGGAGGGAGAGAAGACAACAGCCTCGAATTCCAGATGGAGGTTCTGGTTCAATCACCAGTTTCAGGATTAAATGACCCAGACGTCCAAGCTGAAGGCAATAAAAGTTCTAGGGAAAGTATGGATAAAACTACTGAATCGTCTAAACAATGAAGAAATTACGAGCAGCATGATGAACCTATTGAAAAAAGAGTAAATGTTCAAGAACATTTGTATACCGACATGAATGGAAACGAAACAAGAATAAAATTAAACGCATGAAGGGGGAAAATTATTTAGGTTTTGCGAGGAGAAACGGAAATTGGAAGAACGATAAAGGGAGAGAAAAAAGGCGGTTTAAAATAAGATGTACTAGAAAACATAATAAAAAAAAGTCATTAAATGTCAGAAAATTACAGAGGGAGAGAATGCAAATATTTAATACATTTTGGAAAGAGTTATCCTGGGACCAAAGAGAAATCGTTGCTAATAATATAGAAAAATCTGAGCCTATAAGAAGAAAAAGTGAGAATAAGGTCACGCAAACGTCATAAACGGTATTTTATTATCTGAATCTTATAAATAAAAAGTTTGCAAAACAATGTTCCTCAATACACTCTGCATCAGAGAGTGGAGCGTAAGAGAATGGTGTAAATCAGGAAAATATGGTTGAAGCAAATGAAGAGGAAATTTCAATACGTAATGAAAACCGAGTTCCTAAGAAATGCAAGAAGAAGAAATTTTTGGAAGCATGTTTTGATCAGCCACGAAAGTTACCTTCCCACTATTGTAGATCAGGTTCAAAGAAAAAGTACCTTGAGGATGAAAAATAAAAGATATGTCTCGTGGTATGAAGGGAAACCACTTGTGTTGCAGCTTTGACGGCCGGCAATTTAATCAACAAGAATATGAAACACACATTGCAGAGAAAGATAGAGCAAGATTAGAAAAGAAAGCAGACAAAGAAGATGGCGCCAAAGCCAAGTGTAACGTATTGGTAATGGACCTGAAGGTAGTACAATTGTGTCCAAAGATTTATGTCTGCACACTTTTATAAACAGAAACTCAGGGTATATAATTTTACCGTTTATAACCTGACAACATACCAGTCGACCAATCATTAGTTGCACGAGGGTTAAGGAAAACTGGACGCACCAGTCTTTGCAAGTTACACTCGAAGTTACATTATAGATTACCTCCAGACAAAGGTTTAGAAATACCAATAACATTGTACAGCGATAGATGGCGGTGCCAGAATCGCAATATTATTCTTGTTAATGCTTTGCTAGTACGTTGTTGCTAACAACATAATTATTGAGCAGAAATACTTGTTTAAAGATCACACTCAAATGGACTGTGACGCTGTTGATAGTTTAATCGAAGGGCGCGGGCGTCTTAATAGGCGTGCGATATACTTGCCAGAGGAATACGTTTCAGTTACCCGTCAAGCTCGTCAGAAACCCTTTCCCCTTGACACCAAGTACCTACATCATGATTTTTTTTAAACTTCAGTAATCCTGCAGTCCAGTGGTATCTTTAAGACCTGTAGAAGCAACAAGCCGATATACGAGCAATAAAATATGCACCCGCAGGTGTAATTCACGTCAAAACCTTGACGGTGAATATACACTTTTAAGAAAGGAAGAAAGGGCAAAAATGTTTCCACGGTAATCCAGTGCAAAGACCTGTTATTCTCCAAACCAAAATATCTTTTGAAGAATATGAACAACTTCAACAAATTATGGACACAGACTACCACTCGTTTAATAAAAACTTGCACCACAAAACTGCTAAAAAAAATAGAGAAAGAATATATTTTAGTTACTTTTGTTTAGTTAGAATAAGGTTTACTTTGTATGATTCGCAAAAATATTCTAATTTATTTTAATATTTTTCCGCAATTTTTCAGTATGTAAACATTTTTGTGGGTTAATGCAAAATTATACTTATTATATACAATATATACTCATAAAATATTTTGCCGCATTATTGAATTCCTTTGGATCTATATACAGTACCTATTCCACGTAAGTACCAAAAATAATAAAATGCAGAAATGCAATACCACGTATGTTACTCTACAAATTAAAGTAATCAAATTTAAAGCTAAATTATTTACTATAAAAAAATTGAGGATTAATGTAAAGATTTCACAAATTGTTAAGCTTTGAAAGCTATGAGAGATTCCAAGAAGTTTTTCCATCATTCCAGTAATTGCTGCTGAGAGTACATACGAGGTATTGCACCTAGACCATTGAAATACAAAATAGTAACTAAAACTAAACCATCAGTTCAGTGAATCCTGCGGAACATCAAAAAGTTTTTTGCCGCCTATGACGGACTTTAAAATATTGGGGTTAAAAATTAATGCCAAAATCCTAAATTTGGAATTATTTTGCATACCTTATTATAAAAACTGTTTTCCTTAAAGAAGAGACATTATATTTATAAATGAACATAAATATTAATTTGTAATGGATGGTATTTAATTATTTTAATTAATTAATTGGGCGCCACTTGTAATGAATATCTGGCTCATTCGCCAATTTGTAAGGATTGTTAATTTATTTAATTTAATTAAGCATGGAATTAGGGCGTGAGTTAGATTACTTGCTCTGTCGGTTAAATTTATAAAGGGGCCAGAGCTCCTAGAGACAACACGAACTGGGCATGAATGTTTAAATACAAGTATCAATAAAGACAGAAATATCAATTTACTCTGATAATTCTTATCATTCGTGATGTCCCCCAGATCTCAATCTTGCGGTAAATCCAAGAAATTAACTTAAAAACAAATTATATATTAAGTATATGATTAAATTACAACTTATGGTACCATGTGCACTGGAGTTATCAATATAATTGAATAGTTAAAATTAAATTACAAATGCAATCAAATACAATTGATTACTGAAAATATAGTTTACAAATATTACTTGAAATACGGTTTATAAATAAGTTTGTTATGTAATGAAAATGAAATTAAATTAAGTATAAAAGATTAACAAATTTTGAATAAATAAATAAGATGTTTATACTGGTCTTTACAAGTTTTTATTTTACTGACTCATACCTATCTTGTCCAACTATCCTATAACCGTATTGGGACATTTACTGGGACCTGCTTCTGCCTATTCGCGGGTTAACTATCTCAAGGACGTCATAGGACTTATAAGGTTCTCTCAGTATCGCCTCCCTCAACCGGTCCGGCACAATGACGTGAACAATGGTAGTTTTCCAGCAGTGTTCACTTAAAAAAAAAGAATAACAAATCTTTAGACCAGTGTAAATTGCCAGTAAATTATATAGAGAAATATCCTGTGGATCTCAGTTGGACAATTACGATTGGAGGGAGTGATCAACAATTTGAAAATGTACTGATTACAACAGGTATAATCGACAATTTAAATTACGAATTTAAGTTGGGCGAAAATTATAAACAACTACAGTTAAGCAAAAATTATAAATAACTACTGTTAAGCAAAAATTACTGTTACTCAAGATATTCCTCTTCCTTACTTTGAGACATGAAATTCAAAAGAAAATTATGTAACTTGTTTTAAAACAATGGCTCTCGGCAAATTTAAACAAAAGATAACTTAATTTTTATGATAAATATGAAAATCGAGGTATAGGTAACTTCTCTATAAATGAGTCTTATTATAACTCAAAATAAGTAATTACTATTACTTTTCTTTAATATGGCCCTTGGCACATAAACGATAATTGAACGTAAATTACGTCTCAATTAATTAAAGATAAAAACGAGGTAATCTCTAACTCGCCTTGAGAGATAAATTAAGATAAAAGATAAAGAGAAAAACAAGCAAATTCACATATGTGAGTCGACCCCTCATAAATGTAAATTAATGTCGATACATCATTGATGAAACGCGACCGGCAAGTGCTAATGATTGGTGTTACAAAATCAATTGAAATATTAGTGAAATAAGCCTGAAAAAACTATGATCAACAATACTACAAAGGAAAATCCAGAGAAATTCTACATTCTCTATATATTTGGATTAAACCATCATCAAATTACACGAATTTGATTAATAAGATACGCAATTATCCACCAAAAAATCGGCATTCAAACCTAAAGGCCACCACAAAAAATTAAGATTATTGAAATCGCAAATTACTCGAAAGTGCAATACAAAAGTGTTAAATTCTTACTTAAGCGAAATATGGTTAACTGAATCAGGAACGATTATCAATTATGTATTTAAAATATGAAAAGACTATTGAAAAATATGCAGGATGAATAAAATATTTTAAGATCAAATCATTTGCACTTACCGGCTCGACCGTTACCACCAAGATGATTCACCTTCGTTTCAAAATTTTGTATGTTCTACCTATTTCGATACGGAAACCCGGCGTCAAACTAAGGAAACACTCAACATACGCTAAATGTAGCAATCTATTGTAGATTACATGCTTAAATTACAGGTATTGAACAACGCACTACGTCCTTCAATTACCAACTATACAAGATAAGCCCGTTTCCGAACAGATGGCATTCACTCAATAAAGAAATCTGCAATTATACGAATTCGCGAATTATGGATATAAATCTGCGTACCTGTTCTCCGTAAATAGTTAATTGTGCGAAATATATCCATTTACAGATAGGTATTACTGCCGACCAATATACTGAACATTGAAAACCATTGATAAATAGATAGACTTTAGTGGAGCGGAATAGACTGATAGGATGATAACTTATATTCCGTTACAAATTAATTGCAACAAAAATATTCCTTGTTATTCTTGGTAAATAAACCTGAATAAAGGCGCGTTTTCACGGGTCGATCTGAGTTGAACGATTTGGGTCGATTATTGAATCGAAAGAAAATTGAATATTATGTAAACCACCTTTCGGCTTGGAGGCCAGCGGAGTGAGTCGATTCGACGGAAGTAGAAAGACTGTCTACTTTTGGTCGGCGATTGCCGCCGAATCGATGTCGAACGGCTGGAATGGAATGTGTAAACTTCTCGTCGTACAGATTTGTATCGTTTCTTCGAGTTATTCCAATAGTTTTTTCTAAAAGTTCTTCAAAATGTGCATTATCTATTCCTAGATGATTCCTGTAAGCCTCTGGATCTTCCACAACCAATTCTCGAAGCAGACTTTGTGATGCGCCATGGATATTTCGTCTTAAAATCCATGGTCTGGTTCAACACCTTTGTTTTTTTCTCTTCTTTTTTAATTTAGTCATTATTTCATCACGAATTGAATTTCACGTAACGCCATTTTCTACTACAATTATTATTCAACATGCATCGCCTACCGTGTAAACCTTTTTGCTTTCAACACAGGTCGAACTATGGTCGAACGACCCAAATCGTTCAACTCAGATCGACCCGTGAAAACGCGCCTTTACCCTATTTGCTTTTTGTAGAGCCAAGAGCGTTGTGAGTTGTCTAAAAACATGTGAAATATCTGCAAAACTAGTAGGAACACCAATTGTCATTATTTTAAACAAAGTGCAACGCCTATAAACAATTCTACCTGAACTGTTATTAGTTCATGCCTACCTACATATTTTTGGCATTAAATACCTATAAGTATACATAGATAAAAAAAAAACGACAAACGACCAGGATTTGCCATTTTTCGAATAAAGTATCAACACTCAACAGTGCGTTTCTGCATAGTTTTTAAAATTACCGCAAATAATTTTTTTGTAGCTTTTTTCATTTTTTGAACTTCAACCGGGCCGCTGCACTGGGCCTGCAGGCTCTTGTGCCACCGCACCACTGGCACTATTGTAGTTACGCCACTGTTCCTGCTACTATTCTGAATAAATGAACGTGTCCAACACTTTCGTTTTAAATACCTTATTTTGTAAAGTTGAGTGTACCAAAACAAAGTTACAGCATTTTCATCATCTGACATCTTGAGAATAACTGTAGGAAAAATCACTTCGAAATAATTTTTGGTGAACGAACATCAAATATTTTTATTCACTTGGCAGCATTCCTTACGATTTTTTTTTATTAAATCGCATTCTACCGGTGAACGAAAAGCCTAAGACCGTAACGATATACCTATCTTTAAAATTAATTTTTTCCGTGTACTTTTTAAAAATTTATCACATTTTTGTTCAAAATTATAAATTTATATTCATTCAGCCGTCAAATGTTCGCCAAGCTTGCGGGATTTTGTGGGATCAAATCGTATTGAGAAAATTTAAAAGACGCAAAGGTAAATTAATCTTCTCACGGGAACATCCGAATGGAGCAGACAATGATGCGGGTCCTTACCATTTCCTTGAAACATGCAGCAATCAATAAAAAAATGAACTGTATGTTGCGTTTTCGAGTGGCTCTTAATCGGTTTCGCACCATGTGCGGTGGGTTTACTAAACACTACATACTCTCATTCAATAGACCACTTAGCGTAAGTATGCTTTACCTATATGGATGCCCGGACGAAGTAGGCTGGAAACAGGAAGGCAATACATCAAAATAATTTAGATGGATGAGAAAAGTTATACATTTTTATTCTGATAGACATAATATTTTTCTTTTGTCAATATTTATTCGAGCCATTATTTATTACATCGATCATTTGGGGAAATTTTATATCGCATATTATTGCATTTGACCTAATTTGAAGCTATTAACTCTGACGTACGCAAAATTTTAATTATGTTGAAGGCATGTAATTGATGCTTACTAATTGGAAATGAACTCATGCTTCAATTTAAACTAACGAAAATTATACGTCTGTGATTGCCAGGCATTAGCGTGTACAGGACCTACAGGGTCACACACAGACTATCATGTGAAGATTACCATATCCAATATTTTGGATACGTTAGCAGAATTGTTGAAGTGGACCTATTTTTATAAGTTATAACACAGGTCCTGGGAACAACTTTTTAAAAAACTATTTATTTTACTAAAAAGGACGATTTACAAAACACGTCTTAATACTAAGAGCACGGCTTAAAAACTAGTGAAGTCTAACGTAGAAATGAACTTGTCCCTTCATTATCATCAGACCTTACCTGTATACTAACAGAAGCCATTAAGCTAAGTGATGATAGATAAGTAATACATTCCTTTGGTTTGGGTACATTATTCCTCCTCCCTTAAGTTTTATCAACGTCCTCGTTGATTAATTTTCTTAGTACTTTAAGGGGTACCTGCTTAGATTTTTGCTTATAACAATATAGAATTAATACTACAGATGGAACAAAAATAATACTTAAAACTATGACAGTTACAGTATGCGTCTTAACCCTAAATTGCAAATCTTGTATATTTAATGGTTCTATTAAGTCTGTTTGTAATTTCCTTGGATTATTTAAATGTTCGAGATGGAAATTTATGGAAAACTTCGTTGTTTGGATTTTTATTGGCTCCGATAAGTTTGTAGTGATATTATTAATTTTTGTTGAATATTTGTTTTGATTAATTATTATGTCA
>MU182034.1:228134-272071 GCA_016904865.1 Pissodes strobi
TATATATATATATATAAGACATTGAAATTTGCAAAATTAATATACAAACCTATTTACAAAAAAAATGCATAATAATATGTCGTAGGCTTCGAATGTAAGCATAATACGGAAGGGATAAAATTTTTGTATGGTGAATTGGGAAATCTTGGCTTACTCCCTATGTGTCATAGTTCGTTCATATATTATGGCTTGCGTAATAAATGATGAGAAAATGGAATCTATGTTTATAAAATATATAAAGCTATCTAAAAACAAAATATAAAACGTACTTTTATATTTAAGCACATATAGATATAGAAGGTAGTTTGTGGATGTGTTTTTATTTTTCTCCTGTTGTAGTTACCCTCCGATTCGAGCTCCCCTGTGTTTGTCTATAAACTAAATGTCCTGCATTGGCTCCAGGACGAGAACCGAGTGTCCCTGACTAAAATCCCTTGTAACAATGTTCAATGTTGTATTTTTACTTGTTTAATTCGAAAAAAAAAACATTTTTTTTTTAAGTCATGGGCGGACATTTTCTTTTATCAATAATATTCGGTATGATACCCTCCGGGGCCCCACTAGACTTTATATTTTTAATCTTATTAAGGCTAAAATAAGCCCCTTATTATTACAGATAACACTACTAAATTTCAACAAACTCGTTAAAAGGATATTTAAGATATTAATTAAAAAAACGATTTTTTTAAAGTTTGACATCCTGTATCTTGGAAACTATGCATTTTCGGACCCAGGTTCATATGAGAAAAATTTAATATTTTCTTATGTAGAATCTCTCCTGAAATTATTCGAACGGTATTTTCGGACACCCTGCATATCGTTGAATTCATCTTTTACTGGTTTATTTAGAAATATGTAAGAAAAAAGGGCATTCTATTTAAAAAAATTACCTTAATTTGACCCCCTTGTATAAAATAGGGTGACAATTAAAACACTACAAACAATAAAAGATCGTTTAACTAGAAACATCTTTTGTATTTATAATTTTTTTTGCAACACTCATAGATTTCGAGTTAAGTTATGGGCTCAACTTAAAGCGGCCACCCTGTACATTATTCACCAAACAAAATCAAAAGTGGTTGTATTTAGTAGTCTGGTAAAACAAAACTTACGTTGATCCCATTAGTTTTGCTGACTTCTTTTATTCCCTTGATCTTCTAGCGATCAACATTTTTTGACAAATACTACTGTTTTTGGAATCAGGTCGCTTTTTTCCCCATATTGATACAAAAACAATAAAACAAAGTAAGAAAAATCGAGATAGAAAGGTGCAAACCATTTTGCTCTATCTTTAGCCGTTTAGAGTTTACAGGCTATCAAACTTGGTCAATGGCCGATTTTCAACTCTCAATATTTCGAGAACAGTTGTAGATAGGTGTAGAACATTTTTCATGAAATGTGTCTAGAATTTGATGTAGAATCTAAATGTGCAATAATATGCAGTGCATTCCATTAAAAAAAGTCAATAAACGAATGCCACGTTTTTATGAAGCACCCTGTATAATTGAAAATATTTTACGATATGCGACACGACATGTCCTACAATTTTTGTATTTAACATTTTTTTGTCTCTGTAAATAGGCAGATACGGGACAGTCACACTAATGGACCACCATGTAGGTATTTTCTCCTTTATTATTATTATTCCTTGAAAATAGTCATTATTTATCTATAGGTAATAATTATTGATGTAGATACCTTTTTCCAAATATATAGGCTCGTAACCTGCCTAAAGTGTTTAGAAGACCTTTTTATATTTTATGTTATAGTCTTTACGAAGTTAATTGAAACAGTTGGGGCTCTTAATAATTTCTAATTATTTTGTGTAGGCGCTCGCCAGGAAATGAGAAGAGACTATGCCGATAATAAATTAAGAGTCCCAACTTTTTCAATTGACTTCGTAAAGACGATACCTACGTCTAGACTAGGTAGAAGCGAGTCGATTGTTTATCTTATTCTTCGTATTTTTGAATCCTACAGAAATATTTGTTTTATCATTCAAATTTTAAATCTTGAGTGTGCGGGTCGTTCTGTAACTTGTGATTTATTGTGTTTTGGTTCTATCAGTGCTTTGTTTTATTGTTTTTGTATCAATATGGGGAAAAAAGCGACCTGATTCTAAAAACAGTAGTATTTGTCAAAAAATGTTGATCGCTAGAAGATCAAGAGAACAAAAGAAGTCAGCAAAAATATTGACAGTTGAAAATCAGCCAAGTTTGACAGCCTGTAAATTCTAAACGGCTAAGGATAGAGCAACCTCTGGGTAAATAAATACAAAGTTAGCGTTAAACGATAGCTTATGAAAAATCGAGATAGAAAGGTGCAAACCATTTTGCTCTATTTTTACCCGTTTAGATTCTACAAGATTATTCAACGAGGACTAGACAAGGCTAATTTTTGACTTTCCCTGTACTTTTGCAAAAAAAACTGAAAGAGCCATCTTATGTAATTTTTTCCCGCGAATTGTTCAGCAAAAAACAATTGAACATCAAATATAAGTGCTAGGGGTCACTTTGATATATTTTTAAATGGCATGCCATGTATATTATTGCATATTTGGATTGTACGGAAAAGCCTAGACATATCTCATGAATAATGTCTTATACCTATCTCTAACGGTTTTTGAAATATTGACAGTTGAAAATCGACCATTTACCAAGTTTGACAGCTTATAAAATCTAAAGGGCTAAAGATAGAACAAAACGGTTTGCACTTTCCGCTAATGGTTTTTCATAAGCTATCGTATGACACTAACTTTAGATTTAACCAGATGTTAAAAAATCCCGGATAAATTTAACCTCTGGTTAAATAAAAAGTTAGTGTTATACGAGAGCTTATGAAAAACCAATAGAGGAAAGTGCAAACCGTTTTGTTCTATCTATAACCGTTTAGATTTTACAAGCTGTCAAACTTGGTAATTGGTCGATTTTCAACTGTCAATATTTCAAAAACCGTTAGAGATAGGTATAAGACATTATTCATGAAATATGTCTAGACTTTTTCGCACAATCCAAATATGCAATAATATACATGGCATCCCATTTAAAAAAATATCAAAGTGACCTTTAGTTCAATTGGTTTTTGCTGAACATATCCGAATTCGCGGGAGAAAATTACATAAGATGGCTATTTCGGTTTTTTTTTTTATAAAATTACAGGAAAAGTAAAAAATCGCCTTGTCTAGTCCTCGTTGGATAACCCTGTACAGCCTGTCAAACATGGTAGTTGGCCGATTTTCAACTGTCAATATTTCGAAAAACTTGGGGATAGATATAGGGCATTATTCACGAAATGCGAATTTCATGCAGAATCTAAATGTGCAATAATATACATTCCATTAAAAAAACTCAAAAAACGAACGACAGGATTTTATAAAGCACCATGTATAATTGAAAATATTTTCATAATATTTACCACAACATATCTTACAATTTTTGTATTTAACATTTTTTTTTATCTCTGTACGGGTCTTTGTTACACTAATGTGCCACCTATATCTGTGGAAAGTTTGAGAAGCGGCTACAAGATCATTTAGAACAGTCTACAAAATAAATAATAATCCCAAATATTATATTTCTGAAAACTGGTTTCGTCCAGCGAGCGATCGCCCGACCGGCTCAAGGTGAGGTTGTAAACAACAGACACACACCACGTGGCCTCGCGCCGATGCCAGCTCTTACCAGAAGAAATAATTCTAAATAAATTCATGTGTTTGAGCGACAAGGGGGCGTGTCGAATCAGCGATTTTGTCTCAAAATCTTTATTCCAGGATTATGGACAAACTATTTGATCGAATTTTTTTTTTCTTTTATCAATATGTCTAGATTATGATCCACTAGGGTCGTACAGACTCATTTTTTCTGTTATTTTTTTCTCCTAATATATTAAAAGCTAAAATTAAGAAATTGAATTTTTTATCACTGTACTGCCCTAGACTCAGTAATTCTAAGCGAGTTTTATACTTGGCTAATTTTCTTTATTATGCATATTAACGAAGAAAATCGGGACCAAAAAAAATACTGCTGATGAATCCCCTTAAGCGAAATATGGTTAACCGAATCAGGAACGATTATCAATTATGTATTTAAAATATGAAAAGACTATTGAAAAATATGCAGGATGAATAAAATATTTTAAGATCAAATCATTTGCACTTACCGGCTCGACCGTTACCACCAAGATGATTCACCTTCGTTTCAAAATTTTGTATGTTCTACCTATTTCGATACGGAAACCCGGCGTCAAACTAAGGAAACACTCAACATACGCTAAATGTAGCAATCTATTGTAGATTACATGCTTAAATTACAGGTATTGAACAACGCACTACGTCCTTCAATTACCAACTATACAAGATAAGCCCGTTTCCGAACAGATGGCATTCACTCAATAAAGAAATCTGCAATTATACGAATTCGCGAATTATGGATATAAATCTGCGTACCTGTTCTCCGTAAATAGTTAATTGTGCGAAATATATCCATTTACAGATAGGTATTACTGCCGACCAATATACTGAACATTGAAAACCATTGATAAATAGATAGACTTTAGTGGAGCGGAATAGACTGATAGGATGATAACTTATATTCCGTTACAAATTAATTGCAACAAAAATATTCCTTGTTATTCTTGGTAAATAAACCTGAATAAAGGCGCGTTTTCACGGGTCGATCTGAATTGAACGATTTGGGTCGATTATTGAATCGAAAGAAAATTGAATATGTAAACCACCTTTCGGCTTGGAGGCCAGCGGAGTGAGTCGATTCGACGGAAGTAGAAAGACTGTCTACTTTTGGTCGGCGATTGCCGCCGAATCGATGTCGAACGGCTGGAATGGAATGTGTAAACTTCTCGTCGTACAGATTTGTATCGTTTCTTCGAGTTATTCCAATAGTTTTTTCTAAAAGTTCTTCAAAATGTGCATTATCTATTCCTAGATGATTCCTGTAAGCCTCTGGATCTTCCACAACCAATTCTCGAAGCAGACTTTGTGATGCGCCATGGATATTTCGTCTTAAAATCCATGGTCTGGTTCAACACCTTTGTTTTTTTCTCTTCTTTTTTAATTTAGTCATTATTTCATCACGAATTGAATTTCACGTAACGCCATTTTCTACTACAATTATTATTCAACATGCATCGCCTACCGTGTAAACCTTTTTGCTTTCAACACAGGTCGAACTATGGTCGAACGACCCAAATCGTTCAACTCAGATCGACCCGTGAAAACGCGCCTTTACCCTATTTGCTTTTTGTAGAGCCAAGAGCGTTGTGAGTTGTCTAAAAACATGTGAAATATCTGCAAAAGTAGTAGTAGGAACACCAATTGTCATTATTTTAAACAAAGTGCAACGCCTATAAACAATTCTACCTGAACTGTTATTAGTTCATGCCTACCTACATATTTTTGGCATTAAATACCTATAAGTATACATAGATAAAAAAAAAACGACAAACGACCAGGATTTGCCATTTTTCGAATAAAGTATCAACACTCAACAGTGCGTTTCTGCATAGTTTTTAAAATTACCGCAAATAATTTTTTTGTGGCTTTTTTCATTTTTTGAACTTCAACCGGGCCGCTGCACTGGGCCTGCAGGCTCTTGTGCCACCGCACCACTGGCACTATTGTAGTTACGCCACTGTTCCTGCTACTATTCTGAATAAATGAACGTGTCCAACACTTTCGTTTTAAATACCTTATTTTGTAAAGTTGAGCGTACCAAAACAAAGTTACAGCATTTTCATCATCTGACATCTTGAGAATAACTGTAGGAAAAATCACTTCGAAATAATTTTTAGTGAACGAACATCAAATATTTTTATTCACTTGGCAGCATTCCTTACGATTTTTTTTTATTAAATCGCATTCTACCGGTGAACGAAAAGCCTAAGACCGTAACGATATACCTATCTTTAAAATTAATTTTTTCCGTGTACTTTTTAAAAATTTATCACATTTTTGTTCAAAATTATAAATTTATATCCATTCAGCCGTCAAATGTTCGCCAAGCTTGCGGGATTTTGTGGGATCAAATCGTATTGAGAAAATTTAAAAGACGCAAAGGTAAATTAATCTTCTCACGGGAACATCCGAATGGAGCAGACAATGATGCGGGTCCTTACCATTTCCTTGAAACATGCAGCAATCAATAAAAAAATGAACTGTATGTTGCGTTTTCGAGTGGCCCTTAATCGGTTTCGCACCATGTGCGGTGGGTTTACTAAACACTACATACTCTCATTCAATAGACCACTTAGCGTAAGTATGCTTTACCTATATGGATGCCCGGACGAAGTAGGCTGGAAACAGGAAGGCAATACATCAAAATAATTTAGATGGATGAGAAAAGTTATACATTTTTATTCTGATAGACATAATATTTTTCTTTTGTCAATATTTATTCGAGCCATTATTTATTACATCGATCATTTGGGGAAATTTTATATCGCATATTATTGCATTTGACCTAATTTGAAGCTATTAACTCTGACGTACGCAAAATTTTAATTATGTTGAAGGCATGTAATTGATGCTTACTAATTGGAAATGAACTCATGCTTCAATTTAAACTAACGAAAATTATACGTCTGTGATTGCCAGGCATTAGCGTGTACAGGACCTACAGGGTCACACACAGACTATCATGTGAAGATTACCATATCCAATATTTTGGATACGTTAGCAGAATTGTTGAAGTGGACCTATTTTTATAAGTTATAACACAGGTCCTGGGAACAACTTTTTAAAAAACTATTTATTTTACTAAAAAGGACGATTTACAAAACACGTCTTAATACTAAGAGCACGGCTTAAAAACTAGTGAAGTCTAACGAAGAAATGAACTTGTCCCTTCATTATCATCAGACCTTACCTATATACTAACAGAAGCCATTAAGCTAAGTGATGATAGATAAGTAATACATTCCTTTGGTTTGGGTACATTATTCCTCCTCCCTTAAGTTTTATCAACGTCCTCGTTGATTAATTTTCTTAGTACTTTAAGGGGTACCTGCTTAGATTTTTGCTTATAACAATATAGAATTAATACTACAGATGGAACAAAAATAATACTTAAAACTATGACAGTTACAGTATGCGTCTTAACCCTAAATTGCAAATCTTGTATATTTAATGGTTCTATTAAGTCTGTTTGTAATTTCCTTGGATTATTTAAATGTTCGAGATGGAAATTTATGGAAAACTTCGTTGTTTGGATTTTTATTGGCTCCGATAAGTTTGTAGTGATATTATTAATTTTTGTTGAATATTTGTTTTGATTAATTATTATGTCACAATTACTTTGAAGAATGTAACAACCTTCGAGTTTTTCTGTCAAGAATTGTTAGCAATTCTCATACAGCGTTTGAACATCCTTTGAACAAAATAAGAGTGAATTCTTTTTTGTCAAGGTGTGAATTTAAAAATTATTTACTATGGTTGCATAGAGGCAGTTATTTTTGCCGAGATTGCAGTTGTTCAAAGAAAGATCCGAGCAAATCCAGTCTTCCCTAATCTTTTGACACTGGTTATACCAATTACCATTGCACAAATAATTTGTAGGTTTGACTAGAATTTTAGAATTACTCGTTGGTACTGGATAAATATACTGCAATTTGCATTTATTTAGCTCAAAGATTGGGATTTTTATTGTTAATATTAACATATTTTCCAATAATAGAAATCCAGTTTTGCAAATGAGACTTAATTCAGAAAGATGGTCAAGTTTCCATAATGTTTTATTTAGGTAATGTAATTTAAGGAAATTCCAAATTTCTTTTATCTCGTTTACATCTATCAATTCTAAATCTAACGTCTTTACATTTGCGAAGGAAATAGTGCGCAAGAGTTTTTCTAATACTTCATTTAATTTCATTATTTGATTATCTTGCTGTTGTATTGCTAAAATTAAGTTAATTTCGTTACTTATTTTATTCAATTGTACACGTATTTTCTAGAATTTTTATTATTGACTTTTATATTGGTACCAAATTGAGTTATCAAATTTCCTGCTATTGTGCTTAATTCGTTACTGAACTTATGATTAGAATATTAGCATAAATCTTAGATAATGAATAATCTATTTGTGTTAAATTAAAAGGGACATACGTAGTATGATAATGATTTCAGATGTATGCAGGTGATAGGGGTTCTGCATAATATCCGGTATCAGGTAATTTAAGTTTTTGAAGGCCCAGGCACTGGTTCATTAGTTGAATTACCAGGGTCCTGAAAAGAATAGATTTTTCTAATTCGTTTTATTTTCCGTACATTGGTGTTTACAGATTTTTTTTTTGAATCCCTGTTATTTTATTTTTTGAAGTGTTAGTAACTTTCAGGGGGATATAGGCAGGTACAGTCTTATTCCGTAGTGGGTTAGTTCGATAGACTACCTGATTATCTGATATTTCTGGAGGTTTTTCCATGTCCTTGTTTTTCTTATTAGTGGCATTAGTTTGATTACGGTATGCTGTTTGATAAATACTTTCGAAAAAGGGGATTAGTTCACTTTTCCTTTTTTCGTTGTATTATTCGTAGATAGTTAAGTCATTTCTTAAGTCAGACTCATTTAAATAGGGTCCGTATAATATAGAAAAGGGTGATTGTTTGGTGGTTGAATGAATGCTCTGGTTATAAATTAGAATTGCTGAGGTCATTAATGTTGGAGTATCTTCTTCGGGGTTTTGGTTTTTAGTATTCGAAGTTTTTCGATAAGAGTGGTATGTAGTCTTTCGACAGGGCTATTTGAGGTCGAATTTCCTGTAGTAGTGTAATGAATATTGATATTGAATAATTGGCAAAATTCTTGAATTAATTTATTTTCAAATTCTTTTCCTTTATCGGCGACGACTTTTTGCGGATAATGATGATGGGAAAAGTAATGTCTTAATTTGTTTAGAATTGTTATGGAGTTTCTGTCTGAGATATGATATGCTTGTGCATATTTAGAGAAAGAATCAATGATAGTTAAGAATTGGTAAGGGCCGTACTGGAAAATATCGATGTGTATAGTCTTAAATGGTTTTTCTTCCAGTAAGGGTCCTTCGTAAGCTATTTTGTAAGGATGTCGCTCGTATTTAGCTTGAAGACAAATTTCGCATTTATTAATGAAATTAGTTATCGATTCTCTTAACTTGGGCCAATAATAGGATTCTTTTAGGTGATTATATGTCTCAGTTATGCCGTTATCACTATTATTGTGGTATTTAGAAATTATGTCCGTTTGCTGTTCATTGTTGGTAATATCCATTAAATACTTATTAGACGGTACGAGTTTCGCACTGGGATTTAAATTAGCATTAACGAGTTTTTGAAATTCTAATTTAAGCTCGTTATCGCGGATGAATAGAAACTTTTATGAAGTAATGATTCTTTTTGAATGGTTTCGAGTAAGAGTTTATATAAGTGTTTCCATAACTTATTATTAGTCGATTAGTGTCATAATTTACGGGTAATTCCGAGATTCGTAGATATTTTCCTTGGGTATCATTATTGGAATGGACAGTCAGATTGATTATCGAGAATTTGTTTATCATTTTCCTTAGGAATGTTTGTCGTGAAATTTTTTGGTTGTTCTGAAAGACATTTTTGGTTTACGACGTAGTCTTGTAAGTCAAAAGATGGATCTGAGGTTAGTGTTGTTGGGTTGTCTATATTTGGGTCGTCACGTGTTGAATCAAATTCATACAAATTGGCAACAGAGCTGTCGACATTGGGTACATTACTCTGCGTTTCTATTTCTTGCATATTTATCTCAACTCTGGAAAGGACATCTGCGACAACATTTTCTTTACCTTTCTTATACCTGATTTCAAAGTTAAATTCCTCTAGCTTAAGTTTCCAACGGACTAAGCGGGAATTGGGTTCTTTGATTTTAGATAACCATACTAAGGCATTATGGTCTGTTTCTATAATGAATTTCTGCCCATAAAGATATGGCCTGAAGTGTTTAGTTGAATCTATTATAGATAAGAGCTCCTTTTCTATTGTGGAGTAGTTTCTCTCGGCTGTATTAAGGGTTCTTGAGTAATACGCAATTGGATGATCATTTTGTGATAGGAGACTTCCTATCGCTATATTAGAGGCGTCGGTGGTCAGTTTGAATTGTTTATTAAAATCAGGATATGCAAGGATAGGCGAGTTTGTAATTAGTTGCTTGCACTTCTGAAATGCATTTTGATAATCCGAATTGTTGATATCGATTTTTGCTTCCTTTGCGAAGGCACTTCGTCATAGGAAAGGTAATTTTCGAGAAATTCCGGATAAATCGCCTGTAATAACCAACTAATCTCAAAAAGGCTTTAATTTCCTTTTGTGATTGGGGAATGGGATACTGTTGAATGGCATTAATTTTCGATGGGTTTGGTTTGACTCCTTCAGGAGTAATGACATGGCCTAGAAAAGCCACTTCTCTGCATAAAAATTCGGATTTGTCAGGCTGTATCTTTAGATTAACATGCCTTAATTTCTTGAATATAATTCGAATGTGATCGAGGTGTTCTGATAAAGACTTAGAGAATATGACGACATCATCCATATATACAAAACAGAATTTATATAGGTACTCTCAGGATTTCGTCCATCATTCGCTGGAATGTGGCCGGGGCGTTTTTGAGACCAAATGGCATTCTCATATATTCAAAATGTCCTTGACTGACGGTGAAAGCGGTTTTTTCTATGGAGCGAGGGTCCATTTTGATTTGGTGAAATCCTTGGGCAAGGTCAAGGGTCGTGAAATAAGTGCAACGTCCTAAGTTATCTAAAATTTCCTCGATTCGGGGAAGGGGATATTTTTCCTCGATAGTTTCCTCATTTAATCGACGGTAATCGATTACCATTCAATATTTCCTTTTTCCGGAGGCGTCTGTTTTTTTTGGGACAATCCACACAGGGGCGGAGTAAGGAGAGATGGAGGATCGGATAATTTTATTATCTAGGAGTTTTTGGACTTGACATTGGATTTCTTTATTCATAGATGGAGGGTGCCGGAAGGATTTGGCGTATCGGTCTTTCATCCTTAGTCCTGATATAATGTTTTGTTTGGCTAGTGAAAGTAAGATCAGTGTTTTTTCGTCGTACATGACGTCTCTGAATTCATGACACAATGAAATTATTTTGCTTTTCTCAAGGGGTGTTAAGTGATCTACCCTGAGGTCTTTGTTTGGGTCAAAACCTTTATGTGGTTTGGTTCGGGGAGGATTAATTACATTGAATTGATCCTGTGGGATAACATCTATCCTTTGATGAAAATTTATGTGGACGTTAGGCGTCGGATTTGGGTTTTTGACAAAACCGTTTTTTACTTCGACTAAGCTATCTGGAATTATATGATCGCTTATTTTAAATGAGGGGATAATAGCGGTGCCATTTTCATAATTTACAGGGATAGTCAATTGGTTTGTCTTAAAGTTCTCGATTGGATTTGTTAGGGGTTGATTATATGCTAAGGAAAATGGGATTTTAATATTCTTTAGTGTTAGAGTTTTTGTTTCGTAAGTAAGCAAGGCATTAAATCGTTTCAAATCCTTAGAACCGATTAAGGCGTCAAAGCTATTATGCCAGTTTAAAATTCTTAGTTTGAATTTATCCCTAATGCCTAATTCTTGTAACAAAGGAAATGATAGGTTATTTTCTTCTTTATAGATTTTTTTGCACGCGGTGACTTCGAAGGGCTCGAAGAATATATTGTTGGGGTATTTACTAGCTATATTGGGATTAATTATTGAATCAGACGCTCCTGAGTCAATAAGAACGCGAATCTGGAGTTCTGGGAGATAGAAATACGGTAGTTCAATTTGCTGGGCAATATTATTTAAGTTAATGGGTCCTCCGAGGCGTTGTCGCGAAAATTTTCTGGCAAATTTTCCGAGCATACCTCAGGTGTAATGTTTTCTATATGATAGGAGTAATTAGGGCTTTCTTGGTAATCTTGTTTATTAGGTATGAATTCGTCACGGAGGTAGTTATCGGGATCTAGGGGTTCAGTCTCTGTGAAAGTTTCCATATTACTGAATTCCTGTGCAAGGAAATTTCGAGGTCCTGATGGCATAAAGTAATTATTTGGGCGTTGGTTTCGAGAGGGACCTGCAGTTGACGTGGACATTGGGGTAGGATTCTCGATTTTTTATTTGGATTTGGGGCAAATACATTCCGTGGTGGTCCGAACACTTAAGCGTTCGTAGGAAAATGTCTCGTTATTTGCCTGGGTTGTACGTTAATTGGTTGTGATGGGAATCTGTTTGATTATTGGGGAAAATTCTTAGGTTGTATAGGAGGTAAATATTTATTAATATGTTTATTATTATGAGTCTGGTGTGGTGGTTCATGTCGTGAATAATTGTTAGTAAAGTTACACTGGGAATCAATAATGTTAAATCTAGTGACTAATCTATATGCATCATTTAAATTATTCGGTTCCTGCATGGTTAACATGGTTTTTAGAGTATAAGGTGAATTTGCTGTTAAGATAATTACTGCATTTTCTTCTACTTGAGAGATTAATAGTATTTTTGCCTTTTGGTCAGTAATTTCGCTATGAATTTTAGCAGTGATTCTCTGAACAAATATTTTAAGACGTTCAAAAAATGATAAAATGTTTTCGTTTTTATTGATTTTAAAATATTGTAATTGCTGGAATAAGATACGATAAGAGACTGGATCTCCAAATTTTTGTCTTAATGCTAATTTTAACTGAGACCAGTCTGTTATATCTGGTCTTGAGAGTAGAAAGTCTCTTGCGTTTTCAATTAACTTAAACTTAATGGTAGCAAATACATATTTATTTTGAAGTCCTGATTGATTAAAATATAATGAATGATATTCATCTATCGAATTAATAAAACTTTCTAAGTGATTTTGATTGCCGTTAAAAGTAGGTAAGATAGCTGAAAATGCTCTAGCTTCTTCCATTTTAGACTTAAAATTATTTTGTTCCTTACAAATATTAGAAGAGCTACTAGTTTCTTGAATATTTAGTTTACTTAATAGATTTGTTATTTCCGCTTCAGTTTGTTTAATAATAGAGCTATTTTCTTCTAGAGAACTTAAGTTACTTATGGTTGAATTTTCTAATCCTAAAATCGCCTTATTACGGGAAATTATTTCCTTTAGTTTTTTCGAATCAGTAGACATGAATACATATACAGAGGATCTTAATCGACTTACAGTACAATAATTAACGGGATCCGATGAAATTGCATTGCAGTCGTCCGTGACCAATGGAGTCCAATAGAATCACGGTGGGAGTCCTTCTGCTGATGTGTGCCTTTCCTCTTCGTAAATTGTTCCTTCTTGAATTCGAAATTGAGCTTGACCGGATGGTCCTTGTCTGCCAATGGATTCCAGTAGAACAAACTGCTCTGATCAAATTCCTAGTGGACCGTACACAATTGGAAACTGCCAATTGTGTTTTCTGAATAGTGTCTGAAGAGTTAAAACTCACGCTAATCACAACGATATTTCGATAAAGCGTTAGCTGACACTATCCTGTTCGCAGCGCCAGTTATAACACAGGTCCTGGGAACAATTTTTTAAAAAACTATTTATTTTACTAAAAAGGACGATTTACAAAACACGTCTTAATACTAAGAGCACGGCTAGAAGAACTAGTGAAGTCTAGTGAAGTCTAACGTAGAAATGAACTTGTCCCTTCATTATCAGACCTTATATACTAACAGAAGCCATTAAGCTAAGTGATGATAGATAAGTAATACATTCCTTTGGTTTGGGTACATTATTTATATATAACCAATTCTCAGGGAGATGAATAATGAATCTGGGCCATGAACATTACCGGACTCCGATTTTGTGCAAGAAACAACATTAAAATTAAAGGAAAAATTAACTGATGATGCAAAAAAAATAAAGCACAAAATAAAGTAAAAAAAAAAGTTCTAAACGTAAAGTAAATCTTTTAGGAATGTAGTCTACGTCAATAATCAAAATCTGCTAAATAAATCCATCTGATATTTTTGTTGTCAGTGGTGTTTTAGTTTATAGAAGTAATATGCCAAAACAGATGAAAATATATTTCAACATAAAATAAGGAAACAAATGCTAAAACTTTAATACAATTCTTTAAGCAGCATAAAATATAATTATATTAATATAGCATAAAGTACGTACATGAATCAGTACGGCCGGCGCGCGCCGACTTAGTTTGAAGTAGCTCTATTCGGACAATTTAAATTCGATTGATATATTGCTTTCAGCTTCCGAAAAATTCATGAAATTTAATGAAGCACGAAAAATTCAGCCGAGTTTATCCAAAATTGTCAGCTGCTTCATTACATGATTTTTAATTTTTGGCACACCACCTCGCTCGGATCACTCAGATATTAGCTGTACATGGTTTTGTGATTTTGAAATTTACCTCATTGCGCTTGAGCAAAGACAAGAAGTATTGTCTTTGGCTTGAGATAATCTGATTTTTGTAAATTATTGCCATTTCCCTAATGTAGCTTCACTGGCTAACCAATGCCAACAACGCTCCTATAAAACCAATAAAAACTTAATAAAAAAACCCGAAATAGTTTTAGAAAATAAACCTCAAATAATTCTAGAAAGCTGTCACCTCCGACACTACTGGGATCGTATAATTTTAACTAATCAGACGGTGATGCATAATAGAACAGTATCACCATCCTTATCAAATCTTCCAAGGTTGCAACCTTTGTTGCTCTGATAGAACGCTGAGAAATTTAGAAGTACAGAGTTTTGAAAGTCAGAGTGAAGATGCAGTGGCAGTTAAACAGTACCAATAATGATTTCATCAACTGGAGTTGTGCCGAAAAGCCCGCAACGAAATATCGAGAGGTTAGGGCTGGACACTCCAAAGAAACCCATAACGTGGAAAAAGTTCCAGCAGAGCTTCAGAAGTCTAACGCATCTGGTATTAAGTGAATTTTCGCTATTAGAGGAATTGCGAATGCCGAAAGGCATGCAAATGGGCATAATAATAACAGTAATAAGCGAGTAAGATTACATTATATGAAATACATGATTTATAATCACTCTTTCACTTAATCGTACTTTACATTAATTTTTATTTATACAATGAAAAAAAATCAAAACTCAAATAATAACCTAACATACCACATTTTATCACTGATCATCAGATGGATGCCCTTTGAGTTTGGCAGGAAATAAATTCAGACTTAACTCTTTTCGAGTTCTTTCCAAAGACTTTGTAGAGTTTCGGGATCAAATAGCGAAATAATTTTTGAAACATACTGGTGTGTATCATTTTTTTATCGTTTTTTATTGGAATACGTTTATGTTACGTTGCATCATCAGCTATATTCATTGTAGCACAGGCCTTATCCGTATATTATGTGAATTTATAAATCCAATTTTAAGTTGAACATTTAAATTCATATTTAGATTAATGATATACAAAATGATTAGAAGTTTAGAAGGGTGCTAGTACAACTAACTAATTTTTGAGAGCAAGTGAGATAAGAAGTTAATAAAAAAATATAAAATAAATATCACAAGATTGATTTTAGATGAGAAATTAACAATTTTATTATGTTAATTATATTAATTTAGCACTTGTCAGGAAACTGAGAACATATTTGAGGCCAAATAGCGGCTACTCGTAAACCTCTTTGCTTTAACCTCCTGGAATGAAAATCGATCCTTCTGAAAGCATCATCTTGATCAAAAATAGGTGGATCGCTCCATACTCTCTCGGCGAAAGCAGCGGATCTAGGCCACAGCCTTGTCTCCATATCGTCAGAACTGACTTGCTCACTCCACAAGCATACTTCTCCACCTAGCACTTGGTTTAATCTCTCGGAGTAGTCCTTCCAAGGCCTATATTTGTAAAATTTTCTCCAGTCTGTGTACGGATCACAAGAGCCGCGCTGTTCGTTTTTTCTCCAAGGTCCAAAACCGCAATCGAGATACCACTGTCCTACCGTGGAAAATATGATCTTGTATCCGTTCTCCAGAATGTGCTTGAATTGTCCAAACCAATACTGAACTACCAAGTTCTGTTGATAAGACAATGATTTAATATATTTGTCTGTTAAATGGCTGGACCAGAGCACAATATTCTTTGGAACCGTTCCGTTATTGGCAAATTTAACCCGTTCCATCATTTCATTCGTAAATTTGGCCCATACTGCATAGATGTCAAAGTTTTCTTTCTCTGCAACGTTGGTTGTTTTCCAGCAATCAGTAACAACTTCGTCATCACCAATATGAAACGTCTCCGTATCAGTTCCAAGCTGGAACAAATCCTTATAAATACTTTGAAGAGTATTAAGAGTTTCAGGATTATCAGGATCTAAGGTTGTTTCAAATATATCGGGATCATCGCACAGTATTTCATCTTTGGGCCAGGCTCCGGGTGACACGTGGCTAGGTGCATCGATTTCCATAATGGTTCTAATTCCTCTTTTTAAAGCATAATCTACTAAATCTTCAACATCATCAGGCGAGTATTTCAAATTATAATCGTACGCCCCATTTAAAGCTAGCAATTTATTATTGGGTAGTTCAAGTGGGAAACTTGCAGCGTCGGAAATGTGGAGATGCAACACATTCAGCTTTGATGCAGACATTCCATCTATCGCCTTTTTCAAAAGTTCCGTTGAAAAATAATGTCTAGAGACATCTATTAGAATGCCTCTGTGACTGAAACTTGGCGCGTCATTGATTTTAACATCATGAATTATCCTGAATCTCTGCAAAAAAGTATCGTACCAAATAAGTTGACTTAGCGTTTCAAGTCCGTGCCTAGCACCAAAGTAAGTGTTGGCAAAAATATTAACCAAGAGTGAATCAGCAGTTTTTTGACTGTACAAGGTATAATTTTCACTCGTATTTAGAGAAAGTTTGAAATCACTTTCCTTAATATGTAAACTTAATTTCAGTATTTGCTGTTCTCCATCATATAGATGATAATGATCTGTACCTTCTGGTACTATCAAATTGCTGCAAAATAAATTCGCCGCTTCTTCTAATCGGCCTTTTACTTCGCCCGGTGAATGGATCTGCAATAATATGTGTTCTTTGAGAAAGGTCGATGAATTTTTGTCCATAATATCGATTTCTTTAGGTTTTGGCCACAGTGGCGGTAAATCACCGCACATCATATTACAGGTATCTAGTGAAGATCCATTTGAGTCGTGCAAATCGTTTAATTTCTGACACTTGTTGTCCTTACATGTCCATTTCTGGTGTAGAAAATCCACTGGCCTAAAAATCAATGAGTCATTAGCATAATATTGAGTACAACATAGGAAGAAGCGAAAGCATTCTGATAACTAATGTTAATAAAATGAATTAACATATTTTTATTATGCTTTGACATATATCAGAGATGAAGACCATTTTCTGAATAAGTCAAATTCGCTTCCAAATAAAACATGTCTATAGCAATATTAACCATATTGAATGGTTAAATGTATGAGCAATTTGGTAGATAAACCATTTAGTTTAAATGTTCTTGAGACATTCATGCCGCACATAAAATTTTAGTTGAAATTTGAGGTTAAGCTATTGACACTTAATAGAATATTTGACTTTAAAATAGGTTGAAATAAGTCGAATAAATCTTCTAATTTCTATATGATTTACAAATAGTAACCACAATAATTAATTGTAGCTCTATACCCTCGAAAACTATTTAATTTTCGAATATTTATATACTGATTATGCGTGCTATTAATTCACATAGATTGATACCATTACATTTTAATATTAACACTGACTGAATAATTTTAAACCATTATATTGCAGCTCAGAAGTTGTAATAGAGATTTGACCTTTTAGTCTTCTTCAAAATATCTCAACCGTTCTATTTCATATGTGAAAATGCTTTCTTTCAATTTGTGCCGCTGTAGAAACCATCAAAATGTAGCGGCTGCCCACGACTTTGCTCTGTAATTTGTTTATTGGCCAGGATCTTAATAATAAGACTTTATGTTATGCAGAATGTTCAAAATAAAGTATGCGCTAATACTATTCATTTTATTAATACAGATAACCAACTGTCTTTATGTTTGTATTGTGTTTGCATTATATTTGCATTCTGCATAACGTAAAGTTGATATTTTGGTCCATCCTGCGCAGCGAGCCGCGCAAATTAGGATCTTGGAATCTATAAAAATTAAAATAACAAAACAGACAATTCTATTACTAATTTCAACTTAAAACCTCCGCGGAATGATTTTAGATGTTTTCGTTTTTTAAGATATTTGAAAAAGCTTGAATATTTTTAGTGAAATTCTACGCTACTGTGAAAGCAGGCTCCCTTATTATTTCAGAAAACTTGCTATTGATCTATAACCTAACTTTTTCCAAAAATACAACCGGAAAAGGTCATTGTTTTATTTGGTACAAGACAAAATGCCACATCCACTTTCGTTAAGGAAGTTGATGGACCTAGTACCATAAACAAGCTCCTCCCTATTGGTCATTCATGTCCAGAGAAGAATAATAATCTTACTGCTTTCGTTTCACTTAATCTTTTATGTATTTATTTATTTATTTATTCTTATAGTATCTACAGCAGTGTGCCATTTACCGATACAATCTTATAACTAGTACTAAGAATAAGCACAAACAAAAACATGGGAATAAAAAAACTATGGATCAATTACCAGTCCTTGAAACTCTTGCAGTTTTTTATATATGATCTTGGTGAAAGCCTTTAAATTTAGCAGGTCCAAGTCTAGGTCACTGGCAAACATATTAAAAATATTACACATCTTATACAATGGGGACGCTTTATAAGTATTTATTCTGGGTAAGTCTAAATAAAACACTCTGTTTTGCCTAGTGCTACCCACATTAATGGCAAATGGCAATTTTGCAAGGAAGTCCGGACACTCCACTTGGTTTTTTAGAATTTTAAACAGATAAATCAAATTTATTTTTTCTTCAAACGTCAGTAAATCCGTCATTACTCGACTGTGTAGGCGGCAGTGAAGTTTCGTTTTTTCTCCGCCGGAGCTTTACTTTTCACTTTTCCGCCGGCGGAGGTAAAAGTGTTGTCATATCAACATAGATACAATACAAACAAACATCAAAATAAGCGTCAACAACTCAAGAGTTATTAAACTAAAATTTGTATTTATAACTCAATTTGTGATTGCATTTCTAAAAATCATTAATTTAGGAACCAATTGGTTATTATTTAATCGAACTTACTCAATAACTGCTTATCAATACGGAATTAAAACGCAATCGAAGACGCAATTTAAAAAAAAAAATTATTGTTGACAGTGTCCACTGACAGCTTTATGTGGCCTTACTATAGCAACAACCTGAGCCTATTCACCGACACCGCACCGGTCTAAGCCGCCTTGCGAACCCACTTATCTTTAATAATAATTATTATTACTATTAAAAAGAGACGTTTTTGCATTAATTTGTCGATATTTGAAGAAAAAACAGCATATTTTATTTGGAGGAACAGTTACTTTTCATGGCTTGCTCTCTATTACCAGCCTCACTCCGTTCGGCTGTTAAACACGAGCGCGCCATGAAAAGTATTACTTTTCCTCCATATAAAATAATATACTATTTTTTCTTCTGTTCTCTAAGGAAAGCCTATCAAACAGGTTCAGTAACGTGGTCATATCCCTGTGGAGGATAATAGCCATATCTTTTAAGAAACATATTCTTTAGGAATTTTCTTTGAACCTTTTCGAGTGACTTACTCCAGACATCATATTGAGGTGACCATATATTACTTGCATACTCCAGTTTGGGCAGCACTAAGCTGTCAAAGAACCTGAGCAAAACCTTTACGTCAAAACCTTTGGCCGTTCTGACGATGAATTCCATTGTCCTGTGTGCGTCATTTATTTTTCCCACAATGTGTTCTGTGAATCGCATCCGTTCACCCAACAACACGCCAAGATCTCTCTGCATTATACTATTTTGGATAATAGCATTATTTATTTCATATCCAAACACGGTAGGCTTCTTTTTGAGTGTAAATGACATTTTCGCACATTTACTCACATTAAAATTAAAACCGTTTGACGTACGTACACCGATCAACAGTACTATCCAAATCTCTCTGCAGACACTCACATTCATAATCACCAGCAACTTTTAAAAATATTTTAAGATCATCGGCAAACAATAACGCCATAGAATTCTCTATTACAAGGCAAACGTCATTTATTGCTATAATAAAAAAACAAAGGCCCTAAGTTTGACCCCTGTGGAACACCCGAGCCACTGATATATATTTTCGATTTGGCCAGCGAATATTAACTACGATAAGAAGATTCACTCTCCGCGGCGGCACGTCAACGGTATGTCTCCTTCCCCGCGCGAAAACTAGCATGATACTGGCATGTGACCTTTGGACCCGGCGCACACTGGTCGAATTTCTAGGAAAGCTGGCCATAATAAGGTTTACCAGAAATAAGACATAAAAGTTATTAAGTATTACACATTTAATATATCGTGTTTTAGACAAATAATTGTTGAATTTTTGGCTCATCATCTATATTTATATATAGGGTGTATCAATTATCACTAATGATAAAAATCATGTATAAAAATCATTTGTATGTTCTTAAACCGTTTTAAAAAATGATTTTGAAAATTAAGGGCTCCTTCGTTGTAAAAAAAGGGTTTTAAATTTTTAATTCGATGATCCAAATTTTGTTTTTGCAACGGTTAATTCAGGAGTCTCACGAGCAAGATGAATGTTAAGCGGACGACAGAAACGCGTTGATGAGGGCCTGCAATTTTGCCATACATGTAGTTCAGAGTTACCGCTCTTTTCAAAAATTAATCTAATAGGGACGAAACTTGTAAAAAATATAGAAGCATCAGTGCAGCTGTTGTTCAAAAACACTTGCTTATATTCTGACTATCCCAAGGTAATATCAAAGCCATATTTACAAATTAAAACTAAATTATAAATTTTTATCTGCTGATTCAGCCAAAGTTACCTCTTTTTATAATAACATCAGTCTTGCATCAGCAATAATGATTCTACCGAAATTTCAGCTTCAGTTTCACTTACTACAATATTATGGGATTAGGGGTGGGTGACAATAATCGATTATTCGATTCACTTTTAAGAAATTACCGATTAATCGACTTATCGATTAATATTTCAGAAAATATCGATAATCGATTATTTCGATTAATCGATTATTCAGTTATTTGCTAAAATATTAAGCGTTTAATCGATTATTCAATTTCTTGTCCACCCGTACCGACGACTTTACAACAGATATAGCTTTTAAAATTCCAATTTAATAATGCGTTGCGTTAAGGGTAATTTAAATGACATAAAACCATTTGAAAATACTTTCAGTACAACATATTTATGAAGCAAAAAAAAACAGAGAAACTTAAATGCTCAAACAAGACAGCAGCAGGGAAAACTGCGCACGTTACAAATTTAGCCAATAAGGGATCCTCATTTCGACGCGCCATTTTCTGATAATCTGGCTTCAGTTGTTGCACAATTAGGTATAACACCAACACATAACCTCAACGGAGTGTTAGCACGTTAGCAGTATAGTACATCAGTCTTTATCTTTTTATTATGTATTTGGGCAAAACTATATGATAAGAAGGATCACTCTCCGCGGCGGCATGTCAACGGTGTGTCTCCTTCCCCGCGCGAAAACTAGCAGAATATCGGCAGGCCATGATACAAATAAAACAATCATGTTGGCAGGCGACCTTTGACGCGGCGGCCATAGCAGTGGCGTAGCTAGAAATGTCGGCGCCGGGGGGCAAACCTATCCGCTGGCGCCTAAAACAAACCTATATTTTGTGTAATAAGCAATTTAGTCAAAAAATAATACATCATAATATTAAACGTATATTTTTGAAGTGAAAACTTCTTTAGGCGCGTTTTGCGTTTTTTCCTGGGTATTGAGTTCAGTAAAACCGTCACGCGTCACGCTCGGAGCCATCACGCTCGTATATATATGGCATGTTCCCGTATAGGTAGAGGGCTGAAATTTTCAGGGGATGTAGCCGGGGTAAACAGAAGATCCTGGACGAAAACGGCAACCAACCAGCAGGTACATACATATTTAAATTTAAACGTAAACTAAAAATCTGCAAACTTAATTAAACATTACAGAGTCTTTCTTCGGTTTTTAGTCGACGAAAATTGATCGATTATTTGATCAAAATTATTTTTTTGGGATTTTCTATGCTTATAATTGCTAGGCTATTTAGCCTTGTCTGGCTAATGGTACTTCTTAAGTAAGAAACTCCAAAAAACACATACTTTTTTACGACCGAGATTATCGGAATTTTTTAAGTGAAAACTTCTTTAGGCGCATTTTGCGGTTTTTCCTGGACATCGAATTTAGTAAAACCATCACGCGTGACGCTTGGATACGTATGGCATGTTCCCGTATAGGTAGAGGGCTGAAATTTTCAGGGGATGTAGCTAGCCGTAGTAAAAAGAAGTTCCTAGACGTAAACGGGATCTCGTCCCCCTCCCTCCCTCCTCCGTTTGGCCAAGGAAGGGGGGAGAAGGAAAAACTTAAATAATTGATATCAGGAGAACGGGAAGAGGTATGAGTTGAAATTTTTATGGTCGGTGCGCCCCATGGGGGGGCCACCTTAGGCCATACGGGGGAGACCGGGGCTCTAATTTAAGGGAGGATTTTGGGGGAAAAACCGTTTTTCGGCCGTATCTCTGCAACGAAGGCTCGGATCGATATTCTGACAAACGATGACCCCGCTTTTTAAGTTTTCACTTCGATCGTGTGGTCTTAAGCACACACAATTTTTTTTTGTCTTTGAAGTCGCATGCCGCCTTAAGTCTAGTTCTCAGAGCTTCGACTGTCGCCAGCTACACTCTCTCTGGCCAATAGGAGACAAGGAACGTCAGAACCCCTAACCCCCTCCACAGTGTCGCCGGTTTGTTGTCGCTGCAGTTGGTTTGAATCAACCTCACTTAATTTTCATTGGAGATATTATGTATTATGTAAAATGACAGATGGTTGACATCATCGTGACGTGACAGCTGTCGCTCGACTTTCAAAAGGCAAGGAGTGGGGATTGTCGCGGGCGACAGTCGAAGCTCTGAGAACTAGGCTTTACGCAGCTTTTTTACAAATTTGCATGCAACAAATGCCCCCGCGCAGGGATATTTCTTTTTCATTCCACGTAGAATAAATAATAAATACCATGACACAAAATGTATTGGTTGGATAAAAAGTTTAATACATATTTTGGTCTTTGATCTTTGATTGTATTATAATGTAATTAATTTAAAAACTCAGTAAAGCTCATGAGCATTGTTAGCATTAGCATATTTATAAATTCGGAGCGGCGCCGCGCCGGCGCCTAATTTCCCTTGGCGCCGTGGGGCCTTGCCCCCCCATGCCCACCCGGTAGCTACGCCACTGGGCCATAGACCAGCTCATCCTTTTGTCAGATTAATTTTCACGCGTAAATTCTATAGTCGAGTCAATATTCGGAAGTAATTGCACAAGTGCATCAAAATTACCGATAATTTTGCATGACAGCGTGTTGTCTAAAAACTGCATGAGTTCATTTTCATATTTTGGAGAAAGAGCCCGACACCGAAGGTGGAGGGCTCTTTTTCCGAAATATGAAAATGACCGAATGCAGTTTTTCTAAGACAACACGCTCGAATGCAAAATTATCTGATTATTTTGATGCACGAGAGTAATTCGGGGGAATATTTCCCGAATAAGGACATGGTTTTAAAAAAATGCATTTTTATTCTTTTTTTAATGCAAAAACGTACATGTAACTGTAAACGAAGGAAAAAAACGCAAAAATACGATTTTTTTTAAATCCGAAACGAGACTTTTTAATAATATATATTCACTTGACTTTTACGTTATTTATAAATTGTCGCTGTCATCGTAAGTTTACAATGGAATTACCATAGATACGTACGATGCAATTATCGATGTGCTCTTTCGGTTTCTACAGTGCAATTATCGCTGTAATTTTCCGAGAATTGCACTCCTCTAATGGGAATTTTTATACATGAGGGAAATATTCGATATAAGATAATATCGCTATTTTTTAGTTGTGTTGTATTACAAAATAGGAATGAAATATACAGTAAAAATATTGTGCGAAACCTTTAACCAATTTTAAAATCACCCAAAACGCCAAAATTTAATTAAATATTGAAAGATGGGGCAAATTCGAGCAACATTTTCTTATTGATGTCTTCTGTCAGAATATTTGTATTCGGAAATATGGTCAAATCATTAACACAAAATCAAAATCTTTTAAATATTAGTTATTACACACCTTGAGTATTGTTATCAATAATAACTAATTAAAAACGTTAATAGATTTTTTAAACAGCCAGTTGAATACAAACTTTATTATCAAAATATTTATTTGGTGATAATGATAAAAAAAACCATAACATAAGTTTGACAGGGCGCTGCAAACAATTCAGAAGATATCAATTGTGTTTTTCCTAAGCCAACTAGAGTATTAGAGTGCTATAAATAATTTCGCCATAAATTTGATTAAATATACCGCAAACGAAAATATCGTTTATGGCCAGCTTTTATTTACATTCAACCTGTGTGCGGCGAAGTTCGCCGATCGTTACCAGGCAACGAAGAAAATAAACGATGATTCCTTTGTAGCGCTCTCTGGCCATTGAGCGGGCCTTCTTATCGTAGTTAATATTCGCTGATTTGGCTCCCATGATTTCCACGTACTCTTTCCTACCACCCAAGTATGATCTAACTAAGTTTGCGATTTTGGGAGATATATTTTGCTTTATAAGTGAGTTTATAATTACACTGTGTTTAACTTTATCAAATGCCTTTTCCACATCAGTATAAATCACATCATATATATAAATTCGGGTTAAAACGTTCTTCGACGTCTTCCGATCGCCAGTCTCCATTGATCCCTATCCATCCATAAATCCTGTTCTAGGCCTTTCTCTCGGACTTGTTTATCGATACCCTCTCTCCAGCTTTTTCTTCTTCCTTGGGGTGTCCAGTTTAAGATTTGTTTAGGTAATCTGTCCTCATTCATCCTCTGAACGTGTCCATACCATTTGAGTTGTGCAACTTGAATGCCCTCTACTACTGTATGTTTGACCCCCATAATTTCTTGAATCCTTTCATTCCTGATTCTTTCCAATCTTGACTTTCCAGCAGCGCGTCTCCAGAAGTCCATTTCGGTTGCCCTTAATGCATTTTCTGAGCGTTGTTTCAGTTGCCATACCTCACTGCCGTATGTGACAATGCTTTTAATAATACTGTTGTAGATCCGATGTTTGTTGGCCTTCGATATATTTTTGTCCCACAGTACACTATTCGACAGGCTGATGGCTCTGCGTCCCTGGGTTATTCGATCCCTTATTGCTTCATCACTATTGCCGTCTACTGTAACGTACATTCCCAGATACTTATATTTGCTGGTATGCTTTATTCTTTGCTGTGTGTCTTCAACGACTAGGTCTTGTTGTATCCCACCTATGCACATATATTCAGTTTTGTTTAAATTAACTTCAAGACCCCATTTGGCATATTCTTCCATTAGCTTTCGGGTCATATACTCTAGGTCTTCGTAGTCCTGGGCTAAAACTACTTGATCGTCGGCAAAACACATAGTGTATAAAGTTGTGTTATTTAGTGGGATACCCATATCTTTGCACTTCCGTTTCCACGCTTTTAACGCTTGTTCCAGGTAGATTTTAAATAGCGTCGGTGAAAGACAGCATCCCTGCTTCAGGCCCTTGTCCACTCTAAACCCTTTTGAAATCGTTTTTTCTATTTTAATTTTGGTTCCTTTGTCCTTATACAGATTTTTTATGGCTTTAATTAAGTTGACATTAATATTGGTCCTTTCTAGTGCTTCCCAAAGTTTGCTTTGGGGGATATTATCATAGGCCTTTTTTAGATCAACATATAGTAGGTGTACTTCCTGTTGAAATGATATTTTCTCTTCTATGGTCTGGGTGAGAGAAAAAAGATGATCCACTGTAGACCTTCCCGCTCTAAAGCCCGCTTGCTCTTCCGCTTCCATATCGCTATATTCATTTTCGATTATTTTGACGAGTTTTTTTCCGTATATTCGAGCCATCGAACACTGTACTGCTATGCCTCTGTAGTTGTCGCAGTCGTCTCTGCTTCCCTTTTTGTGAATAGTCGACATATACGATGTCTTCCATTCTTCAGGCACTTCCATTCCGTTGACACAGTTTTGAAATATTTTGGTGAGATGCTTAAAGAGTTTGTCCGTCCCGTACTTAAACAATTCCGGCGGTATGTTCCCGGGTCCAGCGGATTTTCCATTTTTTAGAGACATACAAATGAGGGGCCTAGTTCCAAATTGTAGAATCTCCAGTCTAAACAAATTTTCAGAAAAGGGGAAAAACCTCTACATTGAATGTAATGCCTTCTTTTTCGAATTTGAATATTCTATTGGGTTTTTGTCATTATCTATAGATATTTTATGGAGTTCTAGTAAAAAAAAGTAATCCTTTGCAAAAATATTACCAAAAAACTTATGGAGATTGTACGTTATGAAGTTAAGTCGTGGAGATTGTTCACTCTGGAAATAAAGTAATGCTTATTAATTCAGGCAAACATGTTTATTTAGACTTATTAACTAACAAACTTACTAACACAAAGAATACTTTTCATATGTTTTTTCATAAAATTTAAACACATTTTCAAATAGAAACTATAGATAAACGGATTAAACAACGACAAAAAATTAAATTATCAAGCTACACTCTTCTTCTCTTGCTTCGCATATTAACGTGTCCTCCGTATCTTCTTGGCTTCTTCCTTCCAGCACAAATTTATAAAATTTTAATCTAGGGTCACTTTTCCACTCTTCTCCATAATGTGAAATAAGAAGATTATTGACGTCAACTCTTTTGTTTTCGCTTACAGCATTATTTTTTGTGATTATGGCTGGATCCATATTAGAGATGTTTTTCCCTTTTTTTGTAATAGGTTTCCCATTCCTAGATCTGATCTATAGTTACTTTCTCCCCGAACTATTACTGCTCCATTTGAATTTTTAGTAAGTATCATTCTTTTCATTTTAGAAAAAGCAAAATGCCACTGGCCTGGCGACTTTATGAATTTACTTGTCTCTTCCTTCCAGTTTTTAATGTCAACGTCTTCTCCTACTTTGGCTACAGTTGCATACCGCGAGAAGATACTTATATATTCATCTGGCTTTAAAATAACCTCCTTCTTGCGAATATCTCGTTAAATGTGACCGAACACTCTGTCTGGGGGTATAAATGAATGTCCCCTCACTGGCAAAGTAACTTCAATTTTTCTTATTACGTTTTGCTTGGAGAGCCAGTTGCAACACATTGCAATAAGAGTCTTGACCCCCGCATCCATCACACATCAGTCTAATTGTGTGAATATCGGTAAAGTCAGAAGTGTTCAAGATGTAGTTAATGCAGGAGGCAATCTCATTAGATTCCTTGCTATACTCATTTTCAGTCCAACAAAAACTTGTAACCGTAGAACTGTTTAGTTTGGTTTTCGAAGTGCCTCTAACAACAGTAAAGTTGTAGATATAAAACTGTCTAGAGTAGTACACTTGTTGATCAGGAAGTTTGGGAAGCGCCTGATTCTTTTGACAGTCGAAAGAGTAAATTGCTACGCCATCCTCTACTTCCCTCAGAAGCCGGAAGTATGCTTGAGCCCTCATTTTGTGTACTCTTTTCTCTGTCATTAGGCTAGCCTTGATATTTTCGTCACTGCAGCTTTAAATTTTTCCTGTCAACTGTAGACATGTGGAACATACATCAGTGCGAGGAGTTCCAAAACCCAAATTATATCGTGTGTTGAAAATATGTCTAAAGTAACTTTCTTTCACTGGTTGTTCCTTATTATCATTTTGGTACATGGTCCACATTTTTGTAATATTTAGGGAAGAATCGAGGTACAACCTTTCACTTTGTCCCCTGCAGTAATGACCCTCAATGGCCTTAAATGTATTAATAAAATTCATAACCGATTGTTTTTTGTATTGATATTTTTCCATCCTCGTATCACCACCACGATTTTCCTGCGCTGGTAACGAAGTTCTAAAATAATTTTTGGTCACTGTGTCAATTCTCTTTCTACTGATTCCCAAAATGGCCATAAAAGCATTTTTGCAAACTGGAATTAATTTTTTTTGTTGACTAAGAACATAAAACTTTGCTTGAAATAATTTCCGGCTGTGTCTCGAATTCTTTGGCCTCTTGCGCTTTACGGATGTAGTTTGACAGTATTTTAAAATGAAGTTATCTTGAAAAATTTTTTGTTTTACTTCATAAAACTTGCTATGAAATTTTTTTATTTCAGCCATTGTAAGCAAAGCACAGTAAATGCAGAAGTTTTGTGGCCACATGTTGGGTAAACCGGAAGAAAATGTGGACCATACCTATATAAACAAACGTATCATAGTAACTTGAAAAGACCCTAAATTTCTAAACAAACTTACTTCATCTGTTTTTCCTCATTTTTCTTCCATTCGATAGGGGTTTTTGTTCGTTTTCGAGCCTTTTTCTCACTTAAAGCTGGTGTTACTTTAACTTCCATTGCCAAATATATTTTAATCAAACGCTAAGATATTAGAACATTAAGGTATAATCACCACCGTACAAATAATAACAACTTACCGGTTCAATAGAAAGCAGAGTAATGAGTAATTTCGAGTTATAACCTGCTAATATAACACGTAAACCACTGATTTTAGCTTGAAAATTAGAATATTATAGTGTATTAAATAGACATTGGAGATTGTACGCTTTGCTTTAATTGTCGAATTAGGAGTTTGTACAGTTTGGAACTGAATTATTATTGGAGATTGTACGTTATGGAACTAAATCTAATTTTCTATACGAAAAATAGACTAGATATTGACCGTTTTGGTACGAAATGATGGGTAATTTGAATTCAGCGCTGAAAATTACATCTAAAACACCATCTTTCTCATTTTTGTTATAAATTGGAGATTGTACACTTTGGAACTAGGCCCCTCAAATATTTTTGGTCTCCGTAGGATTTATTCTGATTGGAGATGCTGTCATCCTTATTTCCCTATTTTGGTCTTCATTTTGAAAGTGTGGCCTATTTTCTTTAAGAAGCTTACTAAAGTAGTCGTCCCACTTTTCTAAAGTTATTGGTGATATTATGTCCCTTTTGTTGTTTTGCCTTAGCGCTTTCAGCATTCTCCAGCTCTCAGAGCTTCTAGTACCTGCTATGTAGGTATTTAATCTCAAACAGTTTCTTTCCCATACGTCGTTTTTCTTTTGGCAGATTAATCTACGGACCTTCGCTTGAGCTTCTTTATAGTGTGTTTTATCTTGGTTTGTTTGAGAGTTAAGGAACTTATGGTAGGCCTTTCTTTTCACTTCTATTTGTGTCTCAACCTCTTGGTCCCACCAATATGGTGTTTTCCGTTTATCTGGCTCGTATAACCTTAAGGCTTCCTTTGCTGCAGCATGGATACATTTCTTTATATATTGGTAGTGATGCTCATTGTCTTCAAAGTGTTCTTGATCTAACTTTTCATTTAATCGTGTTTGATACAATAGCCTGACGCTTTCGTAGTTTAAGCTTGTTAGGTTGTACCTGATTTGGGTTATCTCTTCTGGTTTTTCTCTTTCTGGGCTTTCTTCGACTGTGCCTGACCTCCACGGGAAAAAGATCTTAGATCCGAGAAAATAATGGTCACTACCGCAAGTCGGTCCTCTGTATACTCGAACATCTTGTACTTTTAAGTTGGTTTTTTGTCCAATTAGTACGTAGTCAATTATTGATTTAAGATTTCTGGTATTTTGTGTCCATGTATATTTGTGGATCCAAGGATGTTGGAAAAAACCAGCCTTAGTTTATGTTGTTCTGCTACCGCTATTAGCCTGTTTCCGTTAACATTTGTCGTGTCTTCTCCGAATCGACCTACTACCTTGTCGTTACTTTTTTTCCCTGTCCTACTGTTGAAATCTCCAAGAACGATAATTTCTCTCGAGTTCCCAATTTTTGTTATTTCCAAAGAAAGTCGTTCAAAGAATTCCTCTTTTTTCTGAATAAGTGCATCGTCGCTGATGGCGTAGACTCCTAATATTGTGATTTTTCGACTTTGAAGTCGTAAATCAATTATCACATCAACCTGCCCTTTATCATTTAGAGCATCATGGATCTATTGGTAGTGACATACCTATATAAAGTTTCCATTCATATTTCCAAAAAAAAAAAATATGTTTTAATATTTGACCAACATATGCTATTCAAAATGAGTGGTAGATGTGGTCCACTCGCATTGCCCGTTGGAATACTGCCACATTGGTTTAGGTGGCGTGAAATAACCTCTGGTTCATGTTTCGTCACCATGCCGTTGTGATCCAGTTCCCAGGGTGGAAAAAAAGAAATAGTGCATGATGGCGTCTCCCAGATCAAAATACTCCAGAGGTAAAATAACCTCCCATTCGGACTTCCGGGTGGAGACTGACCTGGAGGGACCATGAGGCATGAACGTCTCCAACATTAAATAAGCCTCATATTTTAGCTCTCTCAGAAACAAAAGTGAAATCAAGCACTACACATGACCACTTGAATATACCCGGATATGACCTTTACTCCCGATTTCGGCCTAACTCTGGATTAGCTGTTTTAATAAGAGACGATTTATGTTGTCAACGAGAAGAAACATATGAACTTAAGGACTTCGGTGCCATGTGATTCAAATTAAGCACAGATGGAGCAACCAAATTAGTTTGTTGCTTGTATAGACCCCCTAGCGAACACCAATATAAACGGCTTTTCACAAATCTTGGCAATCAAGTTGATTTTCTGCAGATGAATTATCCAACGGCAGAAATCGTCGTACATGACATCGACTGGTTGAAATACTCCAACGAAAACGACGATGAAGAACGCGAAGCTGAGACTTTAGCTATAAGTCACGGAGTTACTCAGCTGGTTGGCGAACCTTGAGCGTCAACAAGATTGTGCTAGGCTTCTTAACAACTAATCCTGACCTCTATATCGTAACTGTCCAACCTCCGTTGAGCTCATCAGACCAATCTTACCTCCGCAACCTGTGATCTTGATATCAAAATATAGGGGCCACAAGTACCCCGAAAGGTTTGGCACCACAAACCTGCAAAGTGGCGTGATCTTTGTGAGTTTTATCTATCTTTACCGTCGAAAGATATTTGCTTTAGGAGTCAACACACCTCTGAATCTGCTGATAAGATAACTCAAGTTATCCTAGCTGGTATGGAAGCTTTCATTCCCTTTTTTATGAAACGTATCTCAAACAGTAAACCATGATTTGGGAAAAACTGCTCAAGAGCGGTCAATGCTAAAAATGCGGTCTACCGCAAATGGCGCCGAGAGTCGACAGCCGAATTTCGAAATATATTCAACACGACTAGAAACCAGTGTAAGCGGACTTTTAACGAGAGCAAAGAGGGATATGACGAGCAGATCAAGAATAAGCTTTTCAACTGTCCTAACGGATCGAGATTCTTTTGGTCAGTCGCCAAAGCTGTCAATCAGGGTTTCTCAAAGCCGTCAATCTTACGCCGGACCAAAGATTATGGCTCAATAGCGGAAACGGCCAAAGAAAAAGCAAACATTCTTGCCGAAATGTTTACATCAAATTCTACTTTAGATCGCCAAGGAAAGATTCCTCCAACTATCCCGAGAGTGAATTCCTCAATGCTAGGTCTGGTATTTTGCCAACGCGAAGTGAAACGAATACCCAAAAGCCAAGACACTAACAAGGCCACAGGATCGGATGGCGTTTCCGCAATAGTGCTTAAAAATGCACTGCTGAACTAACTCCACTATAAAAGCTTTTCTTCTTATCATACCGAACTGCAGGCTTTCCTTTTAGCTGGAAATGTGCTCAGGTGCAACTAATCCCGAAGAAAGCTAAAAAACTGTTCAAATAACTACCGTCTAATTAGCTTTTAAAATATCTCGAATCGGCAGGCATCAGAAGCAGTCGCCAGTTTGGCTTCCACAAGCACAGATCAACGAGAGATCTCCTGATTTAAGTGCCCTACCTGTGGATCAAAGCCATCAAGAGCTGCGGCGAATTTCGTCTGGGGGCTCTCGACAAGCATTTGAGAGGGTATGGCATGACGGATTGTTAAGCAAATTGACAGCATACGGACTACCACCAGTACTTCTTCTATGGTTTTCCAATTTTTTAAGGGATCGAAGCATCCGAGTTGGCATTGATAGACATCTCTCGGAGGAATTTAAAATCAAATCCGGCATTACTAAAGGGTGTATATTATCTCCTACACTGTTCCTGCTCTATATCAACGATACCTTAGGGCATTCATGTCCAATGATCGCTGCTCAATGCCCAATTTAACGAAAGAAAGATTCAAGCAGCTGTCTTCTCAGACAAACCCAAACACCGCAGGACCTGACTTATCAATGACAGGACTAACACTGACTCCAGCTGCATCCATAAGCTAGCCGGGTATCAACGTAGAGAAAAAGCATGTGTTGGCGCAATCACGTCTCCAAAATCGCCAAGGCAGCAGCCCAAAAGCTAGAAGCCCTCTATAGAGCAAAAAAGTTCTATACACCTCATCAGCTCTTACTGCTCTATAAGGCCCAGATCAGACCATCTGTGGAATACTGTTCCCATGTGTGGAGCTCGGCAGCCAAACACTTGCTCCTTGTGTGCCGAACATGAAAAAATACTGTAAAATATCAGTGTTTAAAACTTCCCCACGGCAATGGCTCTAAATTTCAACATTTGCTTTTAAAAATAATAAGTTGTTATTTATTATCAGATAATCATTTACTGAAACCGTAAACCGTGTAACAGAGCCGGCGCTAGCAGTTTCGCCGCCCCGGTCAAAAGGTAAAATGCCGCCCCCTTATAACAAAATTTAAAAGATAACCTAAACCTTTTCCACGCTTAGTAGTAGGTAAAATAAAAGTGAGCAAAAAATTGCTATTAAAACTGTTGAAGTTTTGCTTTGCCAAAAATACAAATTTTTTGATTTGTGCACTAAATTGAAATTATAGTTGCACAGAAAAGAAGAAAAGGCACAAATCTAGTATATAATTATAAAATGCATATATTAAAAAAATAGAAAAACAAATTATAGAACCACTAAAAATAAAAACCTAATTATTAAAAATACAGTTAAAGTTAAATGTGTTTTTTTTTCTCACTTTTAATTCTGAGAATGGTTTAATAATTTTTTGACATCAATTTCTTCAGCTAACTCATGTTCAAGCTATTTAGCCGATCCTCGGTAGTTGTAGAGCGTAAAACAAATTTGATTTACTTTAATTTGAGAAAACCTCATTCGCCACTTGCCACACTATTGGGAGAGTACGCAAGATTCTTTAAACTACACCGAGATTTGGAGCAAAATCCAGCTTTGAAATGAATTTTAAAATATCGATGGACTTTCTTTTTTATTTATTAAAGCTAAGACCGATACTATCTCGTCTGCCAGGTCCAGTGCGTTTATATCTGATGAATCCCCATCAGCTAACCCTATTTCTAGATCTTTACAATATTTTAGTAAATTGCTTTGAGGGATATATTTTAAATCACTGATCAAATCAAACCTGGATTCAAGTGCATTGATAGCTTAGTCTAATGTGAAAAAATAAAACTCTGCTTTATATTTCAAAGTAGGATCTTCTATCGGATCAGCTCGTGCCTAATAGTCAAAATAAACATTTCTTCTTCGAACTCTATGACGTGGCTGGGTAAGCTCAAAATTAACCGGTATGTCAATTTCGTCGGCAAGTTCTCGAGCATAGCAAAGCATTTCAATAAAGGCCGTGTCCGATCTAATATCCTTGAAAAAATCTTTACAATTTTTCAAGAGTTCCATAGCAGATGGTAAGTCATAGTATTTTGTCTGCTTGAGGATTTTTGAAGTGAGTTGGTATATACCTATATATACTTAAAACTTCGTAAAACATATATATTAAAAATAAATTTTAATAAAATTCCACCCTACCTATTAATTTTTCATAGATGTTCAAATGAATCTCGGTTTATTAATTTTCTTCATAATCTAGTTAACTGTACAGCCCATTTGCCGCCCGCTAAGGTTGCCGCCGCGGGCAGGGGTACGGCTTGCCCGCCCCTAGAGCCGATCTAGAAAACCAAAAAATTTGCGAAGAGTCGGCTTTAGTAACCTCAATTCTACAAAATAGAATGCAAAAGAGACTAAACCTGTGCAAAAATACGAATTATATGATAAACATTACCATTAATAGTAACACTACTAACTCAAAACAGACTTATAGTTAGAGTTGTTATTTCTAATAGTTAGTCAGTTATTTTTTTCATATTCTTACTCTAGGTAGGTACACTTTATTATGAATATGATGCCTATAACTGTTATAAAAATAAAATTGTTCCAAATTTATTTCTTATCTTTTTTTTTTTTGTGCTGTTGTTTTAGGAGAAGTTTAAAAAAATAATATCGCTCATTACACGTTTAGAAATGGATTATTTTGTGCTTGCATGAGTTCCCGTGCTCGGTATCGTCTCACTCGAGAATTTGTCACACGATGAGCACGAAGAAATCCTTATTTCAAGACTCGTAATGAAACATACCATTTAAGGAATTTCGCCAAATATGCGGTTTCTGAAACGGGTGTACCTACTTTTGTTCCTTTCTTTTAAATATTTGTATGCTCTTTACTGTTTTTTTTTGTCTTGTAGCTTATTTTGACCTATCTATTTTAATTGCAAATAATATTAAAAATAGAAATATCTCCACATTTTAATTTGTTAAAAATGACAATTGAGGTCTTAAAAATATACAGATAGACTCGTATTTATTCACATCAAGGGTGCAATTCTATTTCTTAACCTGGTTAACAGGCTGGTCTATAAATGACAAAAAATGCTTGACAGAGATTCCTGAAAAACCGGTTTGATATGAAACACTTTCGGTTAATATAGTCCATGCCAAAATAGCGATTTAATGACTGATAACTATACTCCCTAGGGAGGAAATAGTATATTATTTTATATGGAGGAAAAGTGATACTTTTCATGGCGCGCTCGTGTTTGACAGGCGAACGGAGTGAGGCTGGTAATAGAGAGCAAGCCATGAAAAGTAACTTTTCCTCCAAATAAAATATGCTGTTTTTTCTTCAAATGTCGACATATTAATGCAAAAACATCTCTTAATAGTAATAATATCTAATTATTATTAAAGATAAATGGGTTCGCAAGGCGACTTAGACCACGGTCGTGGGTGGCCTTGCTTAGACCGGTGTCGGTGAATATAATGTAACATAAAGCTGTCAGTGGACACTGTCAACCAGAGTATAACAGTTGATTTGTTATACTCTGCTGTCAACAATAATTATTTTTTTAAGATGGCGTCTCCGATTGCGTTTTAATTCCGTATTGATAAGCAGTTATTGAGTAAATTCGATTAAATAATAACCAATTTGTTCCTAAATTAGTGATTTTTAGAAATGCAGTCACAAATTGAGTGATAAATACAAATTGTAGTTTAATAAATCTTGAGTTGTTGACGCTTATTTTGTTGTCTGTTTGTATTGTATCTATATTGCTATGACAACACTTTTACCTCCGCCGGCGGAAAAGTGAAAAGTAAAGCTCCGGCGGAGGAAAAACGAAACTTCACGGCCGCCTACACAGTCGAGTAATGACGGATTTGCTGACGTTTGAAGAAAATAGTATATTATTTTATATGGAGGAAAAGTGATACTTTTCATGGCGCGCTCGTGTTTAACAGCCGAACGGAGTGAGGCTGGTAATAGAGAGCAAGCCATGAAAAGTAACTTTTCCTCCAAATAAAAAATGCTGTTTTTTCTTCAAATGTCGACATATTAATGCAAAAACATCTCTTTTCAATAGTAATAATATCTAATTATTATTAAAGATAAATGGGTTCGCAAGGCGGCTTAGACCACGGTCGTAGGTGGCCTTGCTTAGACCGGTGTCGGTGAATATAACATAAAGCTGTCAGTGGACACTGTCAACAATAATTAATTTTTTAAGATTGCATCTCCGATTGCGTTTTAATTCCGTATTGATAAGCAGTTATTGAGTAAGTTCGATTAAATAATAACCAATTTGTTCCTAAATTAGTGATTTTTAGAAATGCAGTCACAAATTGAGTGATTAATACAAATTGTAGTTTAATAAATCTTGAGTTGTTGACGCTTATTTTGTTGTCTGTTTGTATTGTATCTATGTTGCTATGACAACACTTTTACCTCCGCCGGCGGAAAAGTGAAAAGTGAAGCTCCGGCGGAGGAAAAACGAAACTTCACGGCCGCCTACACAGTCGAGTAATGACGGATTTACTGACGTTTGAAGAAAAAATACTTTTCCAACTCGCGTGCGGTATAGTACACTTTACCGCACTGATTTGCGTGTCGTAAGGAGTAATTTACCGCACTCAGTGCTGTAATAATTCTTTACCGCACTCTTCTAATAATATGTTTATATTTTATTATATGTAATTTTGTGTATGTAATTTTCTTCTTAATTTACTAGTACTAGATAATGATTCTATAACCACAACCACTGAATATTAACTATACGATAAGCAAGTTCACTCCCCAGGAAAGCTGGCCATAATAAGGTTTACCCGAAATAAGACATAAAAGTTATTACGTATTACCATTTTATAATAAATGACATAAAATGGTATTACACGTTTAAAATATCGTGTTTTAGACGAAGATGCTTTGTTGTTGAATTTTTGGATCGTCTACATTTGTATACCTATAGGCTGTATTCATTATCATTAACGATAAAATCATTTGTATGTTCTTGAACCGTTTTAGAAATGATTTTGAAAATTTTGTTTTTTTGCAACAGTGAATTCAGGAGTCTCATAAGTAGAATGAATGTTAATTGCACGCCAGAATTGCGTTGCTGAGGGCCTGCATTTTTGCTATACAAATATTTCGGACTTATCGCTATTTTTAAAAATTGATCTAATGGTTACCAAACTAATATAAAATATAGAAGCATCAGTGCAGCTGTTGTTCAAAAACACTGGGTTATATTTCTGCTGTTCTGAGGTACCATCAAAGCCATATTTACAAATTAAAACTAAATTATACATTTTATCTGCTGATTCAGCCAAAGTATTGATTACCTCTCTTTGTAATAACATCAGTCTTGCACCAATATGGTGTAATATAAGTTTCAGCTTCAGTTTCACTTCCTACAATATTATGGGATTAGAGGTGGGAAAAATAATCGATTATTCGATTAACATTTAAAAAATTATCTATTAATGGACTAATCAATTAATATTTCAGAAAATATCGATTAATCGATTATTTTGATTAATCGATTATTTCGCCGAATCGATTATTATCGATGATATCGATTCATCGATTATGTCGATTAATCAAGAATAATCGATTATTACTTTTAATAATCGCTCAGCCGTCATTGAGATAAAATTTTTTTGGCCTCCAAAACTTTGTAGTACGAAGGATATAAGTTGCAATTTGTTTGTATCGCTTACGTTTTGATAATTTTATACCGATGCTTAGACAAATTAGCTTCTACAATTATTAGAGCTAATACTTCATCAGCATTTAACTCTAAATGTAAATTATCTTGATTGTTTTTGTTTTCAAAAATTTTGGCTTGCTCGGGTTCGTTACTAATAGTTTTGAGACCTTTCGATCTAAGTTAATTCCTGTGGTGTTGAATTTTCTCGGCGTGGTGTTGTTCTCCGTCCTTTGGACCGCTCACTACACTCACTGAACGCTACTGTTTTGCGTCCTTTTATAATATATTTTTTAAAATTTAACAGTTGTAAGCCAATTTTTATTTTTTTTCTAAAAACATCTCTTTGATCCTAATTGATTGATTCCACTTAGAAATATATTTATAGTAAAAAGTATTGCAAGTCGGCCTAAACTCATTAGGAAAGTCTTGATGTTCTGTTAATTCAGATATTTTTAATTTCAATTTAAGAAATTTTGCATTGTTACTTTGGTCGGGAAAGCTTTGAAGTATTTCAAACCATTGCTTAAGCGTTATAGTTTGGCTTAGTTTGGGCAAAGAATATTATAGTTTCGTAGTAGTATTTTTCTTTGGTTTGGGTTACTACGATATGAAGCAAAGAAATTAAAAGTAATGAAAGATTTATTCTTGTATGACTAGAAAAAGCTTTTTTCATAAATAAAAAATAAATTACTAATTTACTTTCCTTAATCATTAAAATTAAAAATCAGTCATCCCAATCATTAATATTAAAAATCACCCTAATCTCCTAGGTAGACTATTGTGTTAAAAAGAGAAAAAAAATATTTATTTCAGTAAATTTGGTAATTTTTCGGAAATATTTACGAATGTATGTATTTATTATAAAATAAGTATTTTAATAAATATACAGTAAAAATATTGTGCGAACCATTTAACCAATAATTTTAAAATCACCCAAAACGCCAAAATTTAATTATAAAAAATGGAGCAAATTCGAGCAAGATTTTCTTCTTCATCTCTTTTGTCAGAATCGTAATGTACATATTACAGTATATTTGTAGCCAGAAATATAGTGACATCATTCACAAAAAAAAAATATTGCTATATTAGGAACTTGTAATTGTAATTTGATGTACAGTATGTCTCACTAACTTGGAACCATATGGGAAACTTCTTTCTTGCTGATTTAACGAAAAAAAGTTGCTCTTTATAAAAAATTCTGCTTCCTGAGAAAATAATATTAGACTATTAAGATTTGTATTAAAAAATACAGAGTGGTCATAAAGTAGGGTGTCCTGGAATACCGGATCGAATAATTTTACGATAATTCCACATAAGAAAACATGAAATTTTTTTATAAGAACATGGGTCCGAAAATGCATAGTTTCCAAGATACAGGGTGTGAAACTTTTTATAAAAAAGTCAGTTTTTTGTTAATACCTTAAATATGATTTTACTGATTTTGTTGAAATTTAGCAGTGTTATCTGTAATAATAAGGGGCTCATTTAGCCTTAATTATATTAAAAATATAAAGTCCAGTGGCGTCCCGGGAGGCACTATACCTTGGAAACTATGCATTTTCCGACCCATGTTTATACGAAAAAATTTTCATGTTTTCTTATGTAGAATCACTCCTAAAATTATTCGAACGTTATTTCCGTACATTCTGTACATTTTCCTACTTTATGACCACTCTGTACATGCTAATTCAAGTTTTAATAGTCTTATATTATTTTCTCAGGAAGCAGAACTTTTTATAAAGAGCAACTTTTTTTTTGTGAAATCGACAATAAAAAAGTTTCCCATATGGTTCCAAGTTAGTAAGACATACTGTATATATGAATATTTTTCATTTTAAATCACCAGCGCTATCCAATAAGCAGCAAAATCAAAATCTTTTAAATATTGGTTATTACATACCTTGAGTATTGTTATCAAAAACTAATTAAAAACGTTAATAGATTTTTGAACCAGCCAGTTGAATACAAACTTTATAAAAATATTTATTTGGTGAAAATAATAATGCTAATAAAAACCATAACGTAAATTGGACAGGGCGCTGCAAACGATTCAAAAGATATCAATTGTTTTTTCCAAAGCCAACTAGAACACTAGAGTGTTATAAATAATTTCATCATAAATTTGATTAAAAATACCGCAAACGAAAATATCGTTTTGGGCCAGCTTTTATTGAAATTCAACCTGTGTGCGGCGAGAGTCCGCCAATTGTTAGCAAGCAACCAAGCAAAACAGTAGGATTCCTTTGTTGCGCTCGCTGAACACGTACATCTAAGCTGCCGCGGTTGAGTGATCCTTCTTATCGTATGCCACAACTAATAGCGAATAAATATCACATCATTACAAGGCATTTTACTAGGTACCTATTTTTTACTACACTTCTATAAGTTTCTTGTCTACTTATATAATGAAACACCCTATACCTAAAATGTTATAAATAATTTTATGTTAAAATTGTTATGACAGGAATTTGATTAAACGTCTGGTCTAGATGGCAGTTATCAAGATCTGCTCGACTGCGTTGCATTTTTTCCCATAGCAACAAATCAATATTATAATTCGCGTCTGTAGATACCACGTAGATAATAAATCAAATAGGTTCGTGTTTCGTGGTTCAAATTTATCATTTTCTGGTATAAAATATATTCTCGAAAGATGGAGAGTTCCGATGAAGATATTATATCCGAAGCAGCGAATGCAGCAGTCGGCTCTTTAATTCCACAAAAATCCCAGGACCGATACAATAAAGAATATGCACAATTACAAACATGGTGCATAGAAAAAAACACCAGGATTTAACGAAGGGGTACTTTTGGCGTATTTTGATAAGATCTCTAAAAAGTATTCACCCTCAAGCTTATGCTCGAAGTTTTCTATATTAAAACTAATGTTACAATTAAAGTAAAATATTATTATTTAAAAATTCTATAAGTTAACGTAGGTTATAAGCCTAAGGTTTTAAAAAAAGAACAGACAGAGCAGTTTCTAATCGAAGCACCCAATGATGTTTATCGAATAATTAAAGTAGCTGCCATTTTCGGCATTGCAGGCGCCTGTCGCCGTGAATAATAATTAACGAAATTAACGGTTGACGACGTTGAAGACAAAGAAGATTTGCTAGTTGTATCAATAAAGCCGACAAAGATTGATGTTTCACGTAAATTTGTCGTCGGAGATCATGGAATTGAAATAGTATATTATTTTATATGGAGGAAAAGTGATACTTTTCATGGCGCGCTCGTGTTTAATAGCCGAACGGAGTGAGGCTGGTAATAGAGAGCAAGCCGTGAAAAGTAACTTTTCCTCCAAATAAAATATGCTGTTTTTTCTTCAAATGTAATGCAAAAACATCTCTTTTTAACAGTAGTAATATCTAATTATTATTAAAGATAAGTGGGTTCGCAAGGCTGCTTAGACCGGTGTCGGTGAATAGGCACAGGTTGTTGCTACAGTAATGTAACATAGAGCTGTCAGTGGACACTGTCAACAATAATTATTTTTTTAAGATTGCGTCTCCGATTGCGTTTTAATTCCGTATTGATAAGCAGTTATTGAGTAAGTTCGATTAAATAATAACCAATTTGTTCCTAAATTAGTGATTTTTAGAAATGCAGTCACAAATTGAGTGTTAAATACAAATTTAGTTTAATATATCTTGAGTTGTTGACGCTTATTTTGTTGTGTTTTTGTATTGTATCTATGTTGCTACGACAACACTTTTACCTCCGCCGGCGGAAAAGTGAAAAGTAAAGCTCCGGCGGAGGAAAAACGAAACTTCACGGCCGCCTACACAGTCGAGTAATGACGGATTTACTGACGTTTGAAGAAAAAAATACATATCTGGGCTTATTCAGGAAATATGTAGCTTCGCGCCCTGCTGCCACCCCGTATAGACGTTTTTATACAATACAAAGCAGGAAAATGCAATGGGCATTAATCCGTACGGTATACCGGGCAGTGTTTCAGAAGATCATCGGCAACTATGCTTGCAGAATCTGGCAGCAACATAACAAACATTAAGAGGCACAGCGGATAGAAATCCACCTCTGTAGCAAAGCCGCACAGAAGATTCCTTGCAGAGTCAAAAAAGGATTGCTCAGAACATTCTCCAAAGCTCTAACACTCTAAATAGAAGCAATGAGCAGGGTTCAACATCAACGGTAGTAGCAGTAACAGATAGGGGCTTTAGAGGATGTCGCTACTCTACTAACACGGAACAACCCACCGCCTACACCTCTCGCAATTGTCAGAATCGAGCGTACAATCGTTTTATAGCCTCTTATTATAAAATGGTGTAATGCATGGCGCAAGAAAATAACTTCTATAATTTACCAAAATTGCTCAACCACTGATGAACAAAATGAAGCTCGCTCAGCACTTAATTTGCATTCGCTACAAATTGTACGTTTAATTTTAATATAATATATCGTTAGCTATATTTTTATAGAACGTTTGTATGTTGTTTCAAAGTTTGTATTATATTATTTTTCTCTTCAAAAATTATTGCATACCATGCCATATTTTAATGACATTTGACATTTGACATTTGCAAAATTTTGTTTTTAATTTTCAATACATTTTTTCTTTACAGCATTGAGTGCGGTAAAGAATTTTTACCGCACTGAATGCGGCAAAGTTTCTTTACCGCACTATTGAAAATAAAATGCAATTAATGTACTTGCATATTATTCGCGCAATGCATAAAATAAAAATAGTTATGGTTTTTAACAATCAATATTTGATACTTTTTATTATTTTATTCTTTTAAATTTGATATTTCTTTTTTAAATTATTTGCTTGTAGGAAAAACTAACACGTGCGAAAAGTGCCTTTACCGGCTTGCCCGAATTCCGCTTCGCGTGTTCGTGCAACTGCCGTCGCGTGCTGTAAAGGCCTACTTACAGCACTTGATAGGTAATTAACTATTGCCTCCCGCCTGGAAGCAAAATACGTATTCAATACACAATCCTCGGGAATATACGTAGCACTATCCTCCCTTCAAATGTAAAAAACTATTTGCACTTAATTTTTAATTTCACAGTGGAGAATGTTATAAATAACAAGGAAATTATGTAATCTTTATAATATCAGGCTGTTTTGCCAGCCCTCGCCCTCTCTCGGGCATAAAACTGTCTTCAACTAGTAACTAGCACCTCATTTCTTTGTTATCTAAATAACTACTGTAATTATTATAATGATGATAAATTATTAAATAGATAAATTCATCCCTTATATGACGTGAGGAATACTTACTGACGCTCATTCTCTTTTCCATATGTAACCGCAAAAAACAATAAAATTCCACAAAACCTCCAGAAAATAACTGTTTCCTTCATCTCCATCACAATGCTTCTGTTAAGGTTGTAATTCAACTAGCCATATTTACTCAATCGCTTCTTATCTAATCTGAATATATATTTGCTAATAGCGGTGTTTGATTTTTTATTTTAACACGCACGTTGCTGCTAATTGTTTTAAATTATATTTTTATTGAAGATGTCAATAAATACATGGCTTTGCTGCACCACTAAACAACACGAGCCCATGAAGAAGAATTAACCGTTTTGGACTCTATTATTAATAGTGAGATCATATAATAAACAATTATTAAATTCAATAATAAGTTATCTTATCTATGATTAATACAGGTCACCCTTAAAACGCAACAGACGGAAACATACTTATTTTAAGTAGGTACCTATCTTTTTTATTACTAGTAGAAGAGCCGGTGATATTTTTCCGCGATGATTTGGCTAAGGCCTATTTTTTGAGACTATGTTGAAGGGGGCATAACTAAATATCACCCGTGAGGATTAGCCCGGATTACATTCAAACGCAAATATCTTTTGAACTATGCTAGATACGAGAATACGACTTAGAAACTTTTTGTAAAAAATTTGATTTTTTAATAGTTTTTATAGCTCATAATTTCGGAGGTAAAGTGAAAATAAAGAATTTTTATTTCTGGTTTCGGAGAAATATAATCAGTATCCACTGAGAACTATAAATTATAATGTATATTATTTTAATTGTATTGTCATAAAAATTAAAAAATACGATTGCTCAAAAAATTACAATCTTTGAAAAAAAAACGTGGTTATTAAAGTTCTATGGCCCAGATAGATAAAAAACATGGTGAATATATGTAGCATAATTTTTGTGGACTATATAAAAAATGTTCCGAGACAGGAAGTATATGAAATAAATAAAATTTATTTCAAGAAACATCGCAATTAATGATACTAAAAAAATTTAAGAAATATATTAAAAAATCAGTCGATTAAAAAAAAATCGGAATAAAATTGGGTGAATGGGTATCGAATGTCCCTAATATCGTATTTTTTATATAAAAAGAAACGTAACGTGGTATGTGAATTAAAAGAATATTTATTATAAATATTGTTTGTTTTTATAGAGAATTAATTTTAAAATATTTTTATTTGATAAACAACATGAAGTAATAGATAAGAAAAAATAATA
>MU182034.1:301532-327324 GCA_016904865.1 Pissodes strobi
AAATTTTTGAATGCCTGCCGTTATTTCGTAAGGTTGTAAAATACTGGCTTTTTCGTTTTTACGACCGCTGTTTTTTTAAAATTAACGATCTAAATTTTCATTTATTTTTTTTTAAGTTAAACCTAAAATGTTTGAGTTCCCCTAACATTTGGTTGAGTCTAAGCCTACGCGGGAGGCCTATTATATTTGCCTCGACGTTACAGAACCAGTCGTAAAACTGCAGACTTGGTTGCAAACTAAGGAACGTGTTATTATTGAATTTTTCTTTTTTAAGAGCGTTTTTCATGTGCCTTAATGAGAAAAAAAATACGAATCAAAAGAACCTCGTAGCCAATGTGTTTGTTCCAAGAAATTCAATTGCAAAAGCCTGTTGAGATATCTGCTATGATCGAAGAAGTTAAACAACTAGTTACGGTACCGTCGAAAGAATTTTCAAACGATATAACACGATTTCGTTTCGAACTCGATAAAAGTTGGACAAATCCCCATCAGAGAAATTCGTGATTTTTTACATTTCTAGGTATCCTAATGCATGCAAGAAGGAAATTTGAAAGAAAATAAATTAGCGGAAATAGGAACTGTTGTATATTTTTTATAATTTTGGTTAATTATTATAATGGAGATATTTACAATAGTTAGAGGGATAATAACTGGATATAACCCCATAATAGAAAATTAAAGTTTGTTAGACAAATATACATCAATCTGCAATATAAATGGTATTTTAATGAATATTGAATTGATTGAAATTAATTTGAATCAATTACCTACCTCACCCATCCCCCAGCTAATCCAAGATAATATAAAATAACCTTAAGGTGCCCGCTACGCTTTAGGTGTGCGAGAAGCCTAAGTCCTGCGTTTTGCACACGTCTCTCACTTACTAGATTAAACTAACCAAACATAACTCAAGCTAAACCAAAGTAACCCAAGCCAACCAACACCAACCCAAAATAAGTAACAGTAACTCACAGCTAACCCAAACTAGCCCAAACTAACCCAATCTAACCGAAACTAACCCAAGCTACTAAAACGGAGTTTTATCCACAATATCGAATTAGAATTATTGGACTCGACGCGCGTTTCGCTAACCATGTTAGCATCATTAGGATATGATTAAAACAGTTGTATTCATCTGCTGATGGTGCTATCATGGTTAGCGAAACGCGCGTCGAGTGCAATAATTATATATCGGTATTGTAGATAAAACTCCGTTTTAGTGCATTTTGCCGAAGGTTCCAAACCCCAACATAGTAACCCAAGCTATTAAAAACAACGAAAAGAAAAGCGCGCTGAAGCGCACTTTACTTTTAGTAGGTTCAATGGCTTTTAAACAAATTAGCCAACATTTTTAAAAAAATGCAAAAAATCTTATTTCAGTCAATTTATATTATTTTATTTTATTTCTTTATTGCATTAGAATTCTTACAAATGTAAAAAATCGTGAATTTCTATGATGGGGCTATATCCAATTATTACTTCGGGGAAATTATTGGATATAGCACCATTATAATAGTTAATTATTAAAAATATGCAAAAAATCTTGTTTGCGCTGATGTATTTTTTCTCAAATTTACTTCTTTAAAGCATTAGAATCCCTAGAAATGTACAAAATTGGGAATATTTATGATGGGGCTATATCCAAAAATTACCTCGAATTCTTCCGGGCCAATAACTGACGACTGCACCGAAAGAACTTCGCTTCCCGTTTAATAATGATAAATTAAGATGGCGATCCAGTTTTATTTAAAAGAGTTTTGTGGCTAAAAGAAGCTACCTAAACTACTGCTGGGACGTATAACCGCCATAATATACGTGTTTGGGCTCATGAGAACCCGAGAAGGTATGAAACCATAATATCTAGGAAATGCATCTACATAGTGTGGTGATATCATAACGGTTTGATTGTGACAATTCATTCATGTTTGCAAATGATCGACCATCTTTTTTTAGATAACGATAAGCAAACATAAATGTCTGTAATTATGTCGAAAAAATTGATAGTTTCGTGTGCAATATTTACTGCATTATTGACTATTAAATCTAGGCTCTGAGCATGGAACCTGAAATGCACGATTATTGATAGTCCGCGAATGTTAAAACCATTATCATAACCTTGCTCGCGCAAATTTTGAATGTCGAGGTTTAATTGTGAAAATAAATTCCAAACAAAATTTAGTAAACCCTCGTCAGTTGAATTGACAATTGGACTAAAACCAATGAAGTTTTCGCATCATTCCTCTACTTGCTGTTATTTGGTATAAACAGTTTCTGAAGGACTAGGGCTGCTACATATGTTTTTCTCGTCGACGCAGTAATAGTTTCAACAATTAATCGACAACCTTTATCTTCTGTACGTAAAACTATCGTCCAATATTTCTTTAAAATTTTATATCGAGGAATTCCTTTCAAGAGTGTCTTAATTGGTCCGAATCTGCAGACGTTTGCATTTATTTTGATATCGATCAATAGATGTCGTTATAATATAATAAAAAAATCATAGGTACGAATTATATGAATAAGCTCGATGAAGAGATCCCTGTCTTTGCCGCTCTCTTGAAACTACCCCCCGTGTGCAGTGCACGCCCTGCACGCCCGCTCCCAGTGGGCTTGTAATTATGTGAAATATAATACTATTGCCGTATTACTTTCAGTTAAATTGTTCCTCCTGCTGCTTAATTTCGCTTATGTTGTTGTCAAAATGTCAGGAACCGGGTTTTGCGAAATCCTTCCAAATAGACAATAAAACCTAAGATTTCGTTTCTCCATGTTCCCTCCTGAACTTAAAGTTATTGAAGCCGTCTCTGGAATAGTAAAAAGTAAATTCAAAGGTACATAAATAACTAGGTACTACTGTTAAATATTAGCACCTACACTCATATATTTGTTAAAAGATAAAACGTGAAATACTTATCTCAAATATGTAGACTGTGAAAATTGTCAAGGTATTATATTGTCTAAATTCTAAACAAGCAGCATATTTCCTTTTAAATTAATTTCTATACAGTGTCCGCCAAAAAGTATGCAACATATGTGAAAATATTTTCTATATGATGATGAAAACAAAAGTTTTATCATCAAGCTCTGCTTTATTTAGAACCATAAATAGGCTATAGTTCGCCCAGCCGTTGTTGACCCTCGAACCGAGTTCCGAAATCCCAACAGAGCCGCGACGTAATTTTTGTCACGTCACGCAGTGGATCGATTCACTTTAAGGTCCAATAACTTTTTTCTATTTTGCGTTCAAAATAATTCCATTTCGATACGGAAATGAGTGTCGAAAAGAACCTCTTTTTGACACTACTTTCGTTGACTAGTCACTATGATATTAACAAATTTGTTCAATGTCAAGGCCTACTAGCAACCATTTCTACACCGCTTTGAATGTGATTTCTACCAATAAATACGTCAAAATGACAATATGGCCGTGCAACTGCTGATCGGGACTGGAATAAATAAAGTTTTTCAAAACCTGCAAAATAGAAAAAATAGTATAAAATACACGTTTTAAAAGACATTTAGCGCACTCTCACGTTAGGCAACTCCCCGCAAGCGGGTCGTTTCCTAATTTGGTGTTCGTGCGAAAAAATATGGTATTTTAAAAGTAGTATCTTAATATACTATTTTATTTGTTGACGGATTTTGTTGCCTAATGATTTATTTAAATGATTAAAAGATATAAATTTGAAAAAATAATGTATGCCAAAAATGCAGTACCTATAGCGGAATGTGAAATTCAAAAACTGAATGTAATACAAAAAATTCAACACTATAATAAATAAATGGATTTTGTTAATTCGTACAAAAGTTACTTTAAAAAAAATTATATGACGATAAATGTCCCTAAAAAGGTTAGTACCGGAGCAAAAACCTTTAAATAATATTTTTTAATAAAAAAAGTATAGAGTTATAAACACGATTTGATGTACTCAACACATACTATTGTAGCTGTTGCTAAATGCGTATTCTTTATATTCTATATTGCCGATCTCCTAATATTTGTCTTTCCTTAATAAACTTGTGTCACAAGGCCGTTTACTAATAAAATTTTTGCACCATTAAAAAAATCTAAGCCTAAGCTACAAGAACACCTAAAGGGATGCCCTAATTAGCCTCCAATGCGGATGGCTTATGGGAGAAAGAATACAAGATTGTAAGTACTTTAAAAAATAGGTTATTTACCGCTTGGTTTGTAATCTGTTGCGGTATTGTGGATACAACTCTGTTTCAGGCCACAACACATAATGGCAGTGTTTCCGTCATTTAGGATTCCATGCTTCAGCTCGATAATGTCTATATTTAGTCCCAGTTCCTCTTTAAAGCTGAAAAAACAATTTGGACTATCAACTACCACAGAGATTGCATCCAATTTGATATATTCCACTTCTTTCTAATATTTCGATTTTGTCCTTTGGACCACCTAATAATGTCTTAACGTTAAACTGTATTTGGTATGCAAATTTTAAACCTACTTCCTTAAAAACTTTTTGGAGTCCTCTACTATACTGAGGATTATATGGTATCGAGACATATTTTGTATTTCCATCCTGATTAACGAAAGAAGTGGAATCACTAATGATCTTTCTAAACAAATGCCTTTTATTTAGTCCATTTATTAAGTTAATATTGTAACCATTAACTTTCGCTAGGTATATTCTTAATTGTCTCCTTTTCATTAAATCTTTCTATGCTGAGAGGAGAGTTAACCATACGGCGGCGGCGTACCAAAAATGAAAGCTGGCCATTTTGTGTTACCTAGTCATAATGGAAGGAGTCATTAGAATACATCGGTTAGTGGTAGTATACCAATTTGCCTCTATGAATATATAGTAGGATATAAATTAAAGTTTGGGCAGAAAATTTTGATGCTATTGAATAGAGAAATGTTTCTACTATTTATCTCATTTGTTTTCAACCCACGTGGTTTTAAGCAATTTTTTTTGAAGTTAGGAAATATATAAATCTTTAAAATTTTTGACATAATAAATTTAAATTAACTACGCCCCTGGCAAATGAGAGATAAATATAGAGCTTCGTCATATTTTTACTTCTGGATAAATATATTTACTGCAAATTGTCAAATAATACAATTTAGTTGAATACCTATATTTTAATTTCTTCACAAATTTATAACGAAATAGCTATATATTTTTTAATAAATGATTAATTATTTTAAAAATCTCATTTTTTTCACACATTGGAAGTGACCCAAAGGCCTTCATGGTATTTTTCCAGTGGGCTAAAGTGTTTGCGAAACAAAAATTCTATTCAACTTTAAAAACTATTACCTACTTTTGTAAAAGTCCCCAATGTCTCTCTATCACATTGGCTCGATCCACTGTGCGTCACCTCACATCGGACGGAGTTCTTGAATAAACGAACGATGCAGAGCGTTGTCAAAATCAAAAGTGTCAAATGTGTCATTCTGATTTTTTTTTTGGTGTTTTGATGTATGGTAGAAGATTTACCTATTTAAGTGATTAAATCAGTTTAATAAAAATGAGTAGGTATTCCTACTGCTCTATAGGCTCTAATTAAAGAAGGCTATCAAATAATGTCTGTCTGGAGTCGATGACGAGGAGGACGCCAATGTTTTGGATAAAAATAAAGGTTTTTGTTGAAGAAACGGTATCCCAATTTGCCTCACCCTCGAAGATTTACTTGTTAAACTACATGCGATTTCAGAAAATATATTTGTAGCTGCTGTATGTACGAAAATGATATTGAAAAAGCAAGCCATAATAGCGATTGTCTCATTTGGGATGTTTTCGGTAAAAACCATCCCATTTTATGCCTGTCGCTGATCAGTTTGGAATAACTAAGTCAATATCCTGGGATGTCTTACATAGAACAAGTAGGAATCTACATTATAATTATGTGCTGGTCATCAAGGGAAAGGGCTAATGCCATTACAGATGCTTGTTACGTATTTAATGAATTTGAAAGTATGTTAACAACACTAATAAAATTTGTGGCATCATTTTTGTTTGTATTTTAGGGGGAGTCTGTACATTTTGTTTTATTTTAAAAACCTGATTTAATACACGATAGCCGTCTATTTGAAAAATCGGACATCTTTGATGATATTTAAATAGGACAATTTCTATATTTCGATGATATCCATCTGCTGGGTGATTTGGCTCACAAGTGTCAAACAAACTAAAGACCATGTTAAGGTCAAATAATATTAATCATTTTGTCATTTAATATATTATATATTAAATTTATAAGTTAATTATATATAGGGTTGTTCAATATACATTGGAGAACCACTATAGATCTTTAATTTTGCCAGTTAAAGAAAAGTTTAAATCACAAAAGTAAAAGTAGTTTTGCTAAATTGTCAGAATTTCTAATCAAATGAAACAGCTGAGCAATGTCAAAGTTTACAGAATTAAAAATATAAGTTGATTCACTCCGCGCCATCGTCAAATTCCACTCCGCCACTCCCCGCCTGCCCGGTAGACTGGTGCCAGTCTACAGTTGAGAGCTAGGTAATTTAAGCTTATTTTAAATTTGTTTACGGTCCGGCGTATAGGGTGAGATTTCAAAAATAGCGGTTTGTTTTTGGTGGATTTCTGAGTAAAATTATACTTGAAATCGAAATATTTGTTCAGTAGTTGATTGTGAAAGACGACTGGCAGACAATATATCGCTCTTTAGGTGCCCAAAAGGGTAGGTATGTATTAGCTTATTATACGCTTTTATTAAACTTCACTTGTATGTATTGCAAAATAATGTAAGATGGGTGCAAATATAGATTTATCTAAAAGTCTATTACTTTAAATTTTGTGCTAAAATGTGGTAAAATTAACGAAATATAGAAATTGCTAAAATGTAGACAATTAGTTTTGCAAAACTATGATGTAGTTTATCCCCAAAATAAATTAAATTAAAGAATTTTGCACGGGGTATTAAATTTCATTCTTGAAGTAAAAAATAATATATTTTACAGATTTTATTTAAATATGCAATCGTATTTACCGTAATTTTTTTAAAATATGCTGAATAAGGCCTTTACCTTTTCATCTTTTTTTGTGACTTCACAAAATATATTTTTCAAAATTTTAATGAAAACATATTTCATTATTTAAATTCCTCCATTTATTACTTACTAACCGGGAAATTTTACTCTATGTTCCCAATAGCGCTTTGACCAAAGTAAATCGCGTTAAACGCGGCTCTTATTGCCTCAATACCCCCTACATTTTTTTACCGTCGCGTTGCGTCCTCGGCTCGCCTTTGATATGACGATTTCATTGAATTGGCGCTTAGTGTACCAACTTATATTTTTAATTCTGTAAACTTTGGCAACGTAAACTTGATTAACAGCAAGTTATTTTTTCTCTTAAATAAAACACCCTGCATATTATTAAATTTGAGGATTTCTCGGTAAATTCTAGATACCTACATTTCGTGCAAGATGTCTGAATTGTTTTCCTAGAAATTAACGACAAATTTCAAAATTCTATAATGTTCAGGATGTACCATTAAAAAAAACTTGTTAATACGATGTTTATTCGGTTTATCTTATGGCAAATTCGGACCGTTTGGGATAGAGAAAATACTTTGCAATTTAATATGTTTTCTAACTCTTAAATTAAAGTTGTAATGGTGCTCCAAAATATAGAAAAAAACAAGACGTTACCCTAAAGTAACGCATTACTTTTAGAGTATCGTCCTACTTGTATATAATATAGTAATGAGTTATTTATACACCATGTTTTCTACTAACCCATATGTTGTTGCATACTTCTTGGCGGGCATTTATTTTGACGCTTATTTGTAATATTTCTTCACGTCTTTTATTTTCTCTTTATTGTCCGTTTTGATATTTATTTTATTTTTATTTGCTTTTTTTATATGCTATGTAGATACCTAGTTACATGAGCAAGTAATAACTTCTTTATAACTTCAATTGAGATTAGGTATGTTACAAATTAGTAGGAAAATATACCTACGTTCCTTAATTCACTATAGTTTTCTAACGAACTTCCCGAAAAAGTTATTCGATTATCGAGATGGGTCAAAATACAAGATACAAATGTAGACAATGAATGTTATGAAAATGTGCTTCTCTGAGAAAAATATCCACTGAAAGGCCGGTTCAGTTCTGCAAATCGTTAAGGAATAAAAATAAGGTATCACTCCTGTTTTTAGTAATTTCCCTCCCAAGAATTACCATATTAAAAATAAAATAAAAATCATACCCTAATTGTAATATAATAATGTAAATATAACGAAAAATTACCTTGCGTCAGGCCTAAAGCGGTTTTAAAACGTTGAAAGTTGTTATATGTTCTTCTCAGTTATGTAAGATGCAACTACAAAGCGTATACCCACCAAAATTACAGTCTATAGACTTGTACAAAGGTCTCTATTTGAAAACGACTCGTATACTTACCTACTTGCGACAAGATTTATGCTTTGTTGCCTTGGAACAAAAAAATTATTTTCGAAGGGCCTCATATTGCCTAATCACAATTATTCTTTCCATGTTATATTTTCGAGGACACATTGTTTAATATTTGCTACAGATTTATATGTTTCAAGGAGTCATTATATTTGCAAAACAACATTGGGGCCCACCTGTAGTTAAAACTGGATTTCCCGCCTAACTGTTTCTCAACAAATGAAGTTCGTTTGTCGTGTGTTCTGTTTAACTAAACGATTAACACTAATAATTCGGTGAACTATAATTATTATTATATAGGTTTCTATAATACAGGGTGTTTCGGGAGGAATGGGAAATATTTTTAGGACGTGTTCTGGAGGTCAAATTAAGAAAAAAAAATCATATAATCACTTAATCAAGGTCCGGAAATGCTTTCTTTCCGAGATACAGGGTGTCAAAAAAAAATAACATATTTTAAAATGATACGCCACTGTTTTTTTTTTCAAAATTGACATCTGCTTCTTAATCAAGAGTCAATTCTAAAGAAAAAATGTATCTTGAGTTTTCTTAATTGGAGAGATCGTTTTCGAGTAATAATCAAAATACAAACTGTTTTGGGATTAGTTTTTTCAGAAAATGCCTACAGAGAAACAGTATTTTGATTATAACTCGAAAACGATCTCTACAACCAAGTAAACTCAAGAGACCTTTTTTCTTTAGAATCCACTCTTTAATGTAAAATCTTAAATCGTTTTTGAGATTTTTAAGAAAAACTGATTTTCTTATTTTTTTTTTGACACCCTGTATCCCGGAATCAAAGCATTTCCGGACCCATGATTATATGATCTTATTTTCTTAAGTTGACCTCCAGAACGCGTCCTTAAAATATTTCCCTCTCCTCCCGAAACACCCTGTATATAATATTGTTGTAGTTAAGGGGATTTGTTTCTTTATTTGAAGCTATATTTCTTTATTCGGGTATTTAAGATTCGTCAAAAGATAAGAATATAATTATATAAAACAGAAGTTTCTTCAGATAATATCAGTATCCGTCAATGCTGATGAAACTCCTTTTTACCGGATTATTTTCATTGGAATTAGCGAATTTGGGGAAATAAAATTTTTGAAAATGTTATTCTTGATGCAAAAAAATGCTTCCCTGCCCTTGGCTCATTTTACCACTACCTAATAAAAAATTCTTATAGATAGTTCTACATTTCGTCTTTAAAAAAAAAATCATAAAATTCCTTAATTTTTCATCCCTACTAACCCAAGCTAACTATTTTTTTATTGAAACAGCGAAAATTTTATATAACACAGCACCGCTACAAAACAAAATAACACACTCAAAGCAGCTCAAAGAATCAAATAAAAATATAATTCAAAGTAACGGGTATTCTAAATCAAGTCAAGTAAATTAATGGGATATTAAATTTGAATTTGGGTGAGGGGGTAATCAGAGCTGGCAGTAACGAAAGAAAAACGTTACTTTACAGTAACGAGTTACTAAACGTAACTCGTTACTTCTAATTTCGTTACTTTTTGGATTGAGTAAAAAATAAATGTAACGCTGCCATAACTTTTGTAAAGTAACCGCACATCGTTACTTCGTTAATGTAACGCGTTACAAAAAAAGTAACGCGTTACAATAAAAGTAATGTGTTACTTTTAAAGTAACGCGATACTCTAAAACTAAAAATTTATTTTGAAGTTACTCGTTCTTTTCACTGCAACGTTACTTTTAATAGAAGATATTGAAAAAAACCACTCAAAACACTAATACTAATAATAACGTTATTTTATCCCAGTCGTTGTGTTTTTAAAATGTTCATTGTTACTATCTCTACTATTTTCCTTTAAATTAAAAAAAAAAATGTCAACTAACTACTAAAACGGAGTTTTACCCACAACACCGAAACAGAATTATTGCACTCGACGCGCGTTTCGCTAACCATGTTAGCATCATCAGGGGATGATTAAAACTGTAGACTTTTATTCATCTCCTGATGATGCTAACAGGGATAGCGAAACGCGCGTCGAAAGCAATAATTTTGTTTCGGTATTGTGGATAAAACTTCGTTTTAGTGCATTTTGCCGAAGGTGCCAAACCCCAACATAGTAAACTAACTACTTTACCTATAAGTTTTTTTACAGCCGGGTTATAGTGACAATATCACCGAGACATTGAAAAATTTAAGAAAAATGCACAAGTCTTGTGTTACCAACATAAAACTTAAAAGAACCGTAGTCGGTTATTTTTGGTATATCGTATTATTTTCTGCATTTTCTGAGCAACTAAGTAAGAATGTAAGCAATATGTTTAAAAGAAAATACCATTTGCCTATTTTTTTATATTTTTTATAGAAAAATAATTTTTTTCATTGCTTTGGCACTGACGTCGTATCTCGTATCCAGTGTTGCCAGATGTACGATAATAATCGTATTTGTACCATAATTACAAGCAGGGTACGATGTACGATCGATAATGTATGAATGTATGATAATTTCTGAATGTTGATGAGTTTGAAAAATATATTGATATTGAACTACCGGTCTACTGCTAAGCCATATTTGAAGTCGATACGATCTCCTAGTCAAATTTCAATGATTTGATGCTTTTCAAATCTGCTGACCCGGAGATTCTTATGATTGGCGCTGGCGCTGGCTAAGATTTCGTTATAGGTATGTATTTTCGGGAAATTACAGAGGACCGATTTTCACCAGGGGGCATGGAACTTAAACTTAAACAGCCACGGTCGTAAAATATAAATCAGGAGAGGGCAACGTGACCAACTCTCAGTTCCCATTACTTTTAAATTAAAAGAGTAATATTAACTTCACACACGCCATGAGAGTAAATCTAGGCAAATGGGACAGAAATATGTGGACGGAGATGGGGGGACGAAAATGTGGGGACGGAATGTGTAAACCTATTGTGACATTATAAGCCGTGCGCATTGAGCAGCATGCTAAGAATTTGTATACAATTTTGCGACTTAAAATCGTTTTTAAACGGATTTTAGACGATAAAAAACATATTTTAAAATAAACGAACCGTCAAAAAAATTATTCAGATGCCCAGACTTTTAAAACAATAATCAGTCATGGCCATCTTCTAAAATTTGCAAAATTTGCTTTTTTTTAATGGACGGTTGAATTTAAAATGAATTTTCGCTTCAACATCCACGACAAAATTCGTCTGAAGCCACGGCAATCGTGCTAAAAAAGTCCGAATTTTCGGATTTTTATACAGTTTTGCCATTTAAAATCGTTTTTAAACGGATTTTAGACGATAAAAAAGCATATTATTATTTTAAATTAAACGAGCTGTCAAAAGTATTATTCAGATGCCCAGACGTTTAAATCAATATTGAGTCATAGCCCTCATCTAAAATTTGCAAAATTTGGTTATTGACTTTTCCAAATCAAAGGATGTCGGTCCAAGATGGCAGTGAATAAGCTGTGTGGATTTTCGTGTCGAATTTGTGCAGTGAATTAGTCCACTCCGAACCTGCCATCAGTAAGTATTATTTAAGAAAGTAATATTATAAATGTGAATATGTTTGTTTGTTTGTTTGTTTGTTTCTTACGCTTTCACGCATAAACTGTTCCGATCATCATAAAAGTTTGTACAGGTATTTTCAAGAGTATAGTAAAGAACATATGACACTTTAAATTTTCACCCGCTGCTTCGCTCGCGTTGATTTTTACGGTTAGTTTTAATTCTATTTATTATTTTCATGAGGTTATATTTGTAAAAAGTTTCTTCTTGATTTTGGGCATGCCTTGGGTTAGTTTTGGTTAGTTTACGTTCGTTGCGCCCCTGTAACTAGCGGCGAGCTGAATGCTATACGCTATAGACATTCTAATGTAAACGTCCCAAATGTAACGCACGTCAGGGGCTATCTGTGTACTAGCAGACTTGCTCAATTTTTTTATCATTCTTCCGAAGGATTATTGAAACTCGAATGTGCCAGCCTGACAAGCTAGCACTGGTGATGGCCTAGGCCAGCGGTGGCCAACCCGCGGCACGCGTGCCACAGGGTGGCACGCCTGACCCTCTAGATTGGCACGCCAGGTTTTCAACAATTCAAGAAAAAATGACAATATGATTAAATCAAAGTTGGCAGAACGGGAAAAGCTTCGGTGTCGAAAATTTTATATGTAGGTGCGCCTAATGGGGACTGACTACATATTTGAACATATTGGGGAGATCGGGATTTTGGGAGAAAAACGTTTTTTTGCCGGTATCTCTGCAACGTAGCGTCGAATCGAAAATCTGATAAGCGATGACCCCGTAGCACTGGGTCATCAGTGGGGGGAATTATACCCCCACCTCCCCAGATACCCAAAAATTTTCGAATAAATGGGGTGAAAAAAAAACGTAAAAAATTGTTCGGAAAGTTAATAAAAGTATTATAAAACGAAATGAAAGGAGTGCAGCTACGAGGTCGGGGATGGCAAGTAAGAAAAAAAATGATCTATGAAAGAACACAAAATTTTTTGAAAAAAATGAGAAAAAATTGAAACAAACGTAAAAACTGTTCGGAACGTAAAAGGAAAGAAAAAATTAAAAAAAAACGTAAAAGATTGTTCGGAGAGTTAGTAAAAGTGTTATAAAACCAAATAAAAACAATAAAAATAAAAAAATAAAAAATTATTCGGAAAGTTAATAAAAATATTATAAAACGAAATAAAAAACAATAGAAACGCGGTTTTTGGCGAAAAAGAAGTTACAAGAAATAAAAAAAAATTAAAAAAGGCTTGAAACCGGGGGCAAAAATTGAGATAAAACAGCATAAAAAAAACTCATTTGCATATGTCTCTTTCAGAAGTTTCACTTCAGTTGTGTGCTTATAAAGGTAAACATTGATTTCAAAATTTCTGGAATAAATAAATAGTTTCCGAGATATGGCCGGTGGCCACCCTTACTGAAAGATCCTGTATAATATTAAAATATGGCTATATAAGTAATTAAAACTCTTTTTTATTCTAAATGTGTTTTTTATGTGAATTCTGTTTTCGTAAAAATCAAAATTATATATGAACCCTAGTCTGAACCATCAAATGTACTTAACAAGGCGTGCTAGCACCTGGGCGAACTTAGGTCTAGACGCGGCCCTTAAAATAGGCAGGCAAAATTGCTTACAAAAGTGTCAAAATAGATATTTATGCAACAAGTTGTGTATTTTCATAAAAAAGGGTACCTACTTTACACATGAGTAGAATACAAAAATTTTCCTACTACCGAAAAGTATATGAGAAAACAAAAATATTATTAAATTACTTTACGCACTAGTGCGTAAAATAAATAGTTTTACGCACTATACTCTATTTCGAAATGATGCGAAGTAATAAATCATTTTCTGATGTCTGATACATAGGCGTACATAATTACGTACATATACGTACATATTTTAAACGTTTACCTGTCCTAATACTCGAACTTTCCCAGCATTATATTTATCACACTTAGGTTTTTTTATTACTATTGTAAACATTCAAATTTGACGATTTTTTGTATGTATACCCTAAAGTTTAAGTAATTGTAATTTTTCAGTTATATTTGTTCTTCCGAAGAAGACACAGTGTGTTTGTTTCATTTCATAGTTTCAATTAAAATGGCTAATTCAATTTTCCCTCCAGTCAAACGAGCGAACAAATGTCCATTTTCTGTTAACGAAAAGAATATTATTCTTAATGTATATGACGCCCTCAAACATCAAAATCCTCTGTATAGCGTTGATACTGTGGTGGAAATGTGTTCGCAAATGACGGGTGTTTCAAAAACGTCGATATATAAATTAAGGTGTGAACGAAAAAGTGGAGCTGTAAAACCACCTATACCATCTTCAGGAAGAAAGACGGTACCTATCGATGAAGACTACAAACTTATAATTAGAAGAACAGTACATTCCTTTTATTTTAATAAGGAAATACCAACCATCGACAAAATTTTAGGAGCCTTGAGGCAAGACCAAAATATGTCTCCAACGATAAGCAGGAAGAAATTGTGGACAACTTTAAAACAAATGAATTTCAGCTGGGAAAAACAAAGCAGAAAATCGCTCCTAATCGAAAAAGATGAAATTATTTGCTGGAGGAGACATTACTTAAGACAGATAAAGCAGTATCGAAGTGAGAATAGAAAGATTTATTATCTGGACGAAACATGGCTTAATGAAGGATATACGGTTGGGAAGATTTGGCAAGACAAAAATATTTCAAGTTTTCGTCAAGCATTCTTAGAAGGCTGGTACACCGGACTAAAACCACCATCTGGGAAAGGAAAGCGACTGATTATTACACACCTTGGAAGTGTTGATGGTTTTGTTGAGGGCGGTTTGTTAATGTTTGAGTCAAATCATTCTGGCGATTACCATGAAGACATGAATGGCGATGTGTTCGAAGAATATTTTGAACAAATGTTAGATCTCATTCCACCTAATTCTGTGATAGTGATGGACAATGCGAGTTATCATTCCAGAAAAGTTGACAGAATACCAACTAATTCATGGAGAAAAGCGGATATTATTCAGTGGTTTAGACAGAATAACATACCATTTGATGAAAGTATGGTGAAAAAGGAACTGTTGTCCATAGTGTCCTCAAATAAAGCTCGTTTCACCGAGTATGTAGTTGACAAAATTGCACAGAAACGAAATATTACTATTCTTCGTCTGCCTCCGTATCATTGCGAATTAAATCCCATTGAACTTGTTTGGGCCCAAGTAAAAAGTTATGTAGCAAGGAGAAACACGACGTTTAAAATGAAAGATGTTAAAATTATCTTTGAGGAATCTTTAAAAAATGTCGATTCTGAAAAATGGCGTAAGTGTATTGAGCATGTTATAAAAGAAGAAGAAAACATGTGGAAACTAGACCATTTAATTGACCTAATTGTAGAGCCTTTAATTATATCCTTGGAACATGACGAAGATTCGACGGATTTTTCTGACGACGAAAATGATATACCATAGTTCTCTACATAACTGTTTACACAAAATCGCAATTCTTATACCTTATTATATAAATATTATATGTGATAAAATGTTACAGTAATACTAACTGCTTTTGAATATACATAAATAAGTGAATAAATAAAAGTACTTAGGTAAAACAGGTATTTTAAATTAAATACCCAAACGTACGCTACTGCAGGTAGAAAATGGCCCCTTTGCTAATAAAGCCTATTGTTTGCAGCGGGATTGCCATAGCGTTTTGCATTTATAAGTAGGTTTTATTACTCCGCACCATTTCGAAATAGAGTATAGTGCGTAAAATATATTATTTTACGCACTGCCCTAAATATCAAAATATATGTGCAGATTTGCTTTACGCACTAGTGCGTAAAATTAACTTATTTTACTCACTTCAGATTAAAAAGGTCTATTTTACGAATCCTGGAGAGTGTGTAAAGTGAGTATTTTACGCACGGTATTAGGAAAAATCTATTTTCACACTGACACATAAATGTACTTGTCCTTGACCCTGCGGTCAATTTAAACGCTCCCACTCTCTACTCTTTCAAGTAAATCGAAAAAGTCTTTAAACAAATTCAAACCGTATATAGAAATGCCTCAAAAAAAGATATTATTTACATCGAAAACTTTGCTTGACAAAAAATAACCTTAAATCAGCATACATTAAAGCGTGTTAAGAGAATTTCTGTAAAAAGTCAGTGCAGCCTTAATATCACTAGATTTCCATGACCGCCTGTTGGGAAACGAGAAAGTGAATGGCTATTGCATATTATTATTTTTTCTGAACCAGTCCACCAACAAAACACGTTTCCTTTTAATTGGTGCAGACCAACTCTTTTAATATTGAAGAACAATTCCATAATCATAGCCAGATTATTTGGTGCAGGACGCGTATAACCGTTACGTCAAGGTTAAAGTTGGCTGGTTATCTGGGGTTTATATGAAACAAATGAGCATCGTATATTTGATTAATAACAAGTAGTGTTTTTTCCAAATGGAACACCCTGAATTTTATAGCATTTTTGGAATCTCGTTAATTTCTAGAAAACATCTTACATATAATTTACCGAGAAATCTAAAAATGCATAATATTCAGGATGTTTCAGTTAAAAAAACAACTTACTGCTATTAATCAAATTGACGATGTTAATCTCTTTGATGGCAAATTCTGACGGTTTAGCAAAAATACTTTAACTTTTGAAATTTAAACTTTTCTTTACTCTTAAAATCAAAGCTCTAGTGGTGCTCCAAAGTATATAGAACAACCCTATACAGAATGATCATTTAAATTTAAAATGTAATAAATTAAATTACGAAATAATTAATTTTATTTTAATGTGGGAATAACACATTCTTGAACTTCCAACGCTATGAAAATTTTATTATATCCATTTTATTTTAAAATATCTATTAAAATTAACAATATAAACTGCTGACTGCTGGACACAACTCAAGCAGACTAAGGGACATTCTATACGGGCAGTTAAAACGCGGCTGTTTTGCCGCTAGGAACGGCCTATTTAAAGAAAACTTATGTTTTAAATGACGCTATCTACATGAGCGTTTTTGCTGCTTCCTCAGTCGGCTTTGAAACCGCCAGTGGCCGTTGCAACGCCTCTGGAGGCGTTGTGGCCACTAGCGTCATAAACGCGAATCAATCTACACGAGCCGAAAATACGCAGTTGGGCCGCATCCACGCAGGAGTGACAACGTGGGGCAGTCCACCAGCGTCTTTTTTGGCGAGCTTTCTTTTTACAAATATCTTCCAATAAAAGAAGTCCCGCTACACAGCCGATTTATACAGTGTCCATTTGAAACGAACTTCAACACTGTGATACTAGCTGCAAAACAGCCGCGTTTCAACTGCCCATGTAGAATGCGTCCAGCGTTTCAGTCGCTGTTTAACAGTCGCGTTTTGACAGTCAGGTGTAGTTTTTGATAAGTTTGATGCGGTTGCCAGCGATAAAACAGCCGCATTTTAACTGGGCAGTTAAAACGCGGCTGTTTTGCCGCTAGGAACGGCCTATTTAAAGAAAACTTATGCTTTTATATGAAGCTATCTACATGAGCATTTTTGCTGCTTCCTCAGTCGGCGTTGAAACAGCCAGTGGCCGTTGCAACGCCTCTGGGGGCGTTGCGGCCGCTAGCGTCATAAACGCGGATCAAACTACACGAAGCGAAAATACGCGGTTGTGCCGCATCTACGCAGGAGTGACCTTCGCAGCTGCAAAACAGCCGCGTTTCAACTGCCCATGTAGAATGAGTCCAGCGTTTTGGTCGCTGTTTAACAGTCGCGTTTTCACAGTCACGTGTAGTTTTGAGAAATTTGGTGCGGTTGCTAGCGGCAAAACAGCCGCGTTTTAACTGCCCGTATAGAATGGCCCTAAGGGCGACCAAAACGCTGGACTAATTCTACATGGACAGTTGAAACGCGGCTGTTTTGCCGCTGCGAAGGTCACTACTGCGTAGATGCGGTACAACCGCGTATTTTCACTTCGTGTAGTTTGATTCGCGTTTATGACGCTAGCGGTCGCAACGCCTCCAGAGGCGTTGCAACGGCCACTGGCTGTTTAAACGCCGACTGAGGAAGCAGCAAAAACGCTCATGTAGATAGCGTAATTTAAAAGCATAAGTTTTGTTTAAATAGGCCGTTCCTAGCGGCAAAACAGCCGCGTTTTAACTGCCCGTATAGAATGGCCCTTACGGATTTTTAGATTAACTTTGTAGTCAAATATTTTGCGAACGAATAAAGATATCGATGCGCGGTTTGCAGAATTTATAAGAGAATTTAATTTCTGAACACATGCTTTCCATTTTTTTTATTTGAGACATCTTAGTGTCTACAGGGTGTTAGAGAAAAGTATGTTTTTAAATTAAACTTTATATGTAGTACTGGGTTTCCACAATTTTTTTTTAAATTTCAAATAGCATTTTTTCAGTCCATAGTTTATAACGAAAAAACTAATTTCCTTCCACATTTCAGATATTTGTGAAAGTAGACCTTACTGTGTTGTAGAAGAGCAGATTTTAGAGGTGATTATAACATCCTAGGACCCTAGGAAGGACTAGCCCTTTTGCGATTAGTACATTTTAATTTCTTTCATTTCGTAGTGACCACGACCCGTGGTATACCCATAATCCGTAGGTAGGCGAACGTAAAGGCTTTCAAGAGTGATGTTTCGAGCAACTCGTGAATGGATACCTATCTACCGTCACTGTCGTACCGATTACGGATTATGTCATTACGAAATGAAAGAAATTAAAATATAGTCAATACTCATTGCAGAAGAGGTAGTTCTATTTGTTGTTATAATCACCTACCAACATATTATGCTTCTATAAAATACAGTAAGGTCTTCTAACACAAATATCTGAATCTGAAAAAAAAATCAAAATTTCATAAAAAAAATGAAAAAAATTTGAGAAAGTACCTATTTTTTCATTATAAATTATAATCTATGAAAATGAGAATTAAAGTAAATTAAAACCGATTTTGTGGACACCTGATAGATACTTACTACTTAGTTTTCCTAAAAAAAAAACATATTTTCCTCTTAACCCCTGTAGGCAGTAAGATGTTTGAAAAAAATACTCGGCATACCAAAAACATATTGGCATTTTGTATATTTGGTTTTGATGGATGAATAAGACGGCATTTTTGAAGTAAATAGTTACTTTAAAAGTAAAGCGTTACTTTTAAAGTAATGCGTTATTTAAAAGTAACGCGTTACTTTTAAAGTAATGAAATTACAGTAACAAGTTACTGTCGTTAAAAGTAACGAAAATAAAGTTATTGTTATATGAAAGTAACTTTAAAATCTAAGTAACGCTTTATTTATGAACAAAAATAACTCGTTACTTCTTTCAAGTAACGATCCTAGCTCTAGGAGGAATGAACTGTATTAATGACGGCGAAATGGTGGCTAGCGGTTATTTTGAGTATTTTCTGAAAACTTCTTATAATTAATATCTAGGTATACCGAAGTACTATATGCTGATTATGTTTCAACGTAATTTTGACTTTTTAGATAGCGAGAGTCAAGTAATTTAAAAATAATTACTTAGATAGTTACTATTTCTCGGCGATCCCAATACCCCATTTTCAGATATTTTTATCTACTTAGAATAAATATATTTGAACCGGTCACAGTTTTTAAAATTTCCATTTTGTTGGAAATTGTTGGGTTTTTAATTAAGTTGTAGGTAAATATATAGTTTTAATATTTTTGAAGTTAAGCTCATAGAAGGTACATTGTCAAACATTTTATTTAATCGATTTTCAAACAGACTTCGGATTAGAGAAAATATGTGTTTTGGCCAATTAACTTCTCAGCACGATGCCTTTGAGATCCAATAGAGTCTCGGAAGATCATCATTTTAAGCTCTAAAGGAGTTTCCTGCCTAGATATGCAAAAAATACCAATACTTATTTACCAAAAGTATTAGGAGTTTTACCTGACAAGCAACCGAAGTAGCAGAAACTTAATTATAATATAGAATCACTAACCTAACGCCGAATTTAATTACTTGTGAGAAGACTTAACCCGCTTGTTACAACCAACGCCGTATTTACGATCTGTGGGTCTCCAAGCTGAACCTGTGGCACGAGCCCTACCAGGGAAAATATATATTTTTAAAATAGCCTACAAAAACCACATCTTTATGAATTATCCAATTAAAGACTTCAAAATAAACGTTTAAAGTTTATTATAAAGTATAAAAAATTTACGTTAGACGCGACGTATCTATACAGCATTAATTTTGTAATTTGATGAATTCATGAGATGATAAAGATGAAAAGAACTGAATATCACTAAAGTCTTAATCTCGTTTGGGTTAGCTCATTGTTTCCCAGTCTACCAGTCCCACAGACCTTGCTACAACTTGGTGAATTAGTTGAGATGAATAGATTTGGTAGCAAAATTACACAAGAATATTAAACTTTAACCAAAGTTTGTATGGATCATAATTATTTTCAATATAAAAACAACTTTTACCAAGACCCATGATTGCCCATGAATCCATAGTTTGGGGGCCCAAAAATGGCATTGCTTAAGCTTAGTCAGGTACAGAACAGATAACTGCCTGCCTAACCATAACGCTATGAGATCAACCTTAACCAGAGCCATGGAAGTAATGTCATGCCGCCCCTAGATATTTATCTAAATGAGGTGGCTCTGACTACATTGCTCAAGCTCAGAGTCGTTGCTGTACAATCCTACATAGAATGTTGAGAGACTAGACGATCTGTGGGAAGGGGCAATCGGAAAACTGCCACTACTGCAGGCCAGCGCAGAGAGCATACCTCTCAAGTTTGTCTTCGACAAACTATATGATGTACACATAAAACCAATAGAGCCTATAGCCGAAGGTTAGTATTTTCGTGGATGAGTCAAAAACCCAAAAAAGGGGCAGGCTGTGGAATTTACTCCCGAAGCTTGTGAATTGAACTCAAATGATCTATGGAGGGACACGCAGGCATAGTTCAGTCGCAAAACAGACAGTAAACAAGCACTGCTGGCCCGGAGAAGATATAAACGTACAGCCAGGTCAGTACTAGAATGCCACAATTCACTGGAAAATACCATCCACAAAAACAACATTTCTGTGTGCATGGACATGCACAGTGCGAAGGTAACAAATAACCGGATAAATTGGCTAGATAGGTAGCCGGTTCAAACATTATGGGAGCCGAGCCGGCCCTTCAAACCTACCTATCGCGACTTTGATACATATTTTATAATAGATCACCTATGAAGACTTGGCGAAACAACTTAGTGTCGACGGGCCAGGAAGCTACTAAGCTACCCTAACGAGTCTGTAGCAAAGGCATACCTGGGTATGTCAAGGAAGAACTTACGACTCATGTCGGGAATTCTGACTGGAGCTAAGGAAACATTTCTACACAATGAGATTACGTGAGGACCGCAGAGGCTGTCAGCAGGAAGACGAAACAGTAGAGCATCTGATCTGCGATTGCGACGCTGTTTCGGAACTAAAGGAATTAATTTCTAGGAGAATGATGGCCAAGTATGGCTTTTCTCAGAACAGCCTCCTCGGGCAACATCGCTGCCTTTTTTACAAAACTAGGCTGGGCGATGGCCTTGAGCCTTGACGAATTGCTTGACCTAGAGAGGACACACAGGTGGTCCAATGGGGCCTAAGTGCCATGGCCTTTGAAGGCCACCCTCTCATCATTTTCAGATTCCAGAACTATTACGAAAAAGTTGAAGGTACGGCAATGGGCAAATGTAACAAAACTTATCAGCCGTTTCCCCACCATTAAATTTAACACAGACAGAATACAAAAATTTTCAAACAATCTAACTGATTCTAACTAAAACTATAGTGTCACATAATCTTCATAGTTTAATAGCTATTTAAATTACACCTACACTTCATACTAATGAAGCTACTTATAATAGCTGCATCGCTGCGCATTGAGCTCGTTCCCTAACATGGATCAACTTCAATTTTGAAAATGACCTTGCCCCATTGTCCTTTGACCATAAGTAGGTACATTCTTAAGGCTATTAAATATTAGGAAAACAACCTTGAATATTTTTTCTAAGATGAATTGTACAGTAATTAGTCTCCTGACTAATTCCACTAATGCAATTTCCCTCGTCACTTTTTTTAAACTCATGGTAGAAAAAACTTGAACTGAATCAGTTCATTTCCCAATCGATCGTCTAAGTCATTGTTATGTAGTTTTGATAAGTTTTAAGCTGCTGCAATTACCTCGTCACTACTAAGATTATTGAAGAGTTTGAGAAACCTTAAACGGGTATCAATTAATTTGTTCAAATTCAAATAATTGATCAATGACAGGAAGGAAATTCTGAATTTGAAATTTTCTGATGAGGTTAGATCAACTTCCGGGACTTGGATACAGTCAACAGGTGACAAACACACGTTTATACTTTAGGTTTTCCCTGTCTTTCATTCCCATACCCTGTGCAATCAGAATCACCTAACTCAGCAGCTTTCACCTTATATTCCTCAAATCTATCCCGACCCTATCTTGTGTAGCTTGTTAGAGATGTCAGTGCTGAAGCAGCTGTATTCATCTTTAATCTATAATTCTGCAGAATTTTATTAGGTTTATTTACTTGAACCAAAATATCTTCGTAAATTACTGTGTATAGCCCCGTTTGTAACTTTGAAATTAACACGTGATTTTCCTGAATCTTCTTTATCCTTTGAAATTTCAAGAAGTCCATTTCTTATTTATTTCTCTATACTCTATATCCTCGCAAAAAGGCATTTATAGCATAATGTTGTTGTTGTTCGTTTTGGCACGAGAATATGTTTATCAGCATCGGTTTTTTTCAAGCAATCGGTAAAAACTTTGTATCTGTTAGTTGAGGCCGCAGAATGCATCTAAAGTTCTTCCAAAAAAGCAAAAATCTCACAATACCCAAATAGCACTCAGCAGCAGCCTGCACTACAAAATTGAGTGAATGCCCAACGCAAGGTTCCCGAATTATTAATTAATTTACTGCCAGTACCAACGCTTATAGGTCATTGTACTTTCCGCTCATTTAAGAACCGTTATCATAAGATTCAAACCTACATTAATAAGCTTGTCAGCGCAGAAAACATATTAGTCAGAAACGCGGCTAGAGCCCCATCATTCGCAATGGAAATTTGTAGAGATACCTACAATGGACCACCATATATGAAGCAAGAACTAGAGCAGGCAAACACTTTTAGGTGGCATAACATCACCCCAACCACCCAGGGAGCTTGTAAACTACAATTCAGTAGAGGAGGCACAAAGACGAATGTTACCTAAGGCCTAGAGACTGCCTCAATCAGAGACAATAATCCCAACCTATTTATAGACATTTATCCAAGGACAGGACTGCTTACCGATCAAGACTACTACTAGCTTGCTTTGGTGGTTGGAACACGCCAGGACGTTATAGGAAAAGAGGCTGCTAAATGCACAATAAAACTAAGTAATAAGGTGGTACTTAGATCACAGATAAGATACACCAAAGTGCCAGATAATTATGAGCATCTTAAGAGATTATGGTTCATAAGGTCATACATACTTGTAATTTGTTGTTGTACACAGTGATAGTTAAGGTGCAACTTGACGGTGCATTTTCGGTGAGTTTTCTCTCCGGTCATCTGGAGGTGAGTCCCAGACGCTCTGGTTCATGAGAGGCAGGGGTGCGTAAACTGAATTTATTCACGTTGCCAAACAATAAAAAATAAAAAAAACATGAGATTTCTTAATGTATATTTCATTCTCTTTTAAAGACTTGCTCCAGCCTTGAAACATATCTTTAGCTTTCTGACCTTGGTTAAGCATGTACCTATGCTACAAATCTTTCAACAGGGATGTGTTCCTTTAAATATCTAAAAATGAAAGTAGGCTGATCAACGAGAAATTCATCTAGAGTTGAATCAAATGATATTGAATAGTACTCTGACTATTTGATTCGAGAGATGATTTCATTGAAAACTCGGTTGGCAATTAATTGATCAACTTCCGCGCAAATCATCAAAGATAGATAGTTTGTGTGACTACCCCCACGGTTTCCATGTTTTGTCATGATTTGCTATAAGCTTCAGTAGTTCCAGTTAGTTATTATTTTCGGCGATCTCAATACCCAAAATTCACCCCTTTTACTGTTATAAACGATCACAATTATCAAACTCCTGAGAACTTTTCCCCAATATTTTACTGCAGAATTTCCTTGTCGTGTCATTTCTTGATTAATACGCCCCACTTCTTTAAAGCGGCTTTTAAAATGAATTATGCGCTCAGGTGGTCTTTAGAAATTTCGTGTTGTAGCAGACGTCCAGCTACATTTTTACAATCACAATAACTACCCGTGAGCGCCTTTAGGAAAAAAGTCTGCATACATACCATTGCTACGAAAAAAGGAGAACCATTTACGTTTTATGGTTTCACCGCTCCGTGTTTTCCACAAAATTTTCTTTGGCATTGTTTTGTAAGACTCTTTGTAGCACTTCAATCTGTTTACTTTAAAGATTTATAATCAAATAGATTACTGTCACCATTTTGAAGAGCTGAGGGGTCCATTTGTATGCAGTATATATTACTTTGTGTCATAATCTCAGGACATAAACCAGTGCCACTTTCCAAGCAACGATGTTCACTTAAAGGTTATGCAGGAACGAGATAAACCGCTAGAACTAGTAATATCTTGGAAACCTCTACTAAAAAATTCTATAACTTGGAAAAAAATTAAAATATTAATTTTTTATCTAGAAGTAAAAGGTAAAAGAATATAATTATTTTTTCTCAAAACAACTTTTGCTCCTAAACCAAAATATCATTAAACTGACTCTTTTTCAAAAGGAATGTGAGTTGGGCCTAGGCGCTCGGCAACTTACTTTCATTATTTTCATTCAACTTACCACTTCGCTGTCTTCAAACTTCTGAGGCTCAATCTGATTTGGACAGGCAGGTGGACGTGTATTATCATTATTTTTTTGAAACGGCAGAGCAATTTGGCTTAGACTTCATATAATCAGTCATACGACGTGACTTACATATAACTTGTACATTCTTTTTGCTTCTCTTCTGCAATGTTTCATTTGGTACTTTCGCTTTCAAATTTATCTTTCTTTTTATGTCGATTAGTTTGTATTTTGTATCCATAATATTAGATTAAACTAAATGGTAAAATCGAATAATATGAGAAAACGACTTACTACCCCGCTTTACTCTACGGTATTGAGAACGCCTTAATATGAAACAGTTGGCAACTTTTTGGGCCAAAATAACTTTAAAATGGTGGGATTTAAACCAGACTTGCAGGTAAAATTGTCCAGGTGAATTTTACGAGGCCCAGACTACGGCTTGGTGTTCTGAAAAGAGATCAAACTTAAAAAATGCGGTTTATTTAAAATTTAATCTGGTAATATCCTTCAATGGTATTTTTGAAACAATTATAGAACAATAAATATTGGCACAGTGTTTATAAAGGATGTCCCAATTTCTCTTACTTAGTGATGAGCCAGACTGGACTTGGTCTTGCGGTTTTGGTCTTGGTTTTGCAGAAAAAGCAAGACTAAGACCAAGACCAGCCCCAGGTTTGCAAGACCAAGACCAAGACCGAGTAGTGCAAGACTTATGCAAGACCAAGACCTAGTATTGAAAGACTTACGCATGGCCAAGACCTAGCATGCAAGAGTCTTGCGGTCTTGCGGTCTTGCTTTTTTTTTCGCAATTTTTATTTCTTAGCGTATTGCCCTTAATTCTGGGATCGAAATTGTTGGGTCGAAATATGGAGAAAAACTTCCTATAAACGTTTGTAAAAAATCATTTCTTTTGTGAGATACATGCAGGGAAAGTTAGAACTTATTCACTATTTGGCACGTGGCGCCGGCGCCGCATTGCATGTATAAGTGAATAAGAATGTATTCAAAC
>MU182034.1:332530-383095 GCA_016904865.1 Pissodes strobi
ATATATATATGTATATATAATATATGTATATGAGAAAATACCGCAAAACTTAATTTTAATATTTAAAGTTCTATGATTTCCACGTTCACTCCTGCCTGGCACCGAGCGTTGATTGCAGCCTCTTATAATAATTGATTTTGATCAATTTTTCTCTTTCAGCACATTTAAAATAACTGCACGTTGCGGCATGAATCTAATCTGTCATCTCATTTAAGTTGTCCCATATTGTCACGTTTAGAATATTTGTAGGTCTTTTACTGTTATGACGTATATGCCACGCCTTGGTTGGCGTGCAGGAATTATAGCTCAGATACCGTGATCAATCCACGTGAGATGAGAAGAGATGATAAATAAAGCACTCTAGTTAAAACAATAACAACGTCTATTATTCAAAGACTTAATGAGAAATCATTAACAATATCTATTGGTCAAAAAAACTAAATGAGGTTATCTCGATTCAGGTATATTTTTGAATTGTTTATAGGTCTTGAGTCACTGTTTTATAAATATAGCTTTCTTGAGTTGTGTTTCATTTATGGTTGGCTTTGTATCAAGTTTCTCAAAGTTTACACTGCATTTTAACTATTTGATAGATTCAACTTTGAAAATTATCTTTCCCAAAACTTTGACAAATTTATCGTAGATTCGACTTTTATTACTCTAGATAGGCAACCACTGAGTCCACGAATATGTGTTACTACAGAAACTCAAGTTTGGGTAAGGAATAAGGTTTCCCCAGCGAACATGTGCTATGCCGGGAACTGGTTTAGGTGAGAAACAAAGTCTGCCAAACTGATGGTTCAGCAGAGCATAAAATCAGCTCTCAACAAAGTGCAATGCCTGGCGTGCATAAGCACAATAGGCGCAATAGCATCAATCGAGGCAATTGTGAGCCTCGTACCTCTGCACATTGTTGTAGAGAGAGCAGCTAGACAAGCAATGACTAGAATCACAAGAGAGGAAGCGGGCGAGGGGGGATGGCTTAGAAAGAGTGAATTAACATCCCTGAGAAATGATATACCACTTCTTGGGCGCCCTAGTGGCGATATAGTCAAAAGATACAATTTTGAAAACTACTTCACGGTCGTGATAGAAGTAGAGAAGAATGGAAAAAGAACACCACTTGCACTCTCAATTCGCAGCAAAGTGCCATAAAATGGTATACAGACGTGGCCAGAACTGAACAGGGGACCGGAGCCGGAGTATTTGTGCCAAGAACCAAATTTCCTGAAGCAATGGGAAAACACTCAGACATATTTCAGGCGGAAATTAACGCCATAGGAAGATGTGCGCAGTTCAACCTCGACAGAAACTATAGGAAAAAAGAGATCGTCATCTTCTAAGAGAGTCAAGCAGCCATCAAAGCGCTGAGCTTACCAACAGTCAATTCCAGAATCATATGGAAATGCCTATATAGGCTAAACGAACTAGGCAAGAATAACAAACTATCCCTTTAATGCATACCATGATACGCTGGCATAGAAGGCACCGAAAAAGCAGACCAATTAGCAACAGTAGGAGCACAAACACCGCTTTTAGGACAGGAACCATTCTGTGGCATAGGGACGCGCACCTACAACGAAGAATTCAGAAAAGAAAAGCGAACCAAATGGATCAGTCTATGTGAACGTCTTCCAGGGTTGCGGCTGTCAAAGATGTTTCTAGGGTCCCCTTACTCAGGAAGATCATCACACCTTATCATAACACTGAGTAAGAACAATCTGCACATCCTCACCGCCTTTCTTATGGACCACTGCTTGGAGAGAATAAAAATTGAAAATGAGGACAGTTGCCGGTTCTGTGAGGAGGGGGAGGAAACCCCGGAACGCTTTCACACGGAGTGCGAGGCGGTCGCGAACAAGCGAATGGCCTGCTTTGGGTGCTGCGTCGTCGAACAGGAGGAACTTTCATCTATAGAACCATCCAGACGACTTGCTTTCAAAGCACTGAAGCTGGATGAGGCACTCTGATTGAGAACCACATCGACGGAAGCACCGTGGAAGGGAGACACAATAGATCTGTACAGGTCGCAGTGTATTAGTACACCCCTAGATCATTCATTCATTCGTGGTTTGCTAGCGTATTTATATAATAAAAAATGCTGATCGTTGCACTTTTAAGGTTTATAATCACTAACGTTGACTGCTCGTGTTGTTTATAATTTGTCTTTAATGTTTACTTAATATTTTCCAAGTTCAAACTTAGGAGGGTGATATTTACCTAGTGGTTTATGCAGTAGCTCACGATATTCTCATATATTCGATGAGGTTTAAATCAAGATATTTCGCAGCCCGTTTATTATGATAGGTTCCATCATCTGAAGGTACTACTAAGCAACCATTCATTGCTATGAAGTTCTCACGATTAAATTGAACAAATGAAATAACATGAAATTCAAGGATAGTCTTTATGCACATGTTTACTCTCTACGCTGCTGATTCCTCCAGGCTTAGAACTCAGTGCAGTTTTTATCTTGGACTAGTTACTAGTTACCTGAGTCTCAATCACTATTGATCAACATTAACATTAAGAGTTTTTGGAACTTCGTGAGCTACAAATGCAAAGATGACGAGTTGCTCACCGAGTCCTGAGTTTCAGCTATTGCATAATAATAAAAGAAGATCCCCTCTACAAGCAGAATTGCGTTCACCAGTTGGCAAAAAGGAAATAATCACAAGAAACAAGACTAAGAAGCAAATAAGGTTCCTAAACGACTAGTTTACAAATATTTATTCAATTTTATTAAAAATAGCAGTTTTAAACTCTACATTTTACAAGCTAGTCTAAAAGAAATTTTGCAATCTATGTGTTACGCAGGGCAGCTTAACGAAGAATGTTTGGAAAGAAAATATGAATCATGCAAAAATAAAACAATAGTTTGTAATTCTTTTAATAATCAAGAAAAAATGTCCTATGAAAACTGGGTCACAAAAAAAAACAAACATTATAGTTAAAGGTGAAGAAAAGTTGTATCTTAAAACAGTAAAAGAAAATATATTTTGTTCAAAACACCAGGATGTACTGGAGCTTACCAAAAATATACCACATTTATTCAACATTACACCAACGTTATATTTATAAGTATCTGTTTACTTTGGCGGACTTAAACCGCAGATATCGATACACACTGTGGTCTTATATCACAAAGGTGGAAAGGTGTGTTCTGAAAAATTTTCAAAAAATTTGAGACAACAAACAAATCTTCCAAACCTGGCATCCGATACTTAGTACCAAAGTTCAGTGTTCAGACATTGTACGGGAATTACAGCTTCAGTGGCCACGGCAAGATGATATTAATGTGCCAACTTTTGGAGTATTAATTGAGGGGCTGACGCTAAACTGTTCTGGAATTAAAATTATTGCCATTGATGACGGTAAATTTTCTAACACAGAACAAACTGTGAATAACGTAAATGTTAGCTTAGTGGGTCAAATGAAAATCCCATTGGTCTATATACGAGAAGACTGAGTTAAGTTAGTTTGCGTTAGTTTACGCTCATTCCAAGTAGCCAACTTCTTCGATAAAAAATATGGTTTGAAGGTGATCAGCTGCCTACGTTTCTAGACGAAGTCGTCATTGAACCAGATAAAATTAGATATTTCCTTTGCAGTGAACTTTACAATAAACCAAAGCGGGGTTTTCCTAGCAACGTACATTTTGCGTGGCGCAATTCGGCCGACGCCGACGCAACGCAACATCCAATGCGCTGAAAGTGTATTCCTAGGATTGTCAGTTGTGTGACGTCAGTCGCGATGAGTTTATCTAAAAGCAAAATAAAAGCTTAGGCTTTATTAATATTACTAGACGAAATTTTTTGAGGAAGAGATTGACTTATTAACCACGACTCATAGTGGTACTGGAATTTCTGCTAGTCAATTATTTTAAAATAGAAGCAGCGAAGGAGCATTTAAATTACTTATCCATAGATATCTGCTCGACGCTGCTTCATGTTTCAAAGGAATAGGGTAACCACTCATTATTTTTACCAATTTGTAGTCCTCGATGGTATTAAAGCGGATCTGTTGTTTTTGTGAACTCATGTTCAGTAAGATAGCATTTCTCTCATTAACATGCAGCGTACTATTCGCAATCATGTGACAAGAGTCTAGAGCATCCACTAACTTTTCAATGCAAAACCTGCCGACATGCATAGTGGCGAAACAAGAGAAGGTATTATTATGACTTTGCATGGCCCTCCGCTCGCTAACCCAAGGCATACCCAAAACTAATAAAGAAAAATAATAAATTATTAAAAACAACATAACCTCCAAACAAAGTAAGCAAACCATGTCTTACGACCGACGGGAATTGAACACGTGGCGTACGAATGACAATCAGAACGTATAACTACTATACCACCAGAGGCGTTGAACGGATTTCGCTAGATCGTAAAGACTTGAGTAATTCAGATACATTCATTCATTACGCACATCCGCATTGCACCCTCGGAACAAGAAGGTCTTATATCTGAATCCAAGATGGCGTCACGAGCAGGGAGAGAGCTCTAACAATGGAGACGTATTAATTCAGATATAAAGTACTTTTGTCATTTTTGACTTAACAAAATACCGAGCAAAATACATACCTAAATTATTTTTAATAGTTAATTACATGTCATTTTACCAAAATAACAACAAAAAAATCGGTTGGGAGTCATACCCATCACAGAAAGGAACATAATAATTATTATAATAAGTAGTTTAACAATTATAACATGCTATGTTGTAATAAATATGGCATATCGCTATAAATTTATAAATATACAGTGGTTAGTTCAAAATACATCTCGAAGTGTATAGCTATAAACTAAAACAAGAATACATAGTTACCTAGATATTTTTTAAAGACTGTTTAAATAAAATAATATAATGTGAAAAAATTAATAATTACTTTTGAGGAGATTTATTTTTTTATTTGACACAATTATTTCTGTTTTGTCTAAAAAATAAACATTATAATTATTCTAATAAGCAGTTTAACAATCATTATAATATGCTATGATGAAATATATACGGACTATGGCTATTAATTTATGTATATACAGTGGATTGTTTAAAATATATATCGAAGTGTGTACCTATAAGCTAAAGCAACAATCCATAGTTACTTAGATTTTTGTTAAAGACTAAATAAAATTGGGAAAAGTTAACTGTGTATTTTTGAGGAGCTTTTTTGATTTGACATAATTGTTTCTGTTTTGTTTAAAAATAAACTTAAAATTTTTAAGAAAAGTGTATTTTGAAATTGTTACCAATTTTATTCAGCCTGTGCAATAGAAAATATACCTATATTTACTTTAATTGCCTGCGTTAGATCAAGACCTCGGTCAAGATACTTATTGCATACAATACAACCACCCTACGGGTAAAGTAAGCAGATATTGCAAAGCATTTTTAGATAAAAACTAGAAAAACCTCACAATTAATTGATATATGATCTAAAAATAGTATGTACGCCTAGTCACTGGCTATGAAAATAGAAAAACAAAACTTACCGGAGTAATCTTGGTTGGAAGGAATGATTTCTCCTTCTCCCTTTTAATTGAATTTATCCATTGATGCCTCAATTCAACTTCTTTTGGAAATGAAAGGACAGTGGCGGCTGGTATATATGTGCTGAGGAGCTGCAGCACACAGCAAAATCACAGGAAAATTAAAATAATATTTTAGTCCATAAATACTTGCCATTTTCTTTTGAAAATTATTATTTATCTGGACGGAAAGTAAAATATTGCCGCGCCCCTAATATCTTCGAGATAAACATACCCACTACACCGTCAATCCAGACCCAACGCTTTATGTTGTATAATTCCGATCGGTGTGCGATATGAATTTTAGCACCACGAGCCCTTTGGTCGTCGCGTCTCCGCTGATCCCGCTCGCGTGTTTTCAACGGTGATTTCAATAGCCGGTGGTGCTGCCGAATCTCAAGCACACGGCTAGATTTGTTGCCGCGTTTGATTTTAAACGCAGTTATTTATGTTGGATTTAGTAGCCAGGCCGTTTGCACTAGTTTACTTAATTTAAGCATTTGTCGCAAGTAGTTTTCCTGATATTATTTATATATATATTTTAAGATATTATATATAATAACATTAGTTTTAATTATGACTATAAGACCCATATCCACTGCAGAAGGAGTACGTTGTTTTTCGACTTTGAAGAGAATTAAACGTTTTCTGCGGAAAGAGAGATTTAACGCTTTGACAATGTTATCGGTTGAAAAAGAGCTGATTCATTCTAAGTTCTAAGTTTTAATAAAAGAACTCATAGAAAAAATTGTAAATGAAAAAATAGACGTATGGATTTTGTAAATAAATAATTTATTTAAAATGTATATAACCACTTTAAAAGACTATGTTCAATATGTTCCCTTCTTTCATGTGTCCGGTTTAGAATTTTAAGTATTTGCTTTATTAGTAAGTAACCAAAATTAGAATAAAAAAAGTTCTCAGTAGAATCAATGTTAGTATTTTTTATTTATCTTCGATACAGATGTAAATGTGAAAATTATTCGATAAATTTAAAATTACACTTTACAATGCAGCACACAGCAATAAATTATCATGAGCCGCCACTGTGAAAGGAGCTACCACTATGGATCCATTTTATAATTCCCCCTGCACACCACACACCAGGTTAACACCATGTTTTCAATTCACCCAACACTATTAGGTATACACAATTATTTAAAAGTCAATGTTCTCAACAAAGCGACTGAAATCAAACCAAGGCTAACACCTACTTTAATTATTACAACATATACCTAAAACCGCCCTACAACCTTTAATCGATACTCAATAAAGCTACAATAAAAAGTGTTTAGGTATCCTAACCAAAATTGAGGTATTAAAATCAAACCTTTCATGTCCTGCTGTAGCCTAAAAAATATCTGTGGTTACTGGTTACCTAAAACTTATTTTGCTTGTCTCTGCTATTATAATATCTATAATAGCAGAGCAAAATAAGTTTTAGGTAACCAGTAACCACAGATATTATGTAGTCAAAAGGCAGTCAAAGTAAATAGGTAACTAGGCATTATTATTATAAAGACACAAAATAAAAACTTTAATGGGTCGTCTGGTTTGTTTACATCAGGCAGACACTATGTGAGTATTAAAATTTCAGTTATTTAAGATATTACTAGGTATTAAGGGCTCTGAAATTATAATAGATATTTGTGGAACACACATTCTAGCAGAGCAATCAGTCAATAACTATAAACTATAACTTTTTAATTGTACCTATAATGTAGAAAAATTCGTGTTGTTGTATAGCATAGTGGGGTTAAGAGTTTATATTCAGGAACACAGGGCAATTTCCTTGCTATTAACACAATAAATTACTTGCTTTGTATAAATTGCTGACTGCAAATGCACAAATTTCACAACATATTTTATATTAAAAACTGGAATGAAAGTGTTGTATAGCATCGTGGAGTTAAAGGTCTATTTGCACGAAAACAGGGCAATTTCCTTGCCATTTACACAATAAATTAAAATATTAATTAATTTATACGAAGCAAGTGCTTTGTATAAATTGTTCACTGCAAAGGCATAAATTTCCTAATTTTAAACATATTTTATATTAAAATCTCGAAATATACTCTTTACAGCATTTAGATTGACTCCCCGGCCCGGCTGCCATATTGACTACTGATTTTGTCAGTTTCAAGGCCTTTCATCCGAGGGTGCCGAGCCGCAGCTTTTGCATCGAAAATTTAGTAGGTGGCCTAGATGCTTGTAATCTTATGCAGTTGCTTTTAATGATCAGCTGTTTGTGACGTATCAAGGGAGTGTGAGAATTTAAAAAGGAGTACTGTTAACTTCACGCATGGTCCTAGGCTCGATTTACTCGCTCCTGGGCGCAACCAAACAAAACTAACCCAAATTTACAAAAAGAAATAAGCAGTACGGACTTCCGCTTTGGAGTTGGCGGTGTTCAGATGTGGGAAGGGAGCCTGGTTTTCTAACCTTACTTCGCACGGGAAGTGCACGTGATTCGCGGCAGAAAGCGTTGGGGACCCCGTTGTATCGAAAGGGAAATCGTGGCCGGTTGGGACAGTGTTTAGGGTGGGTCGCTTAATGTAGGGTTGATTCCTACGAAGATTCTTCCAGATTCTTGCACATGATTAATTGATCTGAAGGAGATCGGGGCTGTGGACCCTGCGGAGATGGGAAGTATCTCTGACAGCAACTGGTTATATCTGCATTGTGTGAAGCCCCTTTAAGACTCTAACCGTGCATGTACAAGATTTAAATGTGTGTGAATGTCCAGCCGGTGGTGTTCGAACCTTAAAACAAGCCGTGCATGAATAAGTCTGAGCCTCCAGGAGTACATACTCGACATACTGGGGGTTCTAAAAACAGTATCCGTCTCCACCAGCTCTAACTAAGACCGGACAAGGGTCGTTTCTGGGTAAATGCGTAACCGCGAAGCCCATAACTAAAAACTAACTAACTAATAATCTTAAAAAAAAGTAAGCATAATCTTAGTAAAAAAAGTATCTTTCCACTGAGGGGAATCGAACGCGGGAAGCCATATCATAAACACAGGATCTGACCACTAGACCACATGGATAAAGAACGGAACGTCGCAAACCGCTGATTGTCAATAATTATACCGCAGAGGCTAGACACTACGTCGCCCTAGTATTGATTTGTTGTATGTCCAAGAAACCTTAATGTGCTGGAGAGCCAAAATGAAGTTGTTTCTTGATTTATTTTAAATATATGAAAATTTTCGTGTTAAAATGTTTTTATTTGTACACTTTATACATTGTTTAAATACGCGGTAAAACAATTTTTCTTTATTTTATAATGTGGGTCAAGATAATCGCAAAAACTAAACCAATACTATAAAACATAAAACGGATCTTGTGGACATAGCACAAAAATATTTTGAGAGGCGGATATAGAACTTTTGTACAATTTTGACATTGTTTTTAACAAAATAAAAGTTAGAACAAATCGGTTTACTTTACTAAAAAACAAACTGTAGGTAATCATAAAAAGAGAAGAACATACTTAAAACTAACAAAATAGATCGTAATCGAATCTATTTAAAAAAAAATATTGTATGCATTAGTTTTTCTGCTTTCGTTCTGTTTTTTTTTTCTTTTTGTTTGGTAGAAAGCTTTTTAGAACTGTACTTTCATAGTATTCCCTGTCGTCTTTATTCATCGTACTTAACATCGAAAGCAACGACTCTTTTTTCTGAAGAGATAAGGAGCTTTGTGCCATTAATGATGGCGCAATTGGAAACTGGACATTACTATTTTGAACAGGTTCGTGACGTTATTTTTTTGTTCTTACTTGGTTTTAATTCGCACGTTTCAAATTCACTTTGAAAGCCATTTCTATACTTTGTTATAAAAAGGTTGTCCTTTTCATAAACAATATTTTTTATTTTTGTGTAAGGAATAAGATTGTACTGTAAATCTAAACATTTGGGAGAGTAGTTTTTATAGCACGACGGGTTCATTTGGAAGATTTTAAATTTCATTTTGCCCTGGGGCAGTTTTAATAAAATTTTCATTAAACTCAGTGGACTATGTATATCTAATAGGCGTACATGTTTCTCAACCACGCTGTGTGCGCAGTCTATCTCTTGAAGTGTGCTGTGGCCCGGTTCAGAGAACTTCTGTTCGATTTCAATTAAAGTTTCAGAGGAAGCTAGAAAATTTTGAAATGCGAAAGACATAATAGAGTTTTTGTTTTGGGGAACACAACTATCTGACCAGAGAATGACTTTTTTTATACTTTTATTATCTTCAATCAATTTTGTCAGGATCGTTATTAAAGCATTGACTAAATCAGTGGCGGCTCGCGGCTTTGAAAAGTGGGGAAGAGCTACCGACATTGACAGAAGGAACAGCGCCACAGGCGAAAAGTTTTTGGGGTCCACGCCCAAACTGCCAAAATTAGTTAATAATTATTACCGGTATTTTTTAAGGTAAATCATCAAAAAATAAAATATATTCATATTGTATTAGCAACAAAATGCTTTGTTGCTAATACAAATCACATGTCTACAAAAAACACACTAAAACTAGAATATATAGAAAATATCTCTTATATAATACTATAATGGATCAACCGCGAAATGTAAATAAAAAATAATTCCACGAATTCACGGCGGAATGTCCCCTAATAAACTCGCAATAAACGAAACAACGTGCTTTCGCGTTGATCTGAGAATGGAAGTGCTACACGCCTGCTCTTCCAATCATTGCGAAGCAAACAAATGTACGACCATTACGACGTCATCGTTGTCATGGCAACCAACTAGTTGTGCTTATACTTTTGATAACTTGACGGCTCTCGAGCGATACCTCTTCCCTAAAGGTCTACACAAATGATAATGAGATTGTCACTGCTATCGGCGCGTACGCGAAAAGAAATAGACATTTTCATATGGGTTCACCTCTGTTCTATTCGATAGTGGATTTAACGGGCAATGTGCAGGTGACGAGGCGAGATTCTTGTTTCATGAAGTTTGATTTTAATATTTGAAAATAATTGAATTATTAGTTATTAGGGGGGTAACGGGAAACAGATTATTCCTAAACACTAAGAAAATTTTATCATTGAATCTTAAAATATATTATTTTACTGATGAATGCATTAATTTTATTTTTTTAAATTACATTTTCTTGAGGAAGTGGCACTTCCCCTACTTCCGCTGAATAGCCGCCACTGGACTAAATCTCCACCTCCTCGACCAGTCATTCCCTCATTCCACAGACTGCAATACACTGTTTTATTTAAATTGCAGTATGCTGTTAAATTATAGCAGTTTAGCTTTTGCTTATAGAAATGAGATGAAACATTAGACGTTGGTAAAGAAAAGACGTTCGCTAGATCGAAAGTAACAACTGCAATGCTTTTATCATTATTTTTTTGTCCCTATCTGTTTCTTGTCTTGCCAGATTTTTATTAGTTATATGTGTTTCGTAAATCTGAGCAATCTCTTCTGAAGGGTTAGTTTGTAATTTGAATTCTGTACATTTATCGCATATATCTTTTTTAGGTTTATGAAAAGAAATATTAAACTCATAATTAAGAATTTTTGATTATATGTTAAATTTAACAGGTTCGTTCACCTCAAGACAGCAAAGGTTATACATTTTTGCCAGATTCAAATTACTTTCTAAATATAATTTTTGTGACGTGGCCCGGCAGTAATGAGAGTCGATGGTGGGAAGCAATTGAATATGACGTCATTGACGTCTCACCTCCTCAATTTTAACAGCTGGAATAACTTTTTTTTTTTATTTTTGCCCTTTCACGGCGATCTTGAAATTCCAGTTTGGACGTTGTATATCTTAGCAAAAAAATAGTATATTCGCTGTGAGCTTATATTTAAAGTGCCCAAAAAGAAATCTTTACACACGCGAAGAGATTTTTCATTTTGTTCAAAATAATATTCAAAGGAAAAGGTTCTTTTATCACTTTCCCCACGTTTTCGTGCCTTTAGTTTTCAAATGACATATTTTGAGTAAAAAAGACCCTTTTTAGTATCTGACAATTTCCAAAATGCCTCATGAATAATTTCTCTATCTGTAACGCTAAAACTATTACTACAACTAAATTTGCAATTTTGTGTTTTACAGCCATACTTAATACTTTTTTTGGGATGAATATTTCCTTTGATATCTACGTACTCTTCCCCTGCCTCCCGCTTCCTTTTTCTTATATTCATTTTCCAATTATTGAGGTCACGAGACCTTTTCCTGGAATTTTTTTTGTCGATGAAGCATGGACCATATCCATTTGGGTTTGAGCTGGTTCCTCAATGGGAAACTGTTCACTACTTGGATTTCCGTTTTTGCTCACCTCGTTTTGCTGATTGTCAGGTTCTTTACACTTAACAGGTTCGTTTGTATTATCATTCTCATTTTCTTGTAGGTTCCCATAATATATAATTGTTCCATCATCAAACTGTATATCCATTTTATCTATGTCTAAAGAAGGATTGGGAATATTTAAACTCTCTTTAAAGATATTTCTTTTTATGTCCTCTATGCGTGTTTCATCATACTTTATACCAGCCTTAACAAATTCCCCGGAATCGAAAATATCATTCATTAGCCTAAAACAAAACTTTTATTGAAAACTGAGATGGGAAATCCAGGTCTGTATTTCAGAAAAAAAAGATGATGATGGACCCATAAATTCGAAAGGTCGGATTCAAAAATAGATTATGCCACTTGGAGAAGAAAAGTAGTGAAAATGAGAAAGAGCAATTTATTTTTAAATATTTCAAAAATCAAAATAATAATTTTTGAATTTTCCTGGTCAAATTCGAGCCACCCTGTGCAGTCACGGCCTAGTTGCAGTTTTATTACATTATGTGTAGAATTAATAAAATAAATGAAAAAGTCAGATGAAAGATTTTTTTCAAGTATTTATTACTATAATGCAATAATAAATCTGATTCAAAAGTCATGCGCAGCGAACCGAGCAGCAAACCTAAACACACTCGATTTCTTAAAACGAATCGGCCCATAAGCAGCAAAGTTCGCCATTTCCCATCGGCCATTTTAAACTTTTCTAACAACCTATTGACTAAGTAAACCCCTCCCTTTGCTTCATGTAATACAATAAAAATGAATATTAATTATAATTATTGACTATTTACCTAGTTCAGTATTTTAGCAGTGTATAGGGTGAATCGCCCAGTTGTCGGCCACTTAACTGAATTTTCACGTTAAACTGAGGTTTAAAAATAACTGGTTGCTTGAATTAAATTTTGAATTATTTTATCTGATAGCCTGTAGTATACTAAATTAAAATATATCATTAAAAAATGTAAAATCTATTAAGTTTTTTTTTTGGTAAATAAAGTATAAAAAATATGCTGTTTGCTAGTTCTCGGCCACTTGATTATTTTCTCGGCCATCAATATGCCAGTTCTTGGCCGGGTGGCCGAAAAGCCCCATTTTTCGACCGTGCTATTATTAAAAACGAGGGTTAGTTTGGGTTAAATATTATCTTTAAAATTATAGGAAATTTACAACTTTATTGCATGGAAGTGGTAAAAAAATATTCAATTGAACACTAACATTTTTAAAACTAGGTAAACAAAATATTCTAATAAAAACAGGTAGTTTTGAACAAGTTATAACAAAATATAATATCCTAGGTATTAAAAATAGGCAACATAAAAAATAACAATACAAAAATAATCGAAGATACCTACCTACCTATTTTAAATAAGGAACATATACAAAAAAATTTAAAAACTAAACAAAAAATAAGCAGGTAGGTACATATTCTCAAAAGGTAATGCTTAGTGTCTTAAAATTTATTTGCAGGAACTACATATGAAATCTTTGGTTGCCGCTAGAGCATAGGGTAAATGAGATAGCTGAGTACAAGCTAAATGAAACCACTTGGGGCACATATCACAACCCAAGTTTTTTAAGAAATCATCTTCTGTATCGCTGATTAATTCATCTTCGCAATTAGAACACATCAGTTTGGACTTCTTAGCTACATTTTTTTTTTGACTGATTTTTACTTGGATTTTTATTTTTGTTTGCTTTTTTTGTGCTCTGTTTCTCCAGTCTTTCATCTTTTTTCTTCTGCTGAACTTCCATTTTCTTTATTTTTTCTTGTTCTTGCTTTTCAATATGTTTTCTCCAAGCTTTGGATGAGATAGCACTTGGCAATTTTTCTTTCTTTTTAGTTTCCGAGCCTTTTTTATGGGTTCCGGAAATCTAAGATGACGAGAAAATGGGCTTAAAACTTCTTTCACCTCCGCAGTTTTTATAGGGGTTTTTTCATTGGGCCATTTTGGTGTTAAGTTGATACTTTCAGTTTGTACTGCTTGTAGCATTTTTAATGGCGATTTTTCTTTATTTTTAATTTCTTCCGCCAAGGCCAAGTCCATTTTATTACTTTCTTCCGAGCTTTCTTCTTTTTCTTTCGTTTTTAATTGTGTCCTTTCTTTTTTACTATCTTGTCCTTCTTTTTCTGTTGCTCGCTTCAAATTATAACTTATTTCTTCAATTTTCTCTGTAGTGTCTGGATCAATATTTCCTTTTTCTCCTTTAAATTTCTCTTCAGTTTTGTTTTTGTCTTCTTCAAACTTCTGTTCAATATTAAAGTTTGCTCTGTTAGTTTTATGTTCGGCGCTATTTTCTTTTTCTTTTTTTTCTGAATTTGTCCCTTGTTTTTCACTATCTTGTCCCTCTTTTTCTGTTGCTCGCTTCAAATCATCACTCATTGCTTCAATTTTCTCTGTAGCGTCTGGATAAATATTTTCTTTTTCTTCTTTAGATTTCTCTTCAATTTTGTTTGTGTCTTCTTCAGATTTCTGTTCAATATTAAAATTTGCTCTGTTAGTTTTATGTTCGGCGCAATTTTCTTTTTTTTTCTGAATTTGTCCCTTCTTTTTCACTATCTTGTCGCTCTTTTTCTGTTGCTCGCTTCAAATTATCACTTATTGCTTCAAATTTCTCTGTAGCGTCGGAATCAATATTTTCTTTTTCTTCTTTAGATTTCTCTTCAGTTTTGTTTGTGTGTTCTTCATCCTTCTGTTCAGTATTAATGTTTGATCTGTTAATTTTCTGTTCGGCGTTATTTTCTTCTTCTTTTTCTTTATTTTCTGAATATGTCCCTTCTTTTGCACTATCTTGTCCTTCCTTTTCTGTCACTAGCTCCACATTATCACTTATTGTTTGAATTTTCTCCGTAGTCTCTGAATCAATATTTTCTTTTTCTTTTTTAGATTCCTCTTCAATTTTGTTTGTGTCTGCGTCAACCTTCTGTTCAGCATAATTTGTTTCTTCAATAGTACGATAACGATCACAATCGAAATTCAAAGCTTCAATTATTCCACCATCATCGTATTCGTTAGTATCCTGTACTTCGTCTTGTTGTGGTTCTTCAAAAATACGATTAATGGAGATATTATCTAATGTAATTAAATTTGTTTCTTCCATAGGAATAATCTCTAGAGAGTCCATAGGTAATACAGTTCCTGCTTCCAAAGGAAAACCATTGAAATTCTCCGCAATTATATCCTGCCTATTGATGGTAATGTCGCTTATGACATGTATTTTTTGTTCTTGTCTTACTTTTCCGTTATTGTTAGCACCCGAATTAGCATCTAATGTTATATCATTTATTGCTTCATAAATTATGGTCGTGTCAATACCATTATTTTTTAATTTCCTTTCCAGAATTCTAATAACTTTTTTTGCTGATTCGGCTTCTACATAGCTTATTTTTTTCACTTGCTCTGTGTTATCGTGTTTTCTTTCTAATTCATTTTTCACACATTTAGTGTAGTCCACATTATTTGAATTCAGAGGAAACAAGCCGCATTTCCGAAAGCCATTTTTAATGCATGGTTCCATATCTGCTTTATTTAACGCCTGCTGAAATATTTGACAAAAATTTATTTTTGTGACAGAGGTGTTAATATCTTGTTCACTTTGCCATAATCTAACTGTCCTCTTCCATTCATGTTTTAATGGCCTAAACACACTCACATCAGCCGGCTGTAGGATGTGAGTTGTGTTTGGCGGAAGGGCATACAAAATTATTCCGTTTTTCTCACAATACTCACTCAGAAATATATTAAGGTGAGATCTGTGTCCATCAATAAACAATATTATTGGCCTCTTAATATTATTGTCTTTAAGCCACTGGTTAAAATCGTTGCAAACATACTCATAAAATATGTCGCTTTTCATCCATCAACTGTCAGATTTCCCCAGCACCCAATTTTCTGGCATATTATTAATTACTGCTTTTGGAGGTCTCACGTATGGGAAAACAACAAGTGGAGGACAAATCTTACCACTGGCATTAAATGTAACAAGCACCGTTAATGTTTCCTTTTCGTTCCCTTGCTTAACTGAATAAACATTTTTGAAGCCTCGGGGAGCAAGGACTTTTCCTGTTTTTGGGCGCAATGAAAAACCCGATTCATCCCCACTAAAAATGCGGGAAGGGTCTTCCATAACATCCATATTATTGTTTTCTATTAAAAACTCTTCTAACTCTGAAAACCAGGATCTTATGTATTGTTCCGTGACGACTGCCCTCGCTTTATTGATACTCTCAGACTCTCGTAATCGTATCTCTGGGTGCCTTTTGATGAAACATGTATACCATTTTTCTCCAGGCCGGTTATTTTTAAATTTTTCAATTTTTCCGTTGTCTGATGCTATTTTGGTTACTGTTTGGATCAGTTCATGTTTTTTTATTGGAAAACCACATTTGGCCAGACCTATGACCCAATCCCTAATGCGTTTTTCTCCTTCAACAGTCATAATAGGCTCTGGACCCGTTTTTCTCAATTTATCTGGTGTTTTTCCCGAAATCCTGTCTTGGAGAGTGCTCCTTGGTACGCTAAAATGCTTTGCAGCAGTTCTTATGCTCATTTCTTTGTCTCGTACAGTTTGTAGTGCTAGCTTAAGGTTGTCCTCTGAGTAGCTGAATAGATTTCTTGCCTGCTTCGACACATTTAATTTTTTGCCTTTCTTAATGGTGGCCATCTGAAAAAAAAAACAGTTTTAAGGATTCTCAAATTTGTTTTAAAAAATACGTAAGTAGGAGGTAGGTACAAGACAATAATAGTAGAAAAGCAGATTAAACCTTTAAGAGTTAAAGGTACTGGCCGAGAAACGGCCACATTCCCTTTTCTCGGCCGCTCTTTTAAGCATTTTTATTTGTGGCGATTTTGTAGATGGCCCGGCCGAAAACTGGCTATTTTGTAGTAGCAACTGTTTTAAACACACCATAAAACAAGATACCCCCAATTACGAAACAGTATATTAGAAAAAGATAAACAATATATTACTTTTAAGACCGGTTCTCGGCCACCCCGGCCGAGAAAGGGATTAGGCGTTTTAACTAATCCAGTTTACCGGCCACCCAAAAAAACACTTAAAATTTATGATTTATGACTTTTTTTAGATATAATCAAAATAATTCAACATGATATTTATCTAAAACAATAAAAACTTACCTTTAAAATCAGCACTTCACAAAATAATCACTATTCCACTAGGGGATACACACTACCAAAACTTTAGTAAATAGCCATGCACCAGGACTTCCATAAGCGACGACTTTTAACTGCCGTTTTTGTCCTTAACAATGCTTGCAAAATGGCGCTTAGTGCAGAGAGGTGGGGATATTAAGTGTGAAATTAGGAATATAATATTGAAAACGCGCGGGAGCCGTCAAATGCTTATTAATTCACTATATTCTCGAAAAGTGGCCGAGAACTGGTGGTGGCCGGCTAACTGGGCAATTCACCCTAATACGTTTGCGATGTCATAACTATGAAAACTTGAAGGTTAGGTTGACGTCTTATTTTCCAGGCTCATTTTACATCAGCAAATCACTTTAAGTCGAGTAGCACTTACCCGAGAGTATTTGGGGAAAGATCCGGTGCTGGTGAACTGAAATTGCTAATATCACTCATAATGAAACAAGTTTTTGAATACTTTTCTTGCACTGATAAGCCGGTCCGCGAAGGCGGTAAAACAAACAAACAATTTGCTGTTAAACTAATTGCATATTGAAGTGATTCCTTCAAACGATGGTTAATGCGGCGCTGTTATTGGCCAAAATGGAGATAGAACAAAGTGGGGGTGTATGATATTACAATGTAGCATGGAGATAAAACAATCCTGCTAGTTTTGCACTTAGTATAAACCAATATTTAAATTGACAGTATAACTTTGCGTGATTTAGCACAAGCACAATACAAAGTAAATTATAATTGCAGATAGAACAAACCAATTATGATTTCAAACTTCAAGTAAAGGAGATAGACTAATTTATTTCGGCTAATAAAGCCGATAGCTCAAAAATTAAAATGTAGATACAACAAAGCAATTATTAGGATCCAAGATATGTCAAAACCTCAATTTCCAAAAAAAGTGGAGATATAACAAACCAATACTAGGGTGACGATAGTCTCTCGGAGCAGTCGTTCTGTTGTGTCGACTGTATTATGGAAGCGCAAGTCGTTATTATGAATGTAGGTAAACGCCTCCTTTAATACGCCGCGTAAAATGTGCGTTGTTAGGAAAACGCCCCTTAAAAATTATAATGGGCTTCAACGTTACCTTAAGATAGAATTGCATTTTCTTTATATATTTATTTATGTGTGCGCAGGTGAAGACGATGGCGATAATGATGATGATAATGTTTAGGCCCTACAAAAGAATAATGATGATATTGACAGGCACGAGAAAGCTGATAGAAGTCGATGAAGCAGATTTTATACACGCATTTGTTGAAGTTAGATATCAAAGAGAATCTCTTTTATGATATTCATTAAAACTAGTGACTTAAAAATAACATATTTTTCAAGATGAGTAAAAAATTATTCTGTATTCTATACCGTGTACAATTGCTTTATGTTTAATGCGTTCATTTATTAAAGAATGTGTAGGCGAACATCAATCGTCTGTATAACCGACGCGCGACGTACCGAATTGAGCGCTGAAGAGCATTAAACGAGTCTAGCAAGGCTTAAGGGTCTCCAGCATATTAGCCAGATTGTATTTTCAGCTATTGCTATAATGCAAACTATCATCTGGCAATTTTCAGAATTACCAAAATAAGAAAAATAATTTTTTTAAATATTCAGTTTTTCACCTATCAGACACATTTGCCACGGTATAAATAAATATACAGTAGTTTCACCGGTGACAAATTTCCAATTTCGCCGACAGTGTTTGGCATCGCGTCGCGGAGCGAACCCGGATCAATCTGGTTCGTGGCCTGCGGTGGCTCGGCTACGAGGGATAGTCTACACTCAATGTGCAAACGCCCTGAAATTGTATACTGTCGGGTCGCGTTGAAATAATAACCCAGGAAATAAATAATTTTGCATCAGCGAATACTTTTTGAATCTCTTCCGACAGACTGCTGGCTGATTTATACCGTGCTTACAGATCAGACTGACTGTTTATTTTTACTTAACTTTGATATACCTTTTACTACTAAAACCATTTTCATCGGTGGAAAGAAAGTGGAGCACATTAGAATCACTAACTGAACAGTTTTATCGATGTTTGATGACTGAGATAATTACCAAAAAAAAAATCACTACTTGCTGAACTAATACATAGTCTCGAAGACGAGCTATTATCAAGATCTCTCCAAAATTATTGGCCATTTTGTTGGTTTAAATGAATGTCATTATTAGATTTATTCGTTTAATATTTGGGAACAAAAATCAACAACTTTTAATAACAGATTTTAGTAAATAGATACGACGCTTAGAAGTTTTTTTTTCTGCAATTGAATAAACTTTTTCTAAAAAAAATGTGAATTGGTTAATTTGTAATACAGAAATGTTTTTTAATGCAACTCCTGCCATTCATGATTAAATTATTTATAATTAATTTGTTACCGTAGATAGTATTTAAAATCTAAATGTTAAATGAAAACAATCTAAATATTTATTACTCATAATCTAACGTAGAATTTAAAACCATTAAAATTAGAAGGTGCGCATTTAAAAAAAGTACCTTTTGTAAATTTAGTTATCATAAATTTACAAATTACTTGGAATAATTCCATTAATCTTAAATAGCATCAACAAAATAAAAAAAAAAGTCGCGAGAATCACAGTACACGTGTAGAACTCCTTTTATTTATTGAATAAAACTCCAGGTAACTATAGAGTTCTGTATCAATTTTAGCAAAGAATATATAAGATAGTAACGCGACATAATGTATATTCTTATAATCTATGTACGCATATCAATGCGTCACTCAGTCCTCTATTCTCTCTATATATCCCGGGTTGGTGTAGGTTCGTATTATAAATATAATGTTACATTAACAATGCTAATTCAACAAGGTTGACTTAGCCTTGTCACCCGTGTCGAGTATCTCATTCATGAAGTTAAACAATAATATTACGTTTAATAGGTAATGTGAATAACCTTCGTCTAGACCTCGAACTAGTCGGGTTGCCTTCACGATCTAATTTATGAAATACCGAGTGTTTTCCTGATACACTACACACTTCATAGAAATGAATACTTCTATATTGCGGTTGCTATTGTAGAGGGTTCGGAGTTTTATTGATTAGTTTCCATGTACTCATAGTCTAAGGCTATTCTGTTTATGTGGTTGCCTATATTAGGTTGTGTTTTTATTGAATAAATTGTGACATGACGCGGCAAATCGTGACGTGACGTGACTCGGCCTTGAAAAATGACCGTCAGGAAACCAAAGAAGTATTTACTTCAATAATAATTGAGGATATTAGTCGTGAGAAAAATTATGTACAGGAGTGACTGCACATTTTCAATGATAAAATAAGGAAGGAAGCTATTGACGATATATTGTCCCTAACGACTATCGCTCCAAAATATCTGCACAGTCTGCACTTTTCCGTTATCTCATTCAACCCTTTCGTTCGATTAATAATTTAGCTATATGTATCGAGCATCTATCCGATATTTTTATTTGTAAATTATTAAATATTGCATTTACACATTCTTTGAACGCAACTGATGAATGCTTAAAGTACGATATTTAATACGTATATATCGACCGTCCTCTTTGATGTTGATGCCTTCTTAAAATCTATTTAGGTTCTTTGTTTTTTTTTAAGTTGTCTTTCAAGTTTCACACAAAAATACAGTTATTATAAAAAAATGTATCATTTGATTCCATTATTTATAGCTATAATAGCCCAATTATAAACAAAACTCAAAGTAATATTAATAAGCTAATCAAAGTATTTGACACAAATAACATGAAAATATTCATTGGAATTGGTAAAATTAAAATTACAAATAAATGCAAAATTTTAAAAATAGATGGTATAAATAAGAAAAGAGGGTAGTCATCACTATCTTCATCATCTACATACAGTTAAAAAAATCTTGATGTTCTGTGGGAATATGCCTGATCAAGCTTAGAAGATCCTCTGAACTAATTCATAGTTTCGAAGACGCGGTATTATCAAGCTCTATCCAAAATTATTAGCAAGTTTGTTGATTTAAAAAAATGTAATGATTATTAGGTTTTCCCATTTGAGAAAAAAAATCAACAACGTTTAATGCCAGATTTTAGGAAATTGATGCATCATTTACAATTTTTTTTCCTACGATTGAACAAAATCTCTCTGAAAAAAGTTATGTGAGCTGGTAAATTTGTAATACAAATAGTTCTTTTGTTATTGGAACTCCTGCCATTCATGATACCGGTCTTCATAATTAATTTGTTACCGTAGATAACCGTTAAAATCTAAAGGTGAGATTAAAACAATCTAAATATTTCTGACATAGAATCTAATGTAGAATTTACAACCAATGAAAAATAGAAGGTATTCGTTTTCAAAAAGCCACTTTTTGTGCATTTTTAGTAATTATAAATTAACAAATTACTTGAAATAAAGCCTGAAATCTTAAATTGCATCAACAAAATAATAATTGAAGATATTAGCCGTGAGGAAATTTAGGTAGTACCAAAGACAATTTACATTATAGAGTTGTCTTTGGTAGTACAGTGACTGCACATTTTCAATGATAAAATAATGAAGCAAGCCATTGACGCTATTTTGTCCCCAACGATTATCGATCGAAACTATCTGCACTTTTCCTTTATCTTATTCGACATTTCGTTCGATTCAATAATTTAGCTCTGCACCGACCATCTATCCGATATTTTGATTTGTACATTATTAAATACTGCATTTATAGATTCTTTTGAACGCAACTGATGGATGCTTAAAGTGCATTATTTAATACGTATCGACCGGCCCCTTTGATGTTGCCTTCTTAAAAAGCTATTTAGGCGAGAAATTTACTTGTTATTTGCCGACATGCAAAAACCCAAAGCCTTATTTTAAGAGGTTTACTCTTTAAAGATTATAGATTAAGCCAACCACAATAAAAAGCTTCCTGTGCTTTATGCTGGAAAGATAATAGCACGTTAAATATATTGTTAAGTCTAAAACATTAATTTGGTTTTCCGGCGGAGTATGCTTTACTTCTAAAAAAATTCAAGTGATTTAGCTTAAAAAAAAATTCGGAATATAAGCTTTGTCATGTTGCAATTTTACTCTTGCAGAAGTTTCCTACTTTTGATAAAGGCTTCTTCAAGCCGAAACATATGTAGAGAAAAATATCTCACTAAATTATTTTGAAACATCTAAAAGCAGTGTACTAATAATTATCCCTAGTATTATTATTCAACGATGTTTCACAAGGATCCTACCACAGAAACTATTCATTATTACTTGCAGAAGTTATATTTTTCGTAGAACCAATGCATATTCCACCTCTGATGGCGTCTTTTGGAATAACTAATAGACTAATAATATAGCTAAAATAAAAATTAAAAACGCTTTATTAAGCGTTGATTGTTCTCTAAACTTCTATCTAAATAACCTTACCACTGTGACTGTGCATATTATATGAAAATCAGAAAATGCATGAAAAAAAAAACAAATTTGGAACTTTCTAATTGATATCTTTCAGTTATACGTTGCATTCATTGTTCTAGTTGCTATTTTAATGCTGCTGAGCATAAATTGGGTGCAAATGTTTGTCTCATGGGTGTCCCGCTAAAAATGTATTAGTATATTTTTCTGATTTGCATATACCCTGCGGACCAACATACACAAAAAACCGCATTTTGATATCTTGTGTGGTAATTAAAATGTCCATAATTATATTTTGATTAAACACTTTCATGCACTATGTATATCCATCAGATATGAGTGGATATCTACTTTCATAATCATAATTTATAAATTATTTAGAGAAATTTGAAAAAATCATTTATTAATTTATTTGCTGACGACGCACCCCTTGGTTTGGCTTGATGCCACAAGCATGCCGATATTAAATTAAGCTATTTAAATACAACATTTTGTAACTAAAAAGCACCAAGATGCATGAGGAATAATTTATAAAGATATCTCGCCTGACGTACAGTGTTGGAGTAATGCCCGGTTTACATTATTATAGTCCAGTAATCCAGTAGCGCTGGACTGGAATGGACTGGACAGGATGTATATACTTTTTGCTATTTTCTCCAGCGATTTTAAAGCTGTTGATTTGCCAAGACTACCGTATGATTTCAACATGCTCAAATGTTAGTGTTACAAGAAGGTAGTGAAGATATGGAGCTAAAAAAGGAACGGATTTGGGTGAGAAACTGGATCAGTGAGAGAAATGAAAAAGATGGTCAGCAATGCTTTTACAACAACTGAAGCCAGAAGATCCCACTGAATATAGATTGGCAATGAGACTGATAGCAGAAATCTTTGAGGAGTTGTTATCATTGGTTTCAACTAATATTTAACGTAACAATACATTGTTCAGAGATGCTATACCTGCGAAAATAAAATTAGAAGCCACTCTTTCTTTTGTAAGTACTGGAGATAGCTACAGAAGCCTCAACCAGCTATTTCAAAAGTTATACCAGAAGTCTGTCAAGAAATTAAAAGGCCATTAAAAGATCACATGAAGGTAACAAATAAATTTGTATTAAATATCTATGACATTGTTTATCGCGCATTAATTGAAAGTATCCAGGATTACATTTATCTATTCTTGGTCATCGGTCATTACATTTAATGAGTCATCTGTGGCTTTTGGGTCTATAGTAGATGCTGGCCTATACAATGGCATATTAGTACTTGGTCATGGCGCATATAAGTCATGAATTTCTTGTACGTCTGTAGTGGATGCAGTACTATGCAATGGAACATTACATGGTCCTGGCGCTTTTTGTGGGTATGTATAAGTCGTGCAACGGGTTTCCGGAAGACGTCGAATTCATCTTCCTCAGTTTCTGATTTGGATAAATCAGATTGCATCTCTTCCATGTTATTGACAATTGTAGATAGCTGTGAAATTTTACTATTTTTCTTTCGAGGTTCTGATGTAGGTAAACAGCCTCATTTGTGAATTTTTGTTTTCAATTTTTGGCGTCAAAAGTGTTTTGCGCAATATGTAACGTGCCACAAAACACTTCTAATACTGTCTAATACACGTCACACAAAAAAATGCAAAATTCTATAAGTGCGCAAAGTAAATATTTGCCAAAAATTTTATTTAGCGATGAATCAATATTTACTTCTAATGGAGTTGTATACTCACAAAATTGTTGCTGGTGGAGTGGTGTAAATCCCAACTTTGTTATTGAATGCCGTGATCTGTATTATTTGAAGAAAAATTGTGGGGTCACATTTTTTCCGGGCCTATATTACAGCAGATGCTTATTTAAACTTTCTAAGAACCAAGCTTTTTGAATACATAAGTGCACTGCCATTAAATTTACGACGTCATGGTCTTTCGGTATCAGCACGACAGCGCTCCTTGCCATAGAGCAAGATGGATAACCGACTACTTGAATTTCTGAGACCCTAGGACGACGCAGTGAGATTCACTGGCCACTAAGATCCCCAGATAATACCTCTGGTGGCTATTGAAAGAAATTGTGTACAAGCACAGGACTTTTCGAGATATTGACCAATTGTAGGAAATTATAAGGCAATGTATTCGAGATATGTCTCCCGATATAATACGAGAAGCATTATCAAAATTTTTAAGAAGAACTATCAAATATATGGAAAAGGGTGGTGGGCATGTTGAAGTTTAAATTCTGCAAACTTATTAGTATGTTGTGTGATTGTTGCGTATTATGTATTTGACTCTTTATTTGTCTTTAATAACTTTTGAATAAAAATGACATTTAACCACTCTGCATCTCATTACATTTTAAAAGACCCGCTTGAAAGTAATGTATTAGATTTACTAAGCTTCCATGGTCCTCAATCACAATTTGATATGGAGTTGTATTAAGGAGATTTGAGACATTTTTTAAGCCTTCCTGTATATATAATAGAAAAAGTTATTGCACAGCAATCTTATTTTTTAACGAAGCAGAACTTCTTCTGAAGATTTTTTTCTTAAATCAATAATAAAAATGTTTTGATAATAAGTTTAAATTGTATTATATTATTATTATTATACATCTATTGGTGCTCGTTATTCTCAGCATTCCCACATGGATTAGTAATATTATAGATAGCTAAATTTTCAAAAATCCGAAACACGTTTTTTTGTCAAAAAGCAAATAATGGTCGATCGGTATTTGAATAGTTTTCTGAAAACCGTAACATCAACATTTTAAGAGAAGCGAATGAAAATAAACACCAAAGAATCGCAACAATGGCTTAGTCGTATGCTGGATCTGCAATGGTTCTGACATATGCACACATATATTGAATAGCAGGCTTAAAGATCACAGCTGTGTAGATTTCTACCCTCTTTCAGTATAAAGTTGCAGTGGTACGACAGTGATTTCGAGCTCCCTTCCGTAGCGTCAATACTGAAAACGTTTTGTGAGAGGTATTTTAGTGACAGGATCAAAATACAATAATGAACTTTAGTACAAAATGACCTGCCTTTTAGGCAGTGTATTATTAAGCCATACATTATCCTCGACGTCAGAAAAACCGGCTATTAGAATAGCCTTTTTCAGATAGGGGGATGGATTTGATGTCATCCTAAGGGCGATGAATCAATTAATTCAAAGCCGCCATCTTAGAGATTGTGACCGCAGACGAACGCTGACAAATTGAGTGGGCTGGGATCGAGCGCGTCTCATTGTCCCCTAAATTTAATTCATGGATCCCTAATTTGACACTTTTAATTTCGACGAAATAGATTATGCAGTTTCATATTGCATGAACGTGCAAGCCAATTAAAACATATTAGCAAAAATCTCTGCATTTCAGATATATGGGAGAGAGCTTTTCCCAGATATTCAAATAAATAGTTCCGAAGAAACATTCTAAATGCCCATTGATTTTCTGAAAATTGCTTGATGGTTTAAGAGAAATTTTTATATTTAAAAAAATATTATTATTAGAAATATTTATTCACACTATCTATAAAAATTAAATTTGGCCTAGTCTTATTCTCTATATTGGTAATCATCAACATAGTAAATATCATTGGATCTAGAAGATGGAGTTTCAGTGTATCTGCGTTCGTTAGTTGGTTGATAGTGCGGCCTGGTATAGGCAGATGGAGGCCGAGTCCGTGGTCTGTATTCTTGTCTTGGCCGGAGAGGTTCCGGCTCACTGAAATTAATAAAAAAATTATATTTTTCCTGATACGTTGTAATCATCTATTAATTGATTCCTCATTCAAATAACGTCATAATTTAAAACATTGATTTTAATGTAATTTTCATTAGCTCAGTTCTCCTAAGACAGCTTTTTAACACTAAATGAGTTGGAAAAGAAGTATGTTTTCAGAGGATAAGTATCTTAATGATAATCTGATATCGCCTGCTCTTTTCATAAACGATATTCAAACCAAATTGCAATCGATATTAATTTGCTACCTAATAACTATCAGTTTTAGATTTTTTTCAAATAGCCACACTACGATATCTGTATACATGGAACTTGTGCAGAATGTTATTCCAGAAAAAGAGGCTCGAATTGCAGTCTACATAAAATACGCTAAGGTAACCCGATCAGTCTTTGACACTCAGTCAATAATAGACAGCTTTATTTAGTGTCTAATTTATTAAGGAAGGAAGCAGCAAATATAAGTAGTATAAGGCATGATTTTTGTACTGCACATTGAACACCCTGTATATCTGCCAGTATTCCTCCTTCCTTGGCAATAGGCATTTCAGAAAATGACTAGATGTGTAGTTCAACTATTTACACGTACATTACAAACATATTCGTCCCATAGCTTGATAAAGAAAAAATTGTACTCACTTAACATTGAACTTACCAAATTGTTGCACTCAGAACGGAATTTAATTAATATCCCCTTTTCCTACTTCAACACATCTTCTGCAGCTTATGGAGGTGACTGTCTTCCGACCATTAAAAAATAAATGGAGAAATGCAGCCCAAAAATGGAGATGAGAAAATGGGGGACTTAAATTACAAAAACAACACTTTGGACTAGTTTCTGCTAAGGGCTTAGAATCCATTAATGATATTATAGTTAAACATGGAGTTCGTGTCTCAAGGGTTTGCCCGTTTGAGGTAGAGAACTTTACATTTAACAAGATAGCTAAAACACGTGCAACAACTATATATGTCAACTCAGCAAAGAAGCAAAAATCAATCTAGAACTATTTATGAAAGAACTAGAATCTTATATTCTTACGGACACTTTAAAAATCTTTGAAGCTTGCTTTTTAGAAGAATACAGAAATTGGAGTGGAAACATTGAATATACTACGTTATTTAATATTTGGACAAAGTGAAGATAGAACTATCAGATAAGACAGAAAAAAACAATATACTAGATAGCAAAAAAACGCTGCTGTTGATACCTTATCGGACAATACAGAAAATAACAAAGAAGATAATACAGAAGATAGTAAAAACACAGTGCTGTTAGTACCAGCACAAATTAAACATTTTGCCAGCCTCCAACTCTCACAAAAAATGAACACCACTTTGGCGCAACAGAGACATATGGTAAAACAGGTAGCATAAACATGAAAGTACCATCTCCTTTAAATAACGTATCTACCATTTAAAACGGCCTTATTCTGGTCAGAGGCATCCACATAAACTAATAAAAGAAAGTACAAGGAGAAAATACCGTCTGTGGTAACGCCACAGGCCTGGAGGGATTGAAAAGAAAATAAAACTTAAAAATGGAAGAAAGCAAAAAGCAAAACATTGAGAAAAAGAAAAAACAGTTGAACCAGAAACATCACCTGCAGAAGAGTGGAAAGAAAGGGAGAGTAGCTCCGTTGATATAGAAATTTTTTCGCAAGTGGCAGGCATTATTAAAAATCGCCAGTATGGCTTCCGCAAGCGCAGATCAACGGGAGATCTACTGACTTACGTGAACTACGTGTGGACCAAAGCCATCGAGAGCTACGGCGAATCTCGTGTAGTGGCTCTCGGCATATCCAAAGCATTTGATAAGATGTGGCATGACGGAATGTTAAGCAAATTAACAGCATACAGTCTACCACCAGCACTGCATCTATGACTCCAGTTTCTTAAGGGATCGAAGCATCCGAGTTGGCATTGATGGATATCTCTTGGAGCAACTTAGAATCAGTACCCTAGTTCCTCAAGGGTACTGTTCCTGTTCTATATCAACGACCTCCTAGACAGGACTGTCTTCTCAAAAAAAGCAAACACCGCAGGACCTGACTTATCAATTACAGGACAAACACTGACTCTGAACTCTTCCGTACGTGTGCTGGGCATCAACGTAGAAAACGACATGTTTTAGCGTAATCACGTCACCAAAATCGTCAAGGCAGCAGCAAAAAACTAGGAGCACTCTATAGAGCAAGAAAGTTGTATACACCTTATCAGCTCCTACTGCTTTATAAGGTTCAGATAAGACCATCTCTGGAATACTGTTCCCATGTGTGGAGCTCGGTACCCAACTGCTCAAGATATTGGACTCCATATAGAGGACAGCAGTCCGTCTTGTGGATGACCCAGAGTTGACTAAAGACCTTGATAGATTTGAACATCGAAGAAAAGTGGCGGACCTATCTCTTTACTATCGATACAACTACGGAAGGTGTACGAACGAGCTGGAACTTATGATTCCACCCAGAGTTGTGCCAAACAGAAACACCCGTCAGACACAAGCTGCTCATCAACATACGATTCAGATGCGTACACCTAGGACGTCCTTGTTGCGGACCTTCTTTGTCTGGAGGACTTTCTCGCTCTAGAATGAGAGAATGAGAACCTACAGCGCTTCAAGTCCAACGTCCACCATTTTCTCCGCACACCCACCGCTCGGAGAGTGGCATAGAATCTTCCTTTTGTATGTGTGCTGAACATAAAAAAACGTAGAATTTTGTGACCTAATCCTGTTGAAAGCCTATCTATTGGAGCCCATGTTTTAGTAAAATTTGTTGGAGGTAAACGTAATACATCATGTAGATAAGCATCTGTAATAGACACATTATTTGATGATAATGAGACTGAAGTAATGTCTCTTAAGCTATTAAACAACGACGATAAAGCTTTTTTTAGAATTGATGAAAATGGCATTTCTACAGTAAATAAAAAACTACCTTCTCCAGCTATACTTACCTCCGGAGACAGGATCAAAATATAAGTTTGTAAAACTGTAAAATCCATTGATGTTTATGAGGCTTCATAAATATGTTCCTTTAGTTTTAAATATTGTTTTCTAGTATGTTTTTGATTAAGACAGAAATTTTTATTCAGTTAATTAAGTTTCGATTTTAATATTCGTTTGGTTTTTAAATATTCTACTAGTCTGAGTACCTACCTACCTGTTTAATAATAAATATATAATCCTAAAGTCAATAACTGGGGGTCAATAATTGGAGCTTGGGTGTCAATTACTGGTCATTTTACATGCATTTATTTTTTTCTCCTTATCAGAAATTGCTATGAGTTGCTAAAACTGCTTTTGTTTAATAATATAAGCCATAATACATCTTTTAGTGGACATAAAAGAGGTCTGACGATTATGTATCAATTTATATTTATTTTTAATCGAAAAAAAAACGCTCTAATTGTGTCGGTTTACCTTAATTACGGATTTGAAATAACTAAGCCTGCTATTGGCCAAACATCCGTGCCAAAAGACAAATGAATACATGGCATTTGAGACAAAAATTTAAACAAAATTTACTCGCAAATAATTTAACATCCCGCAGGCATCGGCACTACGCTTATTACCTATAATATTTTTGTGGTGTATATTCTGGTTCTGGATTATTATACTGTGTCGGCCTGTATTGAGGTTGAGAGGAGGAGTTTGGATTCTTTCTAGCTCCAGCAAAATAGTTAAAGTTTACTTTAAGCCCAGTTGGATCTTTGTAGGAGTAGCTTCCTTGAATATATCCCGTTGGATCTCCTTGAGCTGCGTGAGATATACCATCTTCTGTTCTGTATTGGAATCCGAAGGTACCTACAATGAATTTAAAGTGCGTTTTAAATCTGTTTTATGCAAGGATCTTTTAATGCAGATATTTGGAAATGCGAGGCATTTATTCGATTTTCTTTAGTATTTAATTTAAAAATTTAAATTTTTTGTTTTCTCTATTTTCAGCTTCATAGGGTCGAACCTTAAAATGTTGGATGCTGTGGTACCAGATTTGTCCTACTAAGCTAAACTTTTAGTAAAAAATGCAATCAACTAGCGATCAGCTAAGCATTATTTTAAAACCATTCATTTATTCAATGTCCAGGCAAGTTTCAATCTTTCGATAAACATCGATATATTCGAAAACCATGAAGAAATTAGAAGCAGCGTTGGCGCTTATAAATAAATTCATTAAGAAATAAATGAAAATAGAGAAATTTTGTTTAAATACAGTATTCTCATTTAAAACATTTTGAAAATGAAATAAAAAATTAACTAAAAAAAATACGAAAATAGTTATCCTAATAATCTAAATTGTGCTGCAACCGTTTATTGTATCTGATCTAGAATTATGGTCAACTATGTCGTACGTAAAAAAAATATTTTCAAAAAAAGGAAAATTTAAATTTACTATACCAAATTATATCAAATTTTTATTTATTCAGTTCAAGCAGGTATTAGATATCTAAATTAAAAATGTGAACTTAACTTTTGAAAAATGCTGTCTGGAATTATTATGCATTCTTAATAGGAGCCAACGCCAACGATAATCTTAAAACTATCAATTTCTCTTTGAATATAGGTAAATTCAACCCAACAACATTCCATTTATTGGGGGAACTGATAATAACACTGGTTCTTCTAGCAAGAATACTCTCATTCTCGAGCATATTATATGTATATATACCTGATGTGAAGATTTATACTCTCAATTATTATTAAAACTTTTTGTGTATTTTTATTGTCCGAATATGGAATAAATATGTTTCATTTATTTTTATCCATTATATTTATTAACCACTCTTATAACTAAAATATATCCGAATAAAACTGTATTTTTCGAGTAATAATAAATAAATAGTGCATACATCTCCACTAACAAAAAAATACAAAACGCACATGCAGCTTCCGTGAAATTTTTGATTAGGTGTTGCCTTGAAGTGTAAAATGCTCTATGTTTTAATTTCAGTAGAATTTTTTTCTTTTGATAATAAGATTAGTTGTGTCTTTTATTTATGATAATGCAAGAAATGTAAAGCACCGCGGGCAGTAAAAAATAAATAAATTTAACAAGCTTGAGCTGAGCAATAGTGATATTTTAGTATCGTCGATAAATGTTATTTCTTTATATGATTTTTTTCAAAACTTTATTTCTAAATAATTATATACATAATATGTTTTCTGTGAATTTTCCTTTTCCGATTTCATGATATATGTTTGGTTTATTTTTTTGGTTATTGTTTATTCGACACCCTAAGCTAAGAAATATCCGAATAAAACTGTACAGCCTGTAAAATATGAATACAAATCCACTTAAAGAACAATAAATAAAATGTAAAACTCATGTGGAGATTCTGAGAAATTTTTGATAAGGAGTTCACTTGGAGTGCGAAATATATCAACGTTAAAGAGCTATATAAAGAAATGTGAATTAACAGATATTTATTCCCCATGCCTGAACTACCCTTCTGGAATCTAGAAATGGTGAGAGGGTGTCCTTGATAGGCTACAGCACTTAGGCCCCAGTGGGCTCCCTGTCGGTCCTTCCTAGGTCAAACAATCAGTCTGGGCCATCGCCCGGCCTAGTGTTGTAAAAAAGGCGGCGATGTTGCCAGAGGAGGCTGTTCTGAAAAAAGCCATGGTTGACCATCGTTCTACCAAATTGATTCTCTTAGTTCCGAAACAGCATCAGAATCGCAGAGCAGATGCCAGCGTCTTCCCGTTCACAGCCTCTGCGTAGAGGTGTCCCACATAGTTTTATTGTGTAGAGATGTTCCCTTAGCTGGCAGTGTCCAGTCAGAATCCTCGCCATAAGTCGTCGGTTCTTTCTTGACATACCCAGGTATACATTTGCTGCAAACTCATTAGGGACTTCCGACTGCCCCTTCCCACAGGTGGCATCTAGTCTCTCCACCTTCTATGCAATGCTACACACTAACCACTCTGAGCCTCAGCAATTTAGTCAGCGCCACCTCCTTTAGATAAATATCTAGGGGCAGCAAGCACAACATTACTTCCATGGCTCTGGTTGGGGTTGTTCTCATAGCGTTATAGTTTAGGCAGGCAAATCTCTGTACCTGACTGAGCTTAAGCATTGCCGTTTTTTGTTGTCGTTTGGGTCACCAAACTACGGCTTCATAGGCAATCATGGGTCTTATGATAGCAGTATAGATCCACATGACGATCCCGCGTTTCAACCCCAAGTTTTTCCCACAGTCCTGCGGCACTGTTCATAAGAAATGTATGCCTTCTTTAGTCTTCGTTCTAAATGAAGATTCCAGGTTAATTTAGCATCGAAGGTGACGCCAAGGTACGTTACCTCAGACGCAAAATGTAATTGTGTGTTTAGGAGGGTTAGAGGCCGTAGTGGCTCCGTCCTCCCTTTTCTGGTGAAGAGCACCATCTTGGTCTTCCTAGGTTTACAGACAGGGTGTGCTCCCTACACGACTCTTCGACTAAGCGAAGGGCACTCTTTATACGATTGCACAGAACTCCTTTGAACTTTCCATTGAGCAATGTCGTAAGATCGTCTGCATATGCATTGGTGTAGAATTCATCTAAATTGAGGCGATGCAAAAGGCTGTCGAGAACAAGGTTCTATAAAACGCCTCCCTGCGGGCAGCCCCTGGCAACGGTGCCCTTCGCTACACTGTCTTCCAACCTTTATTTGCACGCGTCTCTTTGAGAGCATGTTGAAAAGCCAGCCACTGACAGCATGACGGTCGCTCCTGTTTGTTAAGGCTGCAATTATTTTTCCAAAGGTGGTTTTATCAGAACGCACCCTCAATATCAATATATAAACCTAAGGTGGACTCCTTATTGTCCAGCGATATCTCGATCCGGCTTACTGCTGAATGCAGGGCCGTGTCGGTCGATCTTCCCGAATTGTACGCATGTTGGTTGGGGTGCAGCGTCGCGTGTCGGTTGACCAGTATGCAGTCCCTCAAATATCTCTTACTCAGCCTCTCCAGAGTTTTCAGCACAAAGGATGTTAAGCTGGTTGGTTGGTAGGCTTTGGGGACAGTGTAATCCATCCTTCCTGCTTTTAGTATGGAAACCACTCTTATTTCTCTCCATGCCATCGGGATGTAGCACAGCGCTAGACGTGCCCAGAACACCTTTACAGAGTGCGGCAGTAACCCGTCGAAGCCCTACTGTAGTAGAGCTGGATGGATGCCGTCAGTACCTGGCGATTTGATGGGTGAGAAGCTTAGTATTGCCAACCGAATTTTGTTTTCACTGACTATTTGGTTTGCACTTTGTCAGTCCAAATCAGTAGGTCGAAAGTTTGTCTCGTCTGACCAGTTCCTGTCGTCTGTTGCCGACGAAGCAGGGAAATGGGCCAGCATAAGCAGTTCAAGACTCTCTTGTAGGTGAGTGGTCTTGGTGCCATCCTCCCTTGTTAATAGACCTCTGTCGCGATCTTTGTCTTTTGCGAGGACTTTGTAGAGCCGTGCAGTCTGTGAGTGATCCTCGATCTCCTCACAGTAGGCTCTCCACACCTCTATCTGTTTTTTTTCTTACTAGTTTCTTAAACTCCTGCAGATTGGTGCCGTATTGCTCTCAGTCGGCTTGAGTTCTGGTTTCTTTTGCTATGTTAAAATATTTTCTCACTGTCCTCTTGGGTTCTTATACCTCATGATTCTGGCTTCCCTTGGCTGAAGTGCCTTTAAACATTTAGATAAGATTGCAAAAAACTAGTTTAGTATCCTCGTTACCTAATTTTGCTACTGCACTAAAATATTTCTTAGGTTACTGGTCGGTACAAACAAATTAATTTTCTTAACTTATTTTGACCACAAAGGTGAGGGTAGCAATTAACAGTAAAAATAAACTACAAGCAATTAGTGGACTGTATTAAGATAGGAGGTGGGGGGTTTTCATACGCTTTGAATTGAAACTAGGTAGGTATATTAACTTAACTACTTTAATAATGTAGGTGTAAATTGCATTTGAATTTGATATGGTGAATATCTACAATTTATGTATAATTTCTGGTCTACTTCCATGCATTCAATCATTCATTCACATAAAAACTAAATATACAAAGGTTACTTATTTCTAAATAACGATTAAAACGGTATTGAGTATGCAATTTAAAACTGAAATATGTTTGCCCTTTCTGAATTTAAATGAAATGAACTCTTATGCTTTTAATCTAGCACCTTTCTTTCTTACAGAATAACTTAATCTCCAATTCTCTACTTCACTCTAATAATCCAGGGATCTGACTTGGAATCCTTGAGTTGAATTGTACAGGCACAACTTGAGCTACCAATTCGGTACCGCCATTTTACTGACCGTAGGGAAGCCACGATGCCACGTCGTTTCTGGCTTTGAGGAATTGCATAAAAAAACGCCTAAAAGAGGTATTTGTCCAACGTGGACAAAGATAACAGAGGTACACTAAATAGTTTCTAATGTTTGTGCATACAAACAGAGAAATTGCCAAAAAGGGTGTGACCTTTTGGCGCGAAGACGAGAACGAGAACTTTCGCTGTTGCTCGAGTGAACGTAAGCGTCGGTTTTATTTGAGAGGGTGAAAACATCTTCTTTCTTTCCTTGACACACTGCTGTTTACTGAACACTGACGGAGACAAGGATATATTAAATTGAAAACGATTACACACGATTGAATTGACGGAATGACATTTAGGTTTATATAATGGGATCGACTATCCAGGTTTGGACTAAGGGGTAATGAAGAACGGACATATGCTGATTTAAATGCACAAATTTCTGTTTACCTGGAGTTAAATAAATCTATTCCTGGATCAATTATGGCTTATTCATACTACATACATACAGGGTGTTAGCACCAAACTATACGGTGAAAAATGACAAGTTAATACACTTCTTGGGGGTGTTTCCCCAACAGTTACCAGTTTCCATGGCAACAGGCGAGAAACAACCAACAAATTATCAACAAGAGATTTTGTGAATTTTGTTCCGTGGTTTTTATTTTATATATATTTATTTATCCTTCAAACTCTAATTTTATGATTCATAGTTTTAGACTGTGTAGGCCTCGTCATGATTTGTTATGTTAGTTGTGCTCATTTTAAATATTTCTACTATTCCACAAGGACGATATGTGATATTAACTTAACACCAAAGAATAGAGTTTGTCAACTAGGTCGCAGTACTGCATCATATTCGTGTGCAGTAGCAAGATTAGGTAACGAGTATACTAAATTAGTTTTTACAATCTTATCTAAATTTTTTTAAAGGCAGTTCAGCCACGGGAAGCCACAATCAAGAGCTGTAAGAACTCAAGAGAACAGGGAGAAAATCTTTTAACAGAGCAAAAGGAACCAGAACTCAATCGGACTGCGAGCAATACAGCACCAATCTGCGGGAGTTTAAAAAACTAGTAACGAAAAAAACAGAGAGAGGACTGGAGAGCCTACTGTGAGGAGATCGAGAATCACGGCACCAAGACCGCTAACATACAAGAGAGTCTTGAACTGTTTACGCAGACCCATTTCCCTGGTTCGTCGGCAACAGATGAGACGACAGGAACTGGTCAGACGAGACAAACTTTCGACCTACTGATTTGGACTGGCAAAGTGCCAACCAAATAGTTAGCGAAGACAAAATTCGGTTGGCAGTACTTAGCATCTCACCCTTCAAATCGCCAGGTACTAGCGGCATCCATCCAGCTCTACTACGCCGCACTCTGTAAAGGTGTTCTGGGCACGTCTACCATATTAACATCATTAGGAGTTACTATTGAAAATATTTCTGTGATAATTTGTGAAACGCTTGTCGAATAGGTACTGCCAAATGTATCACATGCCAAAAGTTCCAATTTCCTAGCATTTGTCCTATTTTTTTACTTTTTTAATAATAGGGCTATCATAGGAACACAGCGTTTGTAACGTATTCGTATATTATTTCATTTTGAAAAAATGCGATTTGTTGAATTTGTACCGAAATGCTTTACAAACTTGTATTATAAATAGCTACGTTATTACAATATCTTATTGCACGAAATCTATGGCTAATCTCTGATATCGTGCTATAACATGAATTTCATTTATTAAATTGCAATGCAGCACCTTAATAAATTAAAAATCATTTCCATGTTTAATACAGTACACATAGGTTTAACCTTTGGATATTATCTATTACGGCATTTTTACACGCAAGATACGGAAAAGGCAAAGCACATTTAATTCACATCAAATACCCTTTCTACGAAAATGTTAAAGCTCGTGAGAATAATATTGCTTTTGAGCCACATTTTCTTAAGTGTTTCCCTGATCGTACAACCTAAGGGACCAACTCATAGAAATATTGCAATCAAATGCATCGAGCAAGTCACGTTGCACGCATACGATTTTATAAACACCAAAAGATCCCACTACCCGCAATTCCTTTTAACGTGTATTATTACCAGACAATTGACCACGCCAGGATATGAAATACAGGAGGAAGTTTTAAAAAGCTTGCATAATCAATACATGTGGTCCATAGAAGTTCTCCAACATGAAAGAGAAGATTTTAATTCTTATTCGGATAATTGTATCGTTGATATTTTGTACAATCCCAATAATGCGACACGAATTCGTCAGCCATCAAATTGTATTAGGAGACATGTTATACAGTTAAAGACTCAACTGTACATCATAGTCGTAGATGATTTAGACACGATACACCTACACACGGTATGTCAGGAGCTTGGACGAAATTGCGAACGGCCTGCGCATGACGTCACGCGCGTCGCACGAATCCACGCTAGAAGACATCTAAGCATTGGAATTTGGAATTCGATACGCGCAACACGTAGGTGTATCGTATATGGGCCAGTGAATTTTACGTTTTATTCTTTTGAAGTGTTAAAAGCACAAAATAAGTGGTATAAAATATGGTGAATTGTGGAATTGCGGGATGCAAAAACTATACACGAGTTACGAAAGGGACTGATATAAGATACTTTCGATTCCCGACACACGAAGACCTGGCGAAACGATGGATAGTTGCTTGCCGTCGAACGGATAAAGTTAATTTAAAAAAATAGTAACTGCGACGCTACTCTCATTAATATATGTATATTCTGTAAAAATACAATAAGTAATATACTCGTAAGTAGATATTTAGTTTGGTAAATGAAGTTAAATATTTTATTTTTAATTTTGCTAAATTATTCTGGTTTCTATCTTTTAGTTCCATTCTTGCATATAGAGTTTATTGAAGTGAAAACTTCTTTAGGCGCGTTTTGCGTTTTTTTTTGTGGGGGTTGAATGAGACCGAGGCGTCAAGCTCGGATATGGAACCTCACGCGTCACGCTCCTACTGGCATGTTCCCGTATAAGTAAAGGGCCGAAATTTTCAGGGGATGTAGCCGGGGTAAAAAGAAGATCCTGGACGAAAACGGGATCCCGTACCCCCCCACCGTTTGGCCAGGGGAAGGGGGAGCAGGAAAAACTTAAATAATTAATTTCAGAAAAACGGAAAGAGCTACGGGGTCGAAATTTTTATGATAGGTGCGCCCCATGGGGGGCCACCTTAGACCATACGGGGGCGACCGGGGCTCTAATTTAAGAGGGGATTATGGGGGAAAACCGTTCCCGTATAGGTAGAGGGCTGACATTTTCAGGGGATGTAGCCTGGGTAAAAAGAAGATCCTGGCCAAACGGCGGGAAGGCCGTTTGGCCAGGAAAGGGGGGAAAAGGAAAAATTTAAATAAGTAATTTCGGGAGAACGGGAAGAGGTACGGGGTAGATATTTTTATGGTAGGTTCGCCCCATGGGGGGTCCCCTTAGACCATACGGTGGGGGCCGTATGGTTGATAGTTTTGAATTATTAGAAAGTTTTGAATTAACAACAAGAATTAATGAGGAAGCATCAATATATATAGCCGGATATGTTGCTCACAAATTTAGGGGAAAATATAACTTAGTAAGAGGAACTGAAACTAAAAAAATGAAAATAGATAAGACGTCACAAAATTGGCTTACTTTTATTTCAAGGGGAAATCTGTTGTATCCAAATGAAGATTTGATACAAGTTACTAAATTAATGGAGTCCGAATTTAACAGTATGCATGGAGAATTTTTGGCAAGTGGAAAATTCTTATTTAAAAAGGAAAGAACTATGAACAGGCTAGATGGCAATATTAAAATTCCTTACGATGTTCTCCTTTGCTTCTCAAGAACCCGCACATACATTAGACTTCGAGATCTTAATCGTAAACTAAGCTTTGAAAATGTAAAAAAAAATTAGACCGAAAAGTATAAAAATTTGCAAATTATAAAAAAAGCCATAATATTAAGTATTTTTAATAAATTATATATTTTAATGTTAATTAATTGTTTTTAGTTCTTTTTAATTCCCATTGAAACAGATAATAAAAGTCATTAATAGTTGGGTGATTTTTAACGCCTTTATTTTTGTCATTCAATATATATTTTTGCATGTTCCATGTTTGTATTTGCTGCTGTACTAAATATATTATTTTAAAATTAATAATGACCTGCTTTATTTTCAAATACCCATTTTTAGTTTTTATTACATATGTATACGATATATTAAGTATTTTTTCTATTACTCTTACATTAACTTGTCAGTGGGTTAATATATCTATATATTCTTAAATTCAATTAAATGGACCCCACTAAATGATCAATCATATTAAATATGCATGATATATAAGAAATAAACGTAGTTCTTATAATGCTATCCATAAGATTGGCATACATACATTTAAATTTTGCGACGCACGTGACGTCACAGGCGGGACAATGACGGAGAACAACATGCGCGCTGACATACCGTGTGTAGGTGTATCGTGGATTTAGAGATATTTTACAAGAAGTTAGACTACGTTGTAAATGCTTCTAGTTTTAACAGCGAAGCATTATATATTATTTATTTTACAAAAATATCTTCTACCCAGTATAACGTAGCCGAAGAAGTTATAAACGCATTATTAATATATTCTATTAGAAATATGGTTGTAGTTATTCCAAGAGATATAACCAACTTTGGCTTGTATATGCTGAATATCGAAAGTAAAATTGGGACACCCTGTTTTTCACAATTAAATACAAGAATGTCATTCCAATGTAACCAAGGTCGGTATTTATTTATATTATTATACAATAAATATATAAAATGTGCCACTGATAAATGAATGTCAATAATAATGGTTTTAAAAAATTATGGCTTTGAATTTGAATATAAAATTAGGGATATAGTTAGTGTATCTGATCGTATATCGTCTCGGCTTTTGAGATCAATAATAGTAGTTATAATTTACAACAAACAACAGGTATTTTACGAGTGGAAACAGTGACAGATTGAAATAAATTTAACTTTAAGGGCTGTATAAAATACACTTTACTAAATTTGTCCAGCTTTCGGCCTGTATATTGTTTTTGGCAGGTTTAATCAACTTTATACCATTCGCACTTGGGGTAGGGGACCAATTTTGCTCTCACCTTTTTTTTTGTTGGTGCGACGTTGCCCTATGGGGTTAAATATGCAATGCACTGGCGGCGATAAGGGACTCGCAGAGCCCCGCCGCGCCGCGCCGTGCGGGGGAAGGCCCCTTCGACTCCTTAAATCCTTAATTGCTCAAAATAAAGAAATAAATAAAAAAATTATAACAAGAAAAAGGGCGTCTTTATATATTATTATCATCGTTTATTAAGCAGTGATTATTATGGATATTCTACCAATTACAGAACAAATAGGGGAAAAGTGGGTAAGTTGACGAAGTATGTAAGATGACGAACTGGCTAAAATAGAGTAGACGCAACGTTTGAAGAAAAGCCGACCCTGTCAAAACATCTGCTTTAGCGCATATTCCCCACCTAGGCGGTTTGCCGCGGGAATGAGATCATCAGTTTCGCTAGAAACAGCATAGAGTTAAATACGGGCCTAACCTTATAATTTTAGTGAATGCGAAAATAACCTTTATGTGTTGCTAAGTGAGTGTTTTTTTTTAAATCTATCATCACAAGGTATTTACGCATGCTTAAGCTGTAATTTAAGAACAAATTCCACAAGACAATTAATTTGATTTTTTTGATACCGACGTTTATGTTTTACAGAGCGGGTGAAGGTAAGTTGGCGAACCACTAAGTAGACAAGATGACGAATTCGTCAACTTACCCACACACACATTTATTTTAAAATTTGCTTAATTTTTGTGGGTTTTTTAGCCTACCAAAATGGGTAGAATATATATACGCAAAACAAATAGACAAGCTTGGAAAAAAGAAGATATGAATAGAGCGTTTACCGATGTGAATGATAATCATGAAAGTGTAAATTCGACAGCGAAAAAGTATGGCATACCGGAGCCAACTTTACGAAGATATTTAAAGAAGTATCCTGATGAGGTAACTTAAAGCATAACTGCAATATTTTGTTTAAACATTTTGTATTAACATTCCCATTTTTTTTTTAGATTTTCCCTTCCAACGCAGAACGTTTTAAAACTACTTAAGATCGCCTGAGTCGACTTCAATTGCAAGACTTATGGCTTTTAATCAGGAAAATGTTTCTAAGTTTTTTAATTACCTAAAAGCCATTAAAGAAAAGTACAATTTCACATCAAATCAAATCTATAATCTCGATGAAACTGGCATTTCTACTGTTGCCACTAAAAACCCTAAAGTAATAACACCAAGAGGAAAACGTCGGGTTATAAAAGTGTCATCGGCAGAAAGGGGAACACATGTAACAGCCGTTTGTTGCATGAATGCAAATGGGAATTTTATACCGCCATTTCTAATTTTCCCAAGAGTGAGAATGCAACCTGCATATATGGCGAGCACACCCCCTGGATTTGTTGGGGCTGCACATGAAACGGGTTGGATGAATTCAGAAACTTTCATAAAATATCTACACCACTTCATCCAGTATGCAAGACCAAGCCAAAATAATAGGATACTATTGTTAATGGACAACCATGCTAGCCATGTCACCTTAGAAGCTATTACCCTGTGTCGGGAAAACTTTATTTCTCTACTTGGATTTCCAGCCCACACAAGTCACAGAATGCAGCCTCTGGATGTGTCACTGTATGGGCCTCTAAAAACTGTATACAGCAGGGCGTGTGATGATTTCTTAACAAATAATCCTGGTAAAGCCATTACTTTACATGATGTAGCCTCTATTTTTGGGAAAGCATATTTGAAAGTTGCTACAGTTGCGAATGCAATAAGTGGTTTTAGAGCCACTGGCATAGAACCATTTGACTCACAAATTTTCACAGAACTTGATTTTGAACCATCAATAACAACAGAACGAGAATTAACGCCAATACCAATAGAAGCAGAACCTCACCAACCAGAACTCAACTTACACGACGTTGGGGAAGCTAATATTTTGCCAGAGTCAATGCCTTCAACTTCTGGAGTAAATAATGCCAAACCGCCATCAATACCAAATAATATTTCCGTGGCTTCAACTTCTACTAGTAATATATTGGAGCCACCATCAACTCCAAACAAGGAAATCCAAACAATCAAAACCACCTTTGGATTGCCCCCTCTACCTCAAGCCATTGTTAAAAATAGACGTTGCAGAAAAAAACTACCCTCTCTGATACTTACATGCACACCGGTAAAAGATGCTTTGGAACAAAAACAACAGGAAAAACTAGACAAAGAACGAAAAAAGCAATTAAAATCTCTTCAGAAGTCACAGAAAGCAAAAACCACCAAAAAGAAATCAGATCAAAAAAAGGATAAAAAAAATCAAAACCAAAAACAAAAAACACAACACGTCAGTTATTTGCTTCTTCTGATTCAGAGAGTTCAGTAGAAATAACTTTTTATGATACTGATGATGATATGAATTTAGATGATGAAGAAGACGACAAACTGTGTTTAATGTGTGATGATGAAGGTAAAGACAATGAGTTGTGGTTTCGATGTAATACGTGTATATAATATAAGTGGGCTCATGCTGAGTGTACAGGCCTCGACTCAAAAGAAGCAAAAGCCAAAGTATGGATATGCGACTTTTGTTATAATAAAGATTAAAAAACTTTACATACATATTATAAACATATAACGGTTTAGTGCTTAATCAAAGGAAATTTGTTTTTTTTATTTAGTTAGATATTTTCCCATTTATTTTTCTTTCGTCAACTTACCCAATGCAGTTCGTCAACTTACCAATGCTTGTGGGTAAGATGACGAACATTGCATCTTTTTAAAAAAAGTACGACCAAAAAAAAAGTGTTTAGCTATAGCCAAAATATTTTGTAGGTTCATTACTATGATAAGTAGAGTTCAAAATGTTAATATATAAATATTCTTAAATAAAAATGAGACTTGTAAATTGGTTATTAGCCTTAAGTTCGCCAACTTACCCACTTTTCCCCTAAATTTAAATATCTGCGAGCGGACGAGTGTCAGCGTTACCATGAGCAAAAAGATGCGTTAAAATGTAAGCAAACGTCAAAATTGAAAGACAAACTTTTTCATAATACCCCTCTGAAAGCTATCATTTTCGACGTCTCTGAAGAGCAAAGTAAGTCTTTCCGGTGCGCTCGCACGGGAAAAGTTTTCCCGTTCCCTAATTTAAGTGCTAAATTGGCAGTTATTTAGTTACAAAATAAGCATAAAGTATAATAAATTGGGTTAAAATTATACAGCGATGCAGTATGCAGAATTAATCTACTAAATTTTAGCGTAAATAGTCTAATTTTTAAGTAAAATTATTTTATTTATTCTGACCTTACTTGTCATAAATACATCAAAACTAGCTGCCTATTCAATTACAATAAAGCATACAAACACATTTCCATAGCAACGCTTGATATGTATTAGCTACCTGTGTCTTGCTTGTGCAAGATTGACGTCTGCTTACATTTCAATTCAAAATGCATTATTACATGATTATGGATACATAAAATAAAAATAATATTATCTATATGTTTTGATTTCATAGAGGTATTATGAAAAATATCGTTCATTACACGTCCAGAAAAAGCTTTTCCCGTGCTTGCACTGTCGTGCGCGCACCGGAAGAGCCTAGTTTCCGGACTGGTAATGAAATACACTATTCGCGCACCGAAGAACTTTTTCCCGTGCCGGAGCACCGGAAAGACTTACTTTTTTTGCTCTACAGAGATGTCGAAAATGATAGTTTGCCGAGAGGTATTATGAAAAATGGTATTACAAGGAATAAAAAATAGCAGTTTGCGGTCACCTTTGATAGATCATTGGAATAGAAATGCATTAATGCCGACAAAGGGAAAACGGACCTATACGAGGTCGCCGGTGGGATAGTTTTTAATCTTTTAAATAACAAAATTAAAATCAGTTTAGTTGTAGGGTCACTGCCCTGACTGAGGGCCATTTTATGGCGTTTTTTTGTTGTGAAACTTCTATAGTGAAAAAATGAAAATTAAATGAAACGGAAATCAAAGTGAAACACTTAAGGCCCTATCCTCACGAGGCTACACAACATCAACACAACATGCGAACGATATGTCGCACGGAAGTCGCCGCCGTGTATTTCAATCAGCGACTCTACACCACGCAGTACGACATGGAAGCGATACAACAACTGGGTTACATGTTGCTTGTCAACATTTTTTTTCAGTTGCCTGTCAACACTTGTCGCGTGACACAGCAGCGTTTTTGGCATAATTATCAGTGAAAATGGCCACTGAACGAGATATTAATTTAAAAATCACTACTGAAGTAGAAAGATTTCCATGCTTGTATAATTTTAAATTATCGGACTATTCTAGAAAAGACATAACTGAAAAGGCATGGAGTAAAATTTCAAAGAAAACGAACTTATCAGGTATGTAACATCAATTTTAGTATACAGATCGAAGCACTTTAACAAAAATGTTTGCAATGAAAGAACAGGTATACTATTGGCAATAATTATTTTGCCTGAATTCTTTCGCTGCTACAAACAGTCTTCGCCTTCTGTTCCTTGCAATATACGGATGCACTCAATATTTTCTTCTTCTTCTCCGGATTCGCAAATATAAATACATAAGAATGTCTTCTTCTTCTTCACTAGATGCTACGTCTTCTTCACTTTAAAAGAACTAGCAATGGTTTTGTGTCATGTATTATGTCGTCCCGTGTAAATAATTCGTGTTGGAAACATTTTTTTTGATGTATGGCCTAAATGTCGTGTTGATGTTGTGTAGCTTCGTGAGAATAGGGCCTTAATGAAGCATGTTCCAGTACAGCTAGGACAACAGGACCCCGTAAAAACGGAGACAAAGCAGAAAAGACAGAAAACCTAGAAGCAGTTAGTACATTGCCAAAGATTGATCTTATTTTTAACGTTAGTGGGCCAAGGACAAATTAGGAAAATGTAGATAAAAATGCGATTTTAGAGAAGAGAACATTTCACAATAAGTTTTTTTCTGGAGACAGCGAGGGAATCAGTAATCGGGATCAGGCTTCAACCTCAAAATTCAGCTCTGCAGTCGCAAATGTTGAAAGTATGGAACAGAGCTATGGAGTAACTGAATTATATTTAAATGATGTTTAAGCAATGGCCATCGTCAAGTGCAATGAGTCAGCTCCATTTCATACAGATAGGACGCAGTTTCCCGATGCGTTGAGTGATGAAATAAAGCGAAAAATTATACTTTCCGGCCTAAATAGACCTATGGGATGGTTTATTGGAAATATACATAATAACAGATTATTTAGTGTTATTCAACACTAAACCACTAAAACTCAACAAAAAATTAATAGATTTTGGTTATGCTATTCCCAAATTTTAAATGAGATAAGACCATATCTGGAATACTGTTCCCAAGCTGGGCACCCAAACACTTGTCCAAGATATTAGACTCCATATAGAGAAGAGCAGTCCGACTTGTGGATGACCCAGAGTTGACTAAATACCTTGACAGCCTTGAACATCGAAGAAAAGTGGCGGACCCATCTCCTTACTATGGATACTACTATGGAAGGTGTTCGAACGAATAGAAACACCAATCAGACACAAGCTGCTCATCAACACACGATTCAGTTGCGAACACCTATGACGTCGCTGTTACTGGACTCCTTTATCTAGAAGTGTGCTGCGCTCTGGAATGGACTTCCGAGTAATGTCTTTCCCGAAAACTACAACCTACATCGTCCGTCATCTTCTCTGCAGACGCATCGCTCGTTGAGTGGAATTGGATTTTCCTTTTGTGTGTGTGCCGAACATAAAAAGAAACGTGAACCCTAGCAATTTGTAGTCTACCTTTTCGGGGCCATCACGAGAATGTTTCTTAAATTATGCCTCTAAGTGGTAAATTTTTAATATTATCGATTGATTTGCTGTCGATTAAATCAAATAAAAATAATCCCAATAAATACTTACACCATGATACACAAAATGAAATCATAACATTGACGTCAAAGTCGGTGGTAGAAGAAATGGTTAGCGAAATTTATAAAGCCCCCTTTTTCTCTCCAATCGTCGATACAACCCCAGATATCTCAAAGAAGGATCAATTAAGTATATTCGTCATGTAAACGTTGATATAGATCACCATAAATATATTACAGGAAAAATCGAAATAAAGGAATCATTCCTTGGCTTTATAGAATAGGTGATAAAAAATTTTAAACTAGTTATATTAAGTACATTATAAGAATTGAAAATTGATATAGGAAAATGCCGAAGTCAAGAATATGACGGGGTTTCTAACATGAGCGGCAAATATTCTGGAATTCAAGCAGGAATTAAAGAAATAATACCAACTGCAGATTTTGTCCACTGTCCGGCCCACAACTTAACCCTGTTGTTGAACGATTCATCATGCCAGCGAAATTAGACATTTCTACGGATTACTATAAAATATTTATTTGTTTTTCAGTCAAAGTTTACCTCGCTGGCAAGAACTCAACAAATTTAAAGATAAAAACGGAATTATTAAAAAAAACATTGAAAAAATTATGCCCTACACGATGCATGGTCGTCTCGTTTTGATTGTCGGAGTGCTATAAAATATACCTATAAATGCGTGATGCAATGTTTGTCAACATTTTTTTTATTTACAAAAGACAGCAACAGAACAGAAGCAAACTCATTGCAAAAAGTATGAGTAATTTTAATTGTATTTTGCTTTTTGTATACCAAAGCAAAATTTTGGAAAATATTAATTTGGTGTCTAAACTGCTACAAAGTTCTACCGTTGATCTGGGCCGAACGTGCGTATTATTGAGCTCCATAATAGATAATTTTAACAGCTTTAGGGACGATTTCGAAGCATGGTGCAACACGTTTTTCTGATTGAAGTTGAAAATGAAAGTAAAGATTTTATTTATATTTTTTTATTATTTTTTTGTTAATTAAAAAGGAACCTAGCCCCGGAGAGATTCGCGTTACAAAGCCCGACCCTTGTCGTGGGGTCCTTTGAGCGCCACCCGTTCTCGCCAGCTAAACGGAGAAAGCTCTGCGGGTGTTGTGCAGGGTGACTAGGTCAGCTCAAAAAAAATCAACAGATACTTAATTTCAAACTATCCAGAAAGCTAGAAAAGTTGTGGCACTATAAACAACTAACTTAACCTATCAAGAAAACACACTCTAAAAATTTAAGGAACAATATATTTGCTAAGTTGTTTCTTTTTTCTTTTTAACACATCTTTATCTGGACAAAAAGGTCCAATTAAAATGTGGTTAAGTAAAGACAAAAGAATGTTAAATGACTGTTAAAGTAATTGATAAAATGAACAGAGTACAATGTGAAGATTGTACAGAGACCAATTCAGTTGGAAATACTCAGTTCTATATGCCTTACGACTAAATGCACAAAATACTACTTATCAAAGTGATCACTTGACGTTGCCTAATCTTCTTACAACTAGGTATGCATGCGCTAATAGCTGCACTGATTTTAGATGTAGCAATAATAGTATGTAGCAACGAACGGCTACTGTAATTAAATCAAATGACTCGACAAGTTAATAAGAGAACCGAACTAGAATAAAACTATTGGAAGTATGGCGGTCGCTTGATAGAGATAAAATTCAGAGTGGTTATATCTCCCGACTAATGAATGAAAAGAATAAAATTATCCAGCCAGCGCTTGACTTGTATTAAAATGAGAAAACAATTCAAAGCAATCAGATTAACTGGTCCGATAAACCAGTGAATAAATGTAAATTAAATTAATTAAAATCAATGAGCTACCTCAGAACTCGGCGTTCAATGTTTGATTTATATGAATAAAAGAAAACGAAGAGTGACTATCCTAAATGGATAAACATAAGAAAAAATGAGACTCAAAGTTTATAGTACGATACCCAGATCCCGTCGTCGAACTCTGGTGGAGACGCCGGCACTTATAGATACCCAGGAGTGGGCTCACGATGGCCTCCAGTGAGGGAAACAAAAGGTTGTAGCCCTTCGATAAGGGTTCTGGCCCTCCGTAAAACGTTGTAGTCCTTCGGAAAGAATGGACTTCTGACCCTCCAGGGAAGAAAACTTCTAGCCTTTCAGAAAAAGTTGTGGCTTTCAATGAAGCTTCTTGCCCTCCAGAAAAAGTTCTGGCCCTCCAGAAAAACCCTCAAACTTGGACGTGAGGGTCGACTATGAGAGATTCGACGGTCTCGGTTTTATGGGCCTTCGAGATTCGATGCTGCGTCACAAGTAGTGAGGGGCGGAAACATGCCGAGTGATTCGATCCAAGGAATAATTCGAAGATATTATGCGACCGAGCTCTCGCTTGTCATGATGGCAACATGATGCCGGAGGCCACAACTAATGCATTGAAAACAAGAGATTACCCGAAATAATAGAGAATATTCCCTAACAAAACGATAACCATTTAGCAATTCGAATCGACAGCTGGCATTCACAACAAACGGTACAGTCCTATTACTCCGTCGCGAAGGTCACAAAAACCCCTACTAACGTACGGATCGAGTCAAGTGTAGCATTTTTTGCAGGCTTCACGAACAACATTCTGAAAAATATAAATCGATTCGCTGGCTGTTCATGATAAATAAGATAGGAATCAAACCAAGCTATCTTAATAATAATGTACATCGCTTATCAACTAAAATAAATTATCAACTAAAATAAATAGTCACAACGGATTATGAAAGCTAATACAAATATATCGTTAACCTATACTTAAAATATGGTTAATTCATATTAGAAAAGTGGCATATACAAGTAAATCGAGTTAATAAATTTAGAATTAATAAACCGAAGCGATGGCAGTTTCAAGCGAATTGTTGGCAAAGCAAATTAATAAATTTAGAATTAATAAACCGAAATGCAAAATATAGCATCATTTTTCCCCTAAATGCGGCATATAAATGAAATTTTAAAATTGGCAAAATCGAACTGTTACAATGGCGTGCAGAAGCAACCAATTTGGCGACATCGTGGGACATTCAGCCAACATTGAACCTTAAGCGCCAAAGAATGGTCAAGGCATTTTTTGATGAACTCGTATCTGACACTATGAAAGAAGATTCTCTAAAAAGATTTTAAACGAAAGTCTTCTACGAGTCTCTTGATAAAATAATCAAGTCGGGACACGATTTATCAGTATGCACGAAGTAATGACCTATTTTTTATTTTTAAATCCAGATAGTTTCGTTAAATTGTCTGCCGAAGAAATTATAGATCATGCAAAAAAAAATATTCGAAAGCATGGAAATGACTTCAAAAACTTCAAAAGTGTATTTTAAATAGAAATTCGAAAAAGAAAACAATTAAGCATCTTAGGCAAAATTCTGGTATTTCCAGATTTTATTGCCATGTAAGAATATTCTGTAAGACATGGGGGAGGGGGTTAGGGCGGCGTCAAATCCTTATCGCCGCCACTGCTGCAATGATATGGTGGAAGACGTAAGACACTATGACCCGAGAATACTAAACTGTTGAGAAGCGACAGAATAATTTGAATCTAGTATGCGCATTCGCCAAATATGCTGCTTTTCCGTCACCGTCCGTCAGTGTCGAGGTATGTCATTGATGTCAACAGATAAGTTGTTTTGTAGTCCAAGTGGCAGTGTCGCTAATAGTGCATTTTTAACGATCTGTATTTTCGCTTTATTGTTGGTTTTTTTCGATTGGCATATAATAATAATAATCATTATAGGCATGTCGAGTTCGGGTAACAATTGTGTCTATAGGGGATGTTCGGTTGTTACTGGGCAAGGATTTAGTTTATTTTCGTTTCCCAAAAATCCAGAACTGTAAGTATTTATTTTTATATAAATTATTTCTTAAAACTATTTAATAATAGGTAACAGTCGAGTTTTAGTATGTTACTGATGGCTGTTTGCACGCCTTTGCTTAAAATCGTGACTTTAGTAAGTCCCTCTCAACTTTAAGGTCCACCTTAGATTAATTTTGTTCGCGCGACCAAGGCTTGACGAATTCTTAGCGAAACGTGAGGTAAACTTGGCAACGTTGCAATTTTGGTTACTTTTCTGGTGCTTTTTCTAGTCCCCCTATTGGCATTGGCGACATTGTCGTTGACATTTCATTTTCATTTTAGTTCGGTGAATTTTTTTTACTTCAATGTGATACAGCTAAGCATATTACCATATTGTCTCTGATATTACTTACAGATCGTAGAGGTATTCAATTTCATCTCCTATTAACTCCAAAATATTAAGAGCTGTTTGTTTATTTAGAAGAAAACTTTTGAAAAACGTTAAGTTATTGAAAGAATAAAAATACTTTAATCGTCGGTAAACTCTTTTGGGAATACCAAAGGCTATTAACATTAATTCATCCAATTTGTCGTCTTCTTTGATTAAAAAGTTTGCAAGGTCCATAGTGGTAACTGATGCTTCAAGAGAAATGCTTAATTATATAAAAAAAATCAAAACATAAAGGATATAAATGAGATAAAAGGCTTAATTAAACCCGACCACTTCCTAGGCTTAATTTTATATGATTTTTAAGTGAAGCTTTACACTTAAGTGAGATGGTGCAACAAAAAATACCAGATAAGGTGTACCTTAACTTAATCTTGGATTAAGAAAGGCCGTGCGAATGGCCATGAGTTGTCAAATTCATGTTTTTCTACCATTAGGTTATTCTGGAATGAAAATATTTAACTTAAAACTAATAAAATAATATTATATTTTTCTAACTGACATCAGTTAAGAAAAGTTAAACTATTCACAACAGGAATGAACACCTATATGAGTTTGGGTGCCCTTCCTGGAAATGGAGATGCCTTGGGTACAATAGATGCTTTATATTTATTTAATAATCTATTTGACGTGTTAAATTCATACTCCTTACGACCATCCTATAAGTTTAAGAAAGTATTTGAAGGCTCTCAATATCAAATTAAATTTTTAAAAGATGCTTTATTTTCTTTGTCTGAAATGAAAATTTTTGACAAAATTAGCAAATACATAACCAACAAGGTAAGATTTTCAAAATGTTGGGCTGTAACAATGCATGGACTTATCAAATTGTGGGAAAAACTTTCAAAAGCAAATTTTAAATACTTAAAAACAAGACGTATAAATACAGATTGCATCGAAAACTTC
>MU182034.1:398095-437524 GCA_016904865.1 Pissodes strobi
TGACGTTTCCATCGTTGGGCCAATATGTAAATATAATATTTTATCAATATTGTTGTGCTACTGGGGTGGCCAGTAAATCCGAAACAGTTAATTTGACAGCTGTCAAATTATTCGGATACTTTTTTAAGACGAATGAGAGAGCGTGTAGAACATGTCTCAATCTATTTTGTTATCCAGCAACCCGCCTCAACTTTAATTTTTCTTATGGCCGCCATATTGGATTTTTCGATTTTTGGAAAGAGCGTAAAATTTCCAGTCTAGTAATGTCTTACAAGTGCATAAAAGATTTGAGTATCATCGAAATATCACACTTCGTAAAGTTAGGTTTTAATTTTTTCTAAGGAGGCCATGATTTATTTGTCAAAAAATAACATTAATAAGTAATGTATTAAACGCATTGGATTTTCAATAGAGCATGAACGTAAAGAACGACTTATCAACAAGTCAGATGTTTTGGGACAAATTCCCAAAAGGAAAGTGCTACTTTGCATATGCAAAAGTGTGCGCAAAGTAGTTTCTTTGCGGTCACTCGTAGAAAAAAGAATTAATAAGTACTAACCTCATTCAATCCCGTGATGTGAAATCTAACTAAATCTAATTGCTAATTATTGCTGTTGCAAAATCTAATCTAACTGTTGCAAAATCTAATCTAAATATTGCTAATCTAATCTGATTGCTAATCTAATTGCCAAATCTAATTTAATCTAATTGCTGTTGTGCAGAAACTTGAAATTGAAAATCGTTCTTAACTGCTTCGTAACTGGGTATCAATTTACAGATATGCAAATTGACGTCCATTTGCATCGAGACATTTTTGACAATTGGTGACAGTTTTTCGTACAACCCTAGCAAGTGCATTTCCGTTAATATTTCTAAATGTGTCCAAAACTCTTTTTCTCAGAATGTCTATGGTCGCAGGAGGATCAAATTCATAGACCTCATTCTTTGTGTGCTCCCGGAGGTAGAAATCCAAGGGTTAAAGGCCAGGGGATCTAGGAGGCTAAGATATTGGGCCATTTAATGATATAATTCTTTTGTCAAACTGCTCCCTTAAGAGGTTCCTGACTTGAATGGTGTTGTGAGCCGGACATCCATCCTGTAGAAATCAGGTTCTTCTAAACTCATCTTCGGTTAGAGTAGCTCGTAAAGCCGGCACAACCAGACCTGGTTTCGGAAAAGCTCTAGGTACCTCTGTCCGTTTAGGTTATGGTGAAATAAAAATGGTCCTATAACTAGATTTTCTGAAATGATTAATAATTTATAATAGGTGCCCAATTAAAAAAGATAAGTTAGATTAAATTACCAATTACCCCACACCAAACGTTACCTATAGTCCATTCAAGGCTATTGCGCTGTTACGTCAGAATTTCTGACGTCAAAAGAAAAGATCCGTACGTCTTAGATAGACTCGTACGTTATTTTTTACACTAGCCAAAAGATGTCTCTGTACCTGTTTTCTATTCCAGAGCACGTTCCGTTTTTATCAATTATACATACTTATTACTTATGGCAGCTTCGGAGTGGTTTAATTCAATGCACAAATTCGACAGGCAAATATAATGCCACCAGGAATAACATCAACATACATACAACAGCTTATTTACCTAGTAATCGTGCGCCGATATCATTTGATTTGGAAAAGTCAAAAACCAACTTTTTAAAATTTTAGAAGAGGGCTATGACAATATTGTTTTAAGCGTCTGGGCATCTGAATAATACTTTTGACAGTTCGTTTTATTTCAAAATAATAATATGCTTTTTATCGTTTAAAATCCGTTTAAAAACGATTTTAAATGGCAAAATTGTATAAAAATCCGAAAATTCGGATTCGAATTTGTCGTGGATTTTGAAGCGAAAATTCATTTTAAATTCAACCGTCCATTAAGAATAAGCTGTGCTATAGATCCAAATACACTGCGAATATAATAATTAAAAAATAATACTTTTGACGGTTCGTAAAATGTGCTTTTTTATCGTCTAAAATCCATTTAAAACGATTTTAAATGGCAAAATTGTATATAATACCGCCCTAGCGGCTAGAATTGGTTTGCGCATTTCCGTCTCCGAGATTTGTCCTCATATCGCCGCGTAAGATGTTTACACATCAAAAATACATTTTTTTCTAGAGATATAATTTTTTAGTATTATCAAATAAATAAAAAATATATATTACTTACATTGTGCACAGCTTTCCAGGGTAAAAGTGGCATACTAGCATCTTTTTCACGTGTGAAATTATGCACCAATTTTAAAATTGAAGCTTGCTCTTTTTCACTGAACCGGTGGGGCATCTCAAAACGATTTTTATTAGCAATTATTAGCGTAAAACACAAACCAACTACCAACAAATCAATAAATGAATTAAATCTGTTATTTTCGTTATGTTATTTTTACATTGACGCCAATCGATGTCAAAGATTCCAATTTGACGGACCAATTTAGTACATACGTTCATTGCATAAAGAAAGATGGAATGATATGACGTAACAGCGCAATAGGCTTGAACGGACTTTACAATTGCTTATAAGCACCTAATTTTCTGACAAATAAATCATGGCCCCCTTAGAAAAAATTAAGACCTAACTTTACGAAGTGTGATACTTCAATGATACTAAAATCTTTTATGCACTTGTGAGACATTGCTAGACTGGAAATATTACGCTCTTTCCAAAAATCGAGAAAGTCAATATGGTGGCCATAAAAAAAAATTAAATTTGAAGCGGGTCCGGGTAACAAAAGATGATTGAGACATGTCACATACGATATCTTATTCGTCTTAAAAAAGCTTCCGAATGATGTCACATTTTTACAGCTGTCAAACTAACCGTTTCGGATTTACTGGCGAAAAGCGAAATCCGTCAGTTTCGGTTTTTCGTCGATAATTGACCGAACGTAAATCTGAAGCCGGTTATCGAATGTTTCCTCTAAAACTCTCCCCATTTAACCTTTGCTATAGGTATAATGGAGCCGAGATCCCTGTATAGAGAAGGGAATCTGGGACGCACTGTATATCTATTTTTACTTTTAGATATTTCGAAAATACGACATAAAATCATGTTTTTAGGTGGCGGGTCTTAATGGCTATTTTCACGACCGAAATGTGGGGAATATGCTTAGCGACTATATTTGGATTTGCAGTTGCACTTTATATCTTCAAGACTAGAAAAGAAAATGCGCTTTTCAGGACATTTGAGAACTGTATACATACGGCATTTCAAGTATTTATAGCACATCCTTCATCGATTCGTCCAAGGTCAAATTTAACTAGAATAATTTTTATAAGCTTGGCTATCTTTGGCATCATAATTAATTCCGTCTACACTTCTTCTCTGATTTATTATCTACAGAATTCCATAAGAGAGCATCAAATTTCGACAGCAATAGAAATACCACAACGGAGTAAGTATCCATAATACAAGATTCAGTTAAATATTTTACAGGATGTACCCGAATATTATGCAATTTTCCGTAGTCTGGCTTGCAGAATTAATTGCTATCAAGAAGTTTTTTTAAGAACAATGTCAAAACATTATTTATTTATACATTTATATTAAAACTGCATTAGCCTTAATTAAAATGCTCTTAGAGTTCTCATAATGTATGACTGAATGCCACAAATTTCAAGAATCGATATTTTAGCAATGAATCCTTATATGGCTCTAATTTTCAGATATAGCTATTGGTGGGTCACCAAAATTTAAAGAGATGTTTAAATTTTCACCAAGTAAATATGGTAACATAATTCTGAATTCTTACCAAACAGTGAATGAAAGCTTGGATACATACAGCTATTGGTTGCAAAGGGTAGCTACAGAAAGAAATATCTCAACTATAGCTATGAAGCTGTTCGTCCATTATCTAATAGTAAATGGCCATCCAATAGTAACCGATAGAAATGGGAACCCAAACGTTTTCATATTGTCGAAGCCATTAAGAATTCAGCCTGTAAGTGTAAATTAATTAATAAATTCAATTAGTTTTCAAAGTATTTACGCCCGGTTTCCCAATGTAAAGTTAAATTGTTGGTCACTTAACTACTTTATCTTGTGTAAACCAATGATTAAGCTATCATTCATTTCACAACCAAAAAATCCCTATTGGTTAATTATTAGAGTTTTAATATTTATTATCTCGATGAAATAAATCGCTTATTTAAGGGGAAAAAATAGGCTGATGTTATGTTATGTATTCTAACTTCTAATTTGATTGTTTGTTTTGAAATTAATTACGAATAAACGAAATTATCCAAGACTAGAAAATGCCGGATTTAAACATAGGCTACCTAGGCTCTAGCCTCCCATAGCAGGTGCGAAATGAGAAATAAAAAATGATTCTATCTCAGTTTTTAAATTTAGCTTTTTTTGTTCTAGAGAATGACTAGTATAAAAAATTGATGATCGTAATCATTATTTATCATTTGCATTTAGTTTAACTTAATGTCGTGATATTTGACCAACCTGATGAGAATATTTTCCACTGTCTGTCAGCGGGAAGTTTTGCGAAGCCGACAGAAAACACGGAGCTTACACGGAAGCCAGGGAGACAATTCTAGAAGATGTTGCTGTCACATAAGGATGGGGCACTCGTCATCTTGTGCATAGTGTCCATAATGGTTCAAGCATTCAAGAGAGTTTCGACATAAATTGTTACGGTAATTTTAACAATTCCGGAACATCAGGTTGTTCCGAGTTCGCTTGTATTTATTTTTAGTTTGAAATAATAACTTTTCATCTTCAACCTATTTTGAATTACTGTCTGAACCGACATGGTAGGAACAGTGTGGAAAATTCCGCATTAAATAGTACGAAAATATTAATAAGTACTGAATTCTTATGTTGCCCATCAAGTTCAATTAAAACAAATTTTTGTCTTTTAAATATATCAGTCGATAATTATCTAGTTAATATAAAATGAAAATTAATATTATGGCTTGAATCTACATAAATACAGCAGTAGAATATATTATTTAAAATTGTTAAATAATTTCAAATATGCAGTTCAGATTTTATGCTTAAAGATCGGTCGATTCGTACGGTAGAAAGGTAAAATATTTGTGACGACTGCGCGTCAGTGTAATTTTTTTCGAGATGTGATTCTGGTGGAAGGTAGGACAGGAATTTAAGATCTATCTTGTACCGACGACCAGTGTGAGAGTTTGAGAGAAGGTAGGCTTGACATTTTCGTTATTTTTTTTGGCGTTATCTGATTTTTATTTCAAGTTTTCTAAATCGAAAAGTCTGTAGACAGAATAAAGCTGCTATGCTTGTAAATCTCTGGTATCTGGCCTACTATCGTTTCATATACTACGTTGTCTTTTGCCGTGGGTATGTTCTTGCCTGTAGGGCAGGTGAAATATTTGTTTTTTGGAGTTTAAGGCTCTTTGATAAGAGAAAAAGAGACTTGATCCAGCAAAAGCGGGGAATTATTAAATTTCGGATTTAGTTTAGCAACCCAACTAAAGAATCGATCAAAGTGGCCTATAGGGTTCACATTATTTAGGTTCTAGTTAGAGGTAGCAATTTTTAGAAATTAATAACTAAAACCGTCTATAGTGTAGGATACTCAGTCTTACTTTCTCTAGTACCGTTGTCGGTTGTTATGGATTAGATGTGAAATTAGAGTCAAGCTTAGTTAGTTATTGTTCGACCGATATAAGTATTTTATCGTCACATCAGATATTTAAAGAGCACCTTCTCAAGTCCTTCTCGACCGTGGTGGGTACAAGATCTTAATAACTCTGTTTCTTTATTTCGATTTAAATTTGTCATTAACTTTATTTTTGAATTAAACTGTTTTTTGAGTTGAAAAGTAGCTTTCAGGCAATAATTAAATTCTGATTACCTGTTTAAATTTATTGATTTCACTTTTGTTTTTGCCTGATTATTGTAATTGTTTTTTTTTTGAAATATTGTTCATCACAATATTTCTCAGCTTAAATAGCTATTTATTTTATTTATTATTTGCAATCTGTTAACTGTTTAATTTAAAACATAATTATTGTCTACAGAAACAACTATGTGCAAATTGGCGGAGGCATATTTAATTAAACATAATTATTCTATCCTCAGCGTGTTTTGGCATTTTTCGGCATTGTTAATAATTGGAAAGAATTATTTCTCGCTATCTCTTGCCAAGTTCTGTATTAAAAGCCTAAGCTTAGACAAGCGACACTCTCCGCCAAATTGAAACAGAGTTTTAACAACATTCTTGGTGAACTCTTTAACTGCCTTTTACTGTTTTTTTTTTCATGCTACTGAGTCCACACGCACTCGGACTACCAGGACAGCTTCCAGTGACGTCACAGGATAGGTCCTAGGCACTGCAGCAAGTTTCAGTATCACTCTCCAGGAAGCTCGGAGGAAGCATAAGGTGATTAAAGGGCAGTTATCACCAAGAATGTTCAACAGAATATTACATTTCAACCCTTATTTTTGTTAGAAGGAAATTAAATAATGATTATTTTTTTTGAAATTTCTAATCTTTTATTTTGCGCTTTTTAACCACTACTACACTCGGAAATAAATTTTAATTATCATGCTCCGAACCTATACACCCTGAGTATCTTTCAGTTTAGTAAATTAAAGGAATACTTAAAAAGAAAGTGCCTTTATAGTTTATTGTAACAAAATCATAAGTTATTTATGGATAAATATTAACCAAATAAATGATTGTTTAAGTAAATTAGTGTGAAAAGATAATAGTTTGTTCAATCGGCAGTATGCATATAAATAAGTAATGACTAACGGCTCCTGAGACCTGATCCTAATAGCTATTTATGATATAAGTGTGAAAAGTACTCGTTTAAGGCATGAGTATGAAAATTTGCGGAACGAGCGAAGCGAGTTTCGCAATTCATACGAGTGCCTTAAACGTACTTTTCACACGCATGTCTTACAAGATTTTTTCTACGAGCATTATGAACATTGGCTTTTTTAAAATGACTTCTGTATATTTACCTGAATTTGTCGTTTTGATTATCATAACAATTAGATCATCATGGTGATCCTATGTTATTGATTTCAAATTGTTTTTTTTATGTCAGTAAAGTTGACAAACCGTATGTAATTCGAAAAATTCTGCCTCAAAAAGTTATTTCCAAGAACCTAATGGAGAGAATGGACTCTTCAGACATAGAAATTAGTGATTTAGCTTCATCAGACGTAGAAGAATCTGCGAGAATAGCCATGAATTCGCTTCTACCGGCCCGGTCAAGGATCCAATATGAAAATGCATATAAACGTTTCGAAAAGTGGTGTAATGGAATTAAAATAAAGAATCTCACCGAGACTGTCTTACTAGCGTATTTCCAGCAGAAGTCCACACAACAAAAGTCTTCATCCCTTTGGAGTCATTATTCCATGTTAAGGACAATGCTATCGAAAGAGAAAAACATTGATATAAGCAGGTACAATAATTTAATATCTTTTTTGAAAAGAAAATTGGAAGGTTATAAGGCGAAGAAATCTAAAGTTTTTTCCAAAGAAAATGTCAAAAATTTTTTAACAAGGGCAACGATGATGATTTTTTTGCTCATGAAAGTCACACTAATCATTGGAATCGCAGGAGGGTGTAGGAGAGACGAGCTGTGTCGGATGACTATTGAAGACGTCACAGACAAAGGTGACATTTACTTAATTAAAATACCTCATACTAAAACGAAAACCTGTCGAGAATTTGTTATTAGTGGTGGTTCAATTGAAGAAATTAATTTAATGGAGATTGTTCGAAAGTATGAGCGTCTGCGTCCTGTAGGCATTACCAAAAATCGATTCTTTTTCCAATATAGAAAAGGCGTGCCCATAAAACTGCCCATAGGCATAAATACTTTTGGAGCTACGCCGAAAAACATAGCTACTTTCCTTGGATTGCCTGACCCGTCTAGCAATACAGGACATTGCTTTCGGCGATCATGTGCTTCGCTCTTAGCAGACTCGGGAGCAGATATTTTGACTCTCAAACGTCATGGGGGTTGGAAGTCGGCCACTGTAGCCGAGGGATATGTGGAAAACTCCGTGGAGAATAAACGCGAAAAACAGCCTTGAAGGTACTAGGAGAAAAAGAGGTTACCTGTACACAGCCTAATGAAGATGTTTTGACTATGAATACTTCGATCGGAAGTTCAGTGTCCTACCAACAATTTCCGTCGGAGATTATTTTAACTAACTGTACAAATTGCGTGGTAAACTTTTTTAAGCCATGATATCTTATATATCATAATATGTTATATTATTGTATTTGTAAAGATCTAATAAAATTATTTATATTTAGTTTCATTTTTTAATTACTCAAAAAAGACTTTTCGAAATATGTAAATCTTTTCAGAATTACTTTTCACACTAGTGCGAAAAGTAAATCACTTTTCACACTAGTGCGTTAAAGTGACATTTTTCACACCTAAATGGGTGTGAAAAATGTCACTTTTCACACGCTCGTAGAAAAAGTATTTTATTCACACGGAACCCGATAGGAAAGGCCTACTATTACATATTAAAACGTTACCAATACAACAAAGTATAAAGAGACGTATTCTTTTTTTCAACGGTTGATCCACCGATTGCACCGGTTGAGCCATTTGGCGTTCTTTTATTGTTCGATGGGCTGTCGGTTGTGTCTCAATCGTGTTCTTTTATTCACGATGGATTAACGTATGGTTGCATCAGCGTCCACCGGCTCGTCAAGTCGGTTGTTTCGGTGTATTGTGGGGGGGGGAGCAACTTTCCTAACCTATACATTTAACATTTGTTTGTTTTGAATTTACAATTTCAAATTTTGATACATAGAGAATCATTGTTAAATTGTTTAGATAAATATAAATATAAACAATGATATAATGGACCTTCCCGCTGAAGTTGTGTTAACGCACAACTCGGGTATTAGTTCTAAGGATTTTTTTAACAGAATACGAATTGACTCGTCCTTCAGAGGGTGAGTAAATTTTCCACTAAACCTACTAAAATGATATGTGTAAAATAATCCTAAATGTTGTGTGGTAGTTGAAACATAAAACCTTAAAAGGAGACTTTATGTGAGATGTCTTAATTTATTATAGATCCTTCTTTCCTTGAAGAAATTTCTGAAAAGTATTTTAAGCTCTATAAAAATGATGTAATATTTGAAAATCTTGAAGAAAATTTTAAATCAGTTGTATCTGGATCTCGGAGTTACTAATATAATGGTTTCGTGATCATAATCGGAGTCGCTGGAATACAGTACTCTCGCCGCTAAGGCGGCCGCAAAAGAGATCATTTTATATTATCAAAAACTTCTGCAAAAATTACAGATTATTGTTGTTTATATAGTATTTCAACGTCAAAGTCAAACGTCAAGCTTCCATCAATGCGTTCTTATTTACTAAGAACCGGTGTCCACCGGTTGATGACGACAGGACCCTAGAAATGTCAACCGTAAAAACATCGGTTCACCAATGATTGAATCCACCGGTGAATAAAAGAATACGCCTAAGCTGTCGACTTCTTACAGCTTTACATTTTTCTATTTCTCAATTTTTCCGTTTAGTGTCAACGTGTCAAATGAAAGATTGGAAGGAGGGAAGCAAAAGAAGAATGAAGAAGTTATTCCAAAAAATTACGATAATCCACGTTCACCTACCCGCCCAAATCAGGCTAAACCTCAGTTTACTTATGGTGGTTAGTTTGCTGCAAGGAGTTTTACAAGAAAATGTCAATCAAGTTTTTTCTGCTAAAAATACAAAATGGTGGAATCATAAAACGTGCATGGCTCAGTTTTTCTCTTAGCAATTGACACGTAAACTTTTTTCCAGAACACGCTCGCAGTTTAGTCATGGTGCTTATTGTGGTTAGAAAAATGCTGCTGCACGTCTACCTTACCACGAAATATCTAGAAAGCATCTAAATGCTGTAATTGATTGGAAGCCGTTCTAAAGAAGTGGAGCGTATTGACCAAGAACTGTCGCGACAAACAAACAATGCAGCAAAAATTGGCGGAAATTTCTCAGAAGCTTGATGAGTGTGAGAGCTTTGATCAGTGATAGAGATCTAGCATTTAGGTGTGAAAATTAGATATTGGGATCATCGAAAAATGGTAACTACCTAAGAATCCCGGACCTTATAGCAGAGTATAACCACTTTTTGAGCCATCACATAAAAAAAACTTGCAACCCGTGACAACCACTTTCACGCTGGTCGCACAAACTACCTATCCTCGATGATTTACGAGAAAGCTGACAACTAATTGGCAAGCAAGTTTTCAAGAAAGTTATCTCTCAAATCGAACGGTCAGAGTAATATTCCATATCATTAGGTTCACTTCAGACGAAGGTCACTTTGATTTTTTACTTTGATTTGTAGATATTTATAGGAACACATCCCACATGAAAGATTAATGCCTAGTCAGGGTCACAAATCTAAAGATATGTTACAAGGCTTGAGCAAGTTTTAGAACAAGAATGAAATAAACATTAAGAACTGCCATGATCGATCTTATACTTAACTTAATGACACTTCTCCATTCAAGGGAAAGTGCAATGACCTTCAGTTGCCGAAGAACTTTATTTTTATTTTACGGTCTCAAGTAACAGATATAAAATTTTAACAGATTCCTTTAAAATAGCCGATGGTGTCAAACCCATTCTCGTACCAAAACGGACAACAACAACACTTTGGTCATGGAGAATAGATGCTACAAAGCCCTATGGTAGAGGAATAAAAAATGCACTTTACGTGTTACTGCTTTAAGTTTGCATAACAAAATGTCAAAGTTGGAAACGAGGTCTAATCATAAGCCATCAATCATGGACGCAAAAATGCGTCTGTGCGCATGTTTTACGCTCATAATTATTCAGAGTCAGAGTGCAGCTCTTGTGCACCTACGCACTGACAAGCTGTTTCAAGCGATCGTAAACAACCCAGTTCCGGACTGAGTACTGACGCCATTTCTCCCAGCTATTATTGTTGGAGTGTTGAGCTTATTATGTGAAACAGTTTTTGTGTTTTTCGAAACAAATCTTGTGTTTCATCATTATTACTTACCAAGTGTTAGTTAAATTTCAGTGTAAGTGGATAAGTGTAGCTTTAAAAGTTCATAATGGCTAATAAAGACACAAAGTGCATGATGCCGTGTCAAAATAAAAGCAGACAAGGCAGAATTTTCTATTTTCAATAAGTATTTAGTTAAAACATCGTATTTTCATTTTCAGTTATCTATATTTCCTATAGTATCCCGATGTTCAAATGGATAATACTTATTGACCTTTTTAACCTTGATTTTGTTTATGACTTATTACTTTGAAAAATAGGAATGCATATTAATTAAAAGTCTAGATATTTAATGGTATCTAATTAGTTTTTGAAAATAATATTATGTCATTTATAAAAAAATAGCTTACTAGTTAACGTAAAACTGGTTTTTAGTCGCATTCTTTTGTCAATTTAGCTAATCCAAACTAACTAACCCAACTAATTAAAAACCTAACAATTATCTGAATTAAAGCACACAAAGCTTACCACAATTAACTAAAACTGACCTAATATTTTAAAATGATTTCAGCTAAACCAAAGTTAATATCTTTCATGTGAAAAATTTCTTCGGAAAAAAATAGCAAAGCAGTGTTTTTCAAAGCTTACAATCTGTAAGCTTAGACTTTTGTAAATGATTTCCATCATGAGCCATGTTAGTGTCTGTAATTGAAAATTTTATTTGTCAATATATGTTTTAGTCAACTATATTTCTATTGTTTTTTTTTTTATTCCTAAGCACCTATTACCCTCCTAACTTTTCCTATCAAACCTATTCTAGAGTACATTATTGCCTACAAACATAAGTAGGTAGATACCTTAATAGAATTAAGGCTAGGCATTTTGAGTACAGGGTGGCCAACTAAGAGTGCGAGGTACTGTATCTGGGAAACTATCCATCGTAGAGACTTGCGGCAATAAATGTAATTACTAAAACGGTCAAGAGAAAAACCTGGAAAATATTTTCCAGTTTCTAAAATGACCACTAGGGGGCGTAACTGAAATCTTGAATCTAAAAAAGTGATGTTTCTGTGAATTCCGCTATATCAACCTAATAAAAAAATTCCACATATTTGAAGTTAAGGATAATGTAAAACTTTTTTGTTTCATGCTTTTTGCTGTATCTCTAAAAATAAAGTGGTGGGGGGTATTCAAAGTTTTTTTTAAATAACGTATCTGCGAAACGGCTAAGCCGATTTTAACAAACTTGGGTTAGTTCAAAGGAGCTATTCGTGGGCTACAAATGTTGTATTATTTAAATTTTCGTTAGTTTCACATGTCGCCGCTAGAGGGCTATTTTCGACATTCCGACAGAAATGGTTAATTTTCTCAAAAAAATTAAATGCATTGATATGATTTTTTTCCCATGAAAAAGTAGCTAAATAATGGCTAAACAAGCTCGCGAAAACCGCATCTCGATATCTTGTTCTTAATTCAAAATATAGGCAAAAAAATTTATTACTTACGAAAATCCCTTAATTTTTTTTTTTTACTATATTTATCTCGAATTTTCTCTTTTCTAAAAGTTGTGGCCCTGAAAAGGACCGATTTAAAAAAGAAAGGTTCTTAGTGTCCCCGCAAATGCTCGAAGTGCTGACCATCACGCTCTATGCATTGCTGAAGCCTCTCATGGGTAGACAAAACTGCAGTTTCAATTTCGGCTCTCGGTATGGTTCGTATTGCAGTACGAATCCGGCTTTTCAAATCTTCTCTGGTCGTCGGTTGAGTCTGGAACACGATGTCCTTTAACCGCCCCCATAAATAAAAATCCAGACAAGTTAAGTGTGGTGATCGCGGAGGCCATGGAAACAGACTTCCTCTTCCAATCTACCGCTGTTGAAATACTGAATCGATATGCTCTCGCACATTAATAGCAAAATGTGCTGGGCAACCATCCAACTGCAAAAACAAGTTTTGCCTCGTTTCCAGCGGCACATCTTCCAACAACAACGGTAATTGATTGGCCCAAAATTCCAGAAAGACATTGCCATTTAGGGGTTGCTCGAAAAAATATGGCCCAATAATTTTGCCTTCCAGTACGCCACACCACACATTTAAACTCCAACGTCCTTGGTGCTGAACTTCACGCATCCAATGCGGATTTTCTGCAGACCAATAGTGCATATTGTGCAGATTGACTCTCCCATCACTATTAAAAGTGGCTTCATCGGTCCAAAGAATTTGAAATAAAAATTCTCTATTTTCGCGTATCATACCTAACATCCAATGGCAATAGTCCAACCTGCGATCAAAATCTTCCTCATTCAAAGCCTGATGTAGAACTACATGATATGGATGCATTCTAAAAGTAATTAAAAAAAAAGTTTCAACAAATAGCTATATTGTGATTGCCATTAGAACTTACGTATGGTCCTTCAAGATATTTTGAACCGTTGTTCGTGTTATGTTTAATTCAAGCGATAACGCTCTTGTGCTAACATGAGGATTTCCTTCAATATACCCCAGTACGTAGATGATATTTTCTTGTGTTCTTCCAATTTTTTGCCGTTGAAACGCACGCCGAAAACTACCATTAGCTCGTAAGCTCGCCACTAATCGGGGAAAAACTCTCACATCGCAAAGACGTCGATTTGGATAACGGGCCGCGTAAACTCTTTTAGCCACTGCGGCATTTTGAAGACATTCAAAATAAACCGCAAGCATATCAACAGCTTCATCATTCGTGAAACGCATTTTGTAAACACAAAAATTGCTCAAAATAAAGCGAAACTATTGACAACTATTGACAATTTGAGAAAGAATTATTTATATTTTCATTTGTTTTCTTCCCATGGCCTGCTTCTATTAATTGTCTACCCATGAGAGGCTTCAGCAATGCATAGAGCGTTCCTTTTTTAAAGCGGTCCTTTTGAGGGCCACAACTTTTATAAAAGAGAAAAATTCGAGATAAATAATGTAAAAAAAAATTAAGGGATTTTCGTAAGTAATAAATGGTTTTGCCTATATTTTGAATTAAGAACAAGATATCGAGATGCGGTTTTTCGCGAGCTTGTTTAGACATTATTTAGCTACTTTTTCATGGGAAAAAAATCATATCAATGCGTTTAATTTTTTTGGGACAATTAAGCATTTCTGTCGGAATGTCGAAAATAGCCCTCTAGCGGCGACATGTGAAACTAACGAAACTTTAAATAATACAACATTTGTAGCCCAAGAATAGCTCCTTTGAACTAACCCAAGTTTGTTAAAATCGGCTTAGCCGTTTCGCAGATACAGGGTGTTATTTAAAAAAACTTTGAATACCCCCCACCACTTTATTTTTAGAGATACAGCAAAAAGCATTAAACAAAAAAGTTTTACATTATCCTCAACTTCAAATATGTGGAATTTTTTTATTAGGTTAATACAGCGGAATTCACAGAAACATCACTTTTTTAGATTCAAGATTGCAGTTACGGCAGTGGAAAATATTTTCCAGGTTTTTCTCTTGACCGTTTTAGTAATTACATTTTTTGCCGCAAGTCTCTACGATGGATAGTTTCCCAGATACAGTACCTCGCATTCTTAGTTGGCCACCCTGTACAACTGAAATATGTTGATAAATTTTATTTTTTTTTTTCGATTTAATTCATTGATAAAACTTGTGGCCGTCCCACAAAACATTTGAAATCTTGCCTGGTATTATGAAATCACACCTTTAATAAGTCTCCATGTGTCATAAGAATTAACAAAATATATTTTAAACTAATGGGTACTCAACAACAAAAGTTTGTTAAATTTAAATTAAACTATTCTAACACTGATTTTCTCTTAAGATTTTGTTGTGCTTTTAACTATATTCATTAACAAAACAAAATTTCCACCGGCACTTTTTAGACGTTTTGTAGTAGGTAAATCGCATTATCTTAAACACGCTAAGACTTAAAGCATAAACTATTTATATTCTTAAGTACGGCACTGCCTTCGCTTTTTGGCTGATAGTTATACATTTTCTAGTGCGCGTGCCCAGAAGGACTGGACTCTGTTTCCTCTTGGAGCACGTAAATAGTCCTAGCTGGGATTATTTATTGCGGATCTAAAAGTGAGACATCTATGGGCTATACACAATATTTTGGGGAGATCTCTTGGGTCAAATTAGCAAAACTAGTAAAATTTTGCAAAACCCTAATTTCAGCCGCGTCAGCCCTGGCATCGCTAATAAGCTTCATACCTTTGAAGAATATGAGGCAAAAGCTGCTGAGCTATCTGATTCTAATTGCACAGAGTATGATACTAAAACATAGCAAAACACGAAATAAACGTGCGTTTATTATCTCTTGACTGTGTCCAAGCACCAGAAGTTGAGCTAAGCCCATAGGTCGATTTGAATCATCATCACGGCAGATGATTGCCATAGTGAGACTAATTGATAGGTACCTGTTTTGGGTTTCTTAAATAATTGACTACTTAGCAATGAAGAGAGAATTGCATGACAGCAGCTCAAAACTTAGCATAAACATATAACTATGACCTAGACAATCAATTGGGAAATGAACTGATTCAGCTAATTTTTTTTATATGCGTTTAAAACAATGACGGCAAAAATAAAAATTCATTAGTCAGAAGAGGTGAATGTATAATGTATAAAAGGTTGTTTTCCTAATAGTGAGATTGCGTTAAGAATGTATGACCAAAAGTGACACAAATAGTTCTGGAGGATGGTCATTTTTAAAATTGAAGTTGATCAAAAACAGGCTTGGAACCTCCATGTTAGAAGACAGGCTCAACGTATTAGCTTTACTCAGCATTGAGAGCGGCATTTAAGACAACAAAATTTTCTATTAATTATAAAAAAACTTTAAACGTTTATTTTGAAGTTTTTAATTGGGTATTTCTGCATCTCTCCTTTAATTTAGTTCGCTAACATGTCACTGATCAATGTCCTCAATCCTTTGATGATGAGCCGTAGCCCGAGCGTAAACCGTTAGCAAATAAATGGTAATGCGGTGCCTAGGGATGTTTATCCATTTATATGATTAAATACACAGTTTTGATCTTATATTTTATTTGTATAGGCTGAAATTGAAGCAGCGTTGCATATTAAAGAAGTCAAGATGCATAAATTTTACTCAGGAGAACGAACTACTTCTAATAAGTCTGATGGAAAAGAATAACGGTGTAATAGTTTGCAAAAAGCAATAGTGTGTTATGAAAAGGAAATAAACATTCTTGGAAAAATGGTTTTCGATCTTTAAAAAATCTATAGGGAAAGTACAACAATATTAAAAATGGACCAAGCAAAAATCGGCCGAGAATAGAATTACCAAAAGTAAATAATCCGGGACCAAATATCTGTTGGAAAAGTGATTGGTCATCACAAGACCTAAAAACGCCTGTCTAGGAAAAAATTAGGGCAAAAAGAAATTCAGGCTTATTAACTGGTAAAATATCAGTTAGATCTAGAGTAACCAAAATAAAAATTAAATCCTAATAATGATCTTATTGAAGAGAAAATAGCGTTTGTAAGAGTACAATAAGAAAAGTTTTAAGAATAGGATAATAAAAGACTGGTACTATTAAGGAAGAAAATCGAATTCGCAAATACAAATACGGAAGCCATCAGCAAGTAAAAACATTTTCATGCATTTAATTATTTGTTCCTTTTGCATTTGCTTTTATTTAAAGTTCTACCAGACGTATTAAACATAATCTTAAACAATGGTATAATATATGATTAAAATATTACTATGTGTTTATTTTTATCTATCTACGTAGTTCCTATTTGACTAATATATATTTTTAGTAGGTATCCATTCTATATATTATGAATTTTCAGTTTCCAGTATCATATCAATATTTTTCAAAACTTTATATTTCGGTTAACTCTAAGCAAATAATGTACCTACTTACTGCTTAATGGTATGATAAGGGTTAATATTTAGATATTATCATAGTAGTTACTAAATCAATGTTCCACTATATTACACCATAATTTATCTATCAATAACAGTATTTTATTGAGTACAAATACAAAGGAATATCACTTGGACTTCCTGGCTTATGGAGATGGCCCAGTGAATTGATTTCAACAGGTTTGGTAGTGCAGTGCTGATCAGACACTGTGCTTGTTAATTGTGATTCCCGTCAGTAGCGAGGCATGTTTTTTATATATTTTTTCAGGTTATTTTTGTTTATTTCTTAAAATTTGGGTTAGTTTTGTTTGGTTGCGCCCCGGAGCGAGCGGAGGGCCATGCGTGAAGTCCTAGACGCTTGTAAACGAACGCACCCGTACTCTGCGCATGCGAAAGCCAGGAAGCCGAAGTGATACTCTTGTGTATAGCCGCGAGTCTCGGGGGCTCGAAGGGTCAGTGGTAAAATTAAAGGCACGTCAATCCATCGTGTACGCACATGAGCGTTTAACTACCTAAGAAAATATGAAGTCACCTACCAAAAATATGCTAAGAATCAGACCACTATACGAGGTATATCATCATTTTTTAAAGTACATTTTGACAGTAATAGAGTGTGTTTTGCACTATCCTTTAAAAATACATATGAATTATTATAATACTGTATTAAATTACTTCTGGAAATATTATTGTTATTAATATTTTGTTGATTTCGAACATTAACATTTGGGGAAACAATGTTAACAAAATAAATTTCAGCTTCTATAATAGCTTGTGCTGTATCCTGAAAAATCGACATTTTCATACTCCAATTTGTCTCTCTACAAAATTCCATGTTCTGATTTGAGTTTCATTAATTAAAGCCTCGGCTTCATCTAAAATTGGTGTAATAATTTGTAACGTCTTCCATTTTACTCGTCTCTTTGTGTAGTCGATACGCTAGTTCCGAGTGGAACCCACCACTATCGATGAATGCTGTTCCGAGTTGCTCGAAGGGATGACTCCGTTTGAAGCGCCTTCTTGACGGATGTCATAGAGATTCTTTTTTGCAAGGAACGTTTTCCTTGCTTTGAAATTCCAGCTTTGAAATCTTAAATTATCCTTGATATTTTTATATCAGGTCTAATTACCGCCGGATTTTCTAGTGAGATAAAATGGCAAATGTGCTGCCCTGTGTATTTTCTCGAATTATCGGCCGTATTGTCTAACAACGATATTTTACTGATAGTGTGGTTACCCTTCCTATAGAATAAAGGTTTGTTACATGTTAATATTGAATAGTTAAATATATTTAACTAGAAACCTTCCGTAGGACCTTCTGTGGGACAGAGTTATTTCCGTGGGACAGAAGTTCCTCCATTGAGGCTGAACATCCTTCAGCAACCTGTTCTATGCTGACCCTGGAGTTTTAGACGGTCCTGTTGTTCCATTTCACCTGATAGAGGCCTTTTGTCGAGGTGATACGACCACATGGTGGAGACGTAGCTTGGCAAAAAACGACGGTTGATTCCACGTCTGAAAAACCTACTAGATTCAAGTAGACTCTACCTTTTTTTAAGTTTATTTCAAATTTACCGTCAAGGAATCTAAATAGAAAATGGCATTATAATGTTTTATTTACCGTTACTTATCGTTTTTGTTTAATGACTGTAGGTCGTCTATTTTTCTATAACGTATTACTGTTGCTGATAGTTTTTGTTTAATGAACTTAGTTAAACCAACAATCAACACTGCGCCATGGAGATAGAGAAACTGAACATTAGAAAAAGGAGGGTAGTCGTACACTCCGACAGTCAGGCTGCCTTAAAAGCAGTTAGTGCACACAAGGTCAGATCTAGACTAGTTAAAGACTGCATAAGTGCCCTTGCAGAGGTCGGTCGTAGCAATAAGCTCACCAATCTAATCTAATCTACTGTTAAACCACTGTAGGTCGTCTGTTTTCTTATATCGTACCTATTACCGTTACGTACCGTTTTTGCTTATTGAACTTATCGATATATAGCTTTAGGTCATCTACTGTCATGTATCATATCTAATTACAGATACATATTTTCTTCATTATCATATCTGATATTATCTCGAGTAGAGAATTTATTTTGCTATTGTTATGATAATTATTTGATTTATTTTTGTATAGCGTCTATCTGCAACGATACGCTTTTACGGTGATTGGCTGTAAGCCTCATGGCAGTAGACTGTTTTATTTAATCGCAATTTGCAAATTAATACAGGTCCCGAAATGAGCTGACTTCATTTTCACCTGTAAATATTTACCGGCTATATACATATATTTAGTTCAAAAGTTAATTCATTGATTTGGTATATCTTTATTAACTGTTTATTGGTCTAATGATATTACCGCTGCCATGGGATTAATTTAGATTAGTTCTTGTTTAATAAATACTGCATATTTCTGGTACTTTGTGACTAACTGCGTTTAGTCAGAACTTCAAGGACTCAAGGTTTAGTTAGAACTATTTCCAAACAGGAATTAGACAATCTTAATGTTATAGAATATAGATCACAATCTAAGATCGTATTTTGATTTGATTTCGTAGTCTGATAATCTAAATGTTTTTAAGAGAATCTTTTCATTAGTTTATGGGCGATACCCTAAACTAATGTGTTTAGATTTCTCTAGAGAGTCCAAAAATGTAATAATATACAGGTTGTTTGTTTTTGGTTCAATTTTTGAATTTAGCAAAAAAAAATACATCGAATGGCTTTTTTGGTTTGTTTTAAAAGTACAGAGAAGGTCAAAAATAAGCCCCTGTCCAGTTCTCGTTGGAGCACCCTGTACAGATACATCATAATATAAATCACAATATGTACCCCCAAAACAGAGGTTAGAATAGTTTGGTTTGTTCTTGACCACTGAATTATCTCATGTGAAATGCTTTTTAATACTTATCCTTCGGTTTTCCATCAACCAGTTGGTGACCAAATATTGTGAAATCGATCAATAGTAACACAATGTTTGGTTTTTCAATTTGCTTAGCTATTTATTAAAAAAGTTGGATTAGCTGTTGTATTTAATAAGTAGCAAAATTGAAATAAAGGTCGCCATTATGGAGTTGCCTACACTAAACTTATAATCTCTGATAAATAATATAAAACACAGCATCGGAAATTTTAAATACCATCGGGGTAAGATTACAATATTACTTTGTTAATTATTTTAATGACTCTTTCTCTTAGGCCTCCCAACCACTATTGAATTCCGGTTATCACATGGGCGCATCTTCCACTGTTTGATGCAGTATACATTTTTTGTTCTACGACTGAACTGAACCCAGCCCATTCTCTTCTATTTCTTAACCAAGATATCTGATTTTTCATAAGACGTTTGCCCTTAATCTTCCCATCGGCTATAAGGTGAAGCAGCTGATATTTTGAATTTCGCATTATGTGATCTAAGTGACTAGTATTAGTAGTATTTGTGTTTTTTATTGATTCTTTCGAGAATTGTCATTAGTCACTTTATCGGTCCATGGTACTTAGTAATCGTCGGTAAGTTCACATCACATAAGCTTTCAGCTTATTTAGCATCACTGTCTTCATTGTCTACATTTTCATATATAGGATACCTGACCGCACGAAGTGTCTAGAGCATGCAATCTTAGTTTTGAAATGTATGTCGTAGTTGGAAAGAAATTTTTATATTTGATGCTTGGTGCAACTAGTTTCCATATATTTCCTTTCATATACGATATTATCTCTGCAAATTATCATTAATTTTATTTTTTTGCAGTATGCATATGCCTTTCTTACATAATTTACTCGATCGATTATCTGTTGCCGTTCTTCGGTGATATTTCTCAATAAAACCGTTTGATCTAAATATCTTATATTATTGATAAGCAGTATTCCTCAAGTTTCGTTATCTACTGCTTTATTAGAAATAATTTTCCTATTAGGGTACATGTTAAAGACTATTGGTAACAATGTTTCTTTGCCTTACTCCTCTACATACTGAATGACCTTCTGTGATGATATTATTGTACGTTATGTATGCTGTTTAGTGCCATTGCAAATCGATGCTGTAAATGTAAATAAATAAAAATCAAAAAATTTATGAAATAGCGGCTCTTATTCTTTCAGATTGGAATTATTATGAGAAAAGGAAACTTCTTAGAAGATATCATCAACTCTGTAGTACAAAAGTTGATAATTGAAGCAGGACTAATTGAAAAAATAAAACGTCACTATGTACGTTGTTTGACTCCAAGAACTTCTGGAAATCAAGACGCAGAACTGAACGCAGATAACGAAAATGTAAGAGTATCTGCACTCTCGACTCGCCATTTACAGGGCGCTTTTGTTATTTGGGCAATGGGACAAACGTGTGGCCTTGTAGCATTTATTATAGAAACTGCTTATTGCCACATAGAAAAGGTATGTAAGAAAAATAAAAGAAAATGTAATTGAGATATATGTCGATTTTATTTGAACAAGAAGAACTAATAAATAAAAGCAATTTATAGCGTATATGAATTATGTAAACCTGTTGACTATCCCTTTCCTATGTCATGTTGTCTGAAGGCATATTGGGCAGAGCTCGATAGGATCACACTCCTTTTTGAGGAATCGAATGCATTTAGTTAGGATCCGTTATATGAACACGTCGAACACTTTTAAAAGAATCCGGATACGATTCTATTGTTTGCGATACGAGTCATAAAAATTAACCGAATCAATATTTTAAACAAACGATCCATTATTAATAAAGCGTTTATAAAGTCCAATAAGTCATGTCTATCCTCATCAGAACCGATTCAAATATTATTTTCATTTGTTAACATTGTAGTTAGTCCTAAAAGAAATAGCTTAAGTGACGGAAATTTTGAAATATTGAGCGGTCTTAATTGCCATATGTGGATGTACTCGGATAGTGCTATTCCTTTCACACGCTTTAACTGCTCGATCAACTGGTCAGATTTTTTGTCATGTTGACATTCAAAATGCTGACTAGTTTATCAAGCAGTTGTAATATTTTAAGTTTTGTATGTTTAAAATTAACGTAAATTTGGTTCATCTTAACACATTTATTATGTTTTCAAATATTTGATCGATTTTCTACTTTCAGTTTTACCGTTAAATGCAGTAAATATATAGCTTGATACCTGCTTCAACGTTCTCAACACGGGACGGTAGTTCGTACCCCGTCCGTGATGGGGAGTAGTCTTGCGGTTATCCAAAATATCGTTTTTACTATTTCACTGACCTAATTGTACTAGAATCATTGTTACAATTTATTAATTTCTTTAATTGCCCTTGAATTATGATTCGAATATATGCTGATTTGGCCATTGCTATCATATCTTGCTTTTTTTCTTATTTGGCCCCGAAATATATCTATATTTAAGTGTGCGAAGTTTTCTGGTGCATAGTGCACGATTAGTTCCATTGGCGGTACATTTACGAAGCCTTAGGCAATATTTTTGAAACAGAAAGTTGACCGAGGCTAGGTGGGAAGCTAGAACCTTGGCTCGTGATTTGCTCTTCCGCTTCGATGTCTTAAGTGCAAACAGTCGGAGCCCCTCTGAAAAATTTCAGTCCATCTTTTTGGGTTATAGGCTCCAACTGCAGATTTAGTTTCTGGGTTACCTTGCCTTTTGTTTTTAATATATATTTTGGAGACTTGTTTTGGATATTGACTAGAAACTAATATGCTTCGTATAGAAGGATTTTGTCACTAGACTGAAGTTGAGAGCACGTCGGTCAAGCTTTAAGCCCTTCCGCTTGACCACTGAAAATTCCAACACTTACTTGAAGGTAATTGTTAAGCCATTTATATTGACGAATTTAATATGTACGGGAAACGTTAATTTTTCTTTTTGCCTAAAATAGTTACATAGTTGAATGCGTTAACTCGTGCTGATTTCTAAGCTTTATTTTTATTACTCTCATTAAACTTAAAATGCTGTTGCTGTTGATTTAATAATCTAAAAATTTGGGTTTTCTGTTGGACTAACCGGTTATTTATTCAGTTAATCGGGTTTCTATCTATCATTAAGTTGTTTTTGTTGACCTATAACTTCCTTGGACAATTTATAGTAATTTTGTAGTTTTTGCTGAATTAAGGTTATTGATATTGTATTTTGTATACATATTCTGATTGGTGTTAAATTTAAGGGGAAGACTTATTGAATAATTAATTGGTTTTGGGGATTTTAGACTGAATTTATATGCAGCGTACCTTCAACCAATGCATTGTCTATGGTTTTAGCCGTTTTTTTTCTTTTTTTAGGGCTTATCTTTCTCACCTTAATTTTTTCCCTCTTTCCTTTCTTCTTACCTTTCGTCTTAGTTTGAGCTTATGAGTGAAGCTTAGTTTTGATAGCCGATATGTTGTCAAGGCATTATCGGCTCCTAATCGACAATTGTGGATCATCTCCATCTTTGTAAACCCACTGGATACATCGTACTGAAACCTAGGAGAATAGTGTTTGATGTACCTACCATTCGAAGAGTCCACAGCCACCAACTCACAGATAAGACTTCAATATTCTTATATTTCTTCAATAACTGTAATTACATTTTACTGATTTGATTCACACCTAGATATATATCTCTGCTAAATGATTTAATCGAACAGTGTTTCATACATTTAGGCTAGTAGCTGAATTGTGCCTAGTTGTTAATTATTGGTCAGTATATCTTACACTGGCACGAGTGATCTTATAATATAGCAATATCGATTTGTGGCCACAACTTGAAAGGAGTTTACTTAGCTTTAAGTTTTTTTTAGATCATAGTGAAGCTTGTATTAATTAATTAGAAAACTGTGAACCTCAAATCTTGAAAGTTTTAATACACATAATATCTCTTTAATTGGCGAATCATATTGCAGGTTGTTTGTTGTTTAATTTAATTTGATTCTGTCTCTTACGTATCTTTGAATATTAGCTGGGCCCACTATAGTTATATTGACTTAGATCGATTTCATTAAATCTATTTAATGGCTTAGTTAAATGCTCATTGATTATCGTATTTCAAATTATCATAGCTGACAATGATTAATTGATATTGGTATTCTTTTTTATTCCTTTTAATCACATTTTAATTGATTTCATTGAATATATTTAATAACTTACCTAATTACTTTCTTACCTAACTGTTTTCGCCCATTTAGTATTTAGTGATGATTGGTGGTGATACGTTACACGATACGTTAAACGCGACGACTGGTCTCTATTAATTCTAATTCAGTTTAATTAAATTTGAGGTTGATTTTATTAGCATAATTTCATGTTTTCTTGCTATATTCATGGATCAGTGACTACACCAATTAATTATTATTAATTGATTATATTTAATTAACATCACATTGTGCGGTTATTGGATTTAATTTGCTATTTTTTCTGGTAACTAGTTTCGCTGCATTCCATATACACTACTTGATTAATAGTTGTCAATTGACATCATCTATTCACTTGTCAGTTGATTTTATTAAACAGATTTCATAATTGTCTGCGCTAATTGATCCATTGATTGATTCTAATTAACTAATTTCGTGACTTAAATAGCAATTTATTATTTCATTTAATTAATCTAAATCCAATTCTTTTTGATCAATTGATTGGTTGAGCATCAGATACTGCAAAACTTTTGTACCATCTTAATTGCTTTTAATTATTATTGTAGTATACTGACACTTACGCCTTTCTTTTGATATTCGAGTTTCATTACTATAAATAAATTAGATTAGTTTTTTCACCAAACTTCAATACGAGGATATTGTTACGCCTGCGACCAACGACAACCTCTTAACGAAGGAGTTCATTGTTTTGTTAAATTCTAGTTTTTCTTGTTGCCTAATACCTCATAGCCTATTTGCGAATTTGTTTTAAATTAAATCAGTTATTGAGGAGCGGCACCTAGGACATCAAAGGCAATTTGCAGTTCAACTGGTAGAGATCTGCTGGCGTCCTTAACCGAACCCCATCTCTCTGAGCAGCAGGTAATTTGTACACGTTACACTGCCTCTTCGCAACTTCTCTACGACTGCTTGTTTTTTTTTGTAATTGAACTTTGACTTGTTTGACTTTATTCATTATTTCAACATAACCTTACTCTCAGCTAATAAACAGAGAAAGAGTGTGGCACAGTTAAAGTATTCAGCAAATTTATTTTGATGACATGAATAGGCTGATGTTTATGATAAAAAGTTAAATTCTGATCTGAATGTTTTATTCTCGCAATTTTCACTAAACTTGTTAGTATCGAACAAGACCTAGGAGGAATTGCGAATCGTATGGGTGAACCCACTCCTTTTTAAGGATCCTTGTTCATATTTCGTTTCCATTTGAAGAGGATCTGATATTCTGATCTCACTTACTTATTTTGTATTATGGCAGCATTTCCTAAACCCTTTTAGTAAACCTACCTATAGATGCGAACAGCAGCCAGTAATACAGTGTAGAGCTCGGTTCGTGGATCCTCGGTACACTTTAATAACGATATTGGGCGCCACCAAGTTAACTGTGACTCAACTTGAAAAAGAACTAGAATGTTATTAAATCCTGAAAAGTAATTTTTGGAGGAGCTTTTCAATAAGGCATAATATTTCCCCAAAATAAATACTTTATTCTTTCCCTACTAATGAGGATCTCCTCCTCCTTGATATAAAACAACAATTATTCAGTACAATTACATTCACATGTATAGACAATAAAGCAATAGGAAAGAAACTTACATAATATTGACTATTTATTATCAACGGTGTCAGATACAAACTGTTAGGCAAATATTCCGCATACCCAGTAATAGGTCACTAGAATGATGGTAAATAGCGCACAGGGTTTAAAATTCATGGTAAACGTAACAAAAATATCATAAAATAACGACCCTGATTATTTAAACCAGTCCATGAGGATTTACACCTCGAAAAGGCCCCCACGAAGTACGCCGCGCCGGCTTCTCGACTCCTCGCCGGTCTAACGTAAAAGAAAGACCTGGAACGAATTTCAGCACCTTGATTCCGAAACATTGCTGCCAACTTAACTTGATAAAATAGCGAGTCCGAGTGCAGGAGATCCATCCTCGTCACAGCTCGGTTAATCGAACTGCTGCTCTAAGCCATATTCGCCAAGTGGCAAGTAAATTCGCCATAAAAGGAACCGATACTTGGGAATGTCGATTCTTGAACCTGTCTAACCTAACTGTCAAAATAATATGGTGTGCCTGTCTTACTGTTAAGCCTCATAGGTGAATGACACTTTGACACTTAAGAAATGAAAACACGAAATCTCTTCGAAAGATGAATAAAATAAAAGGAAACAATACACCGAAACACAATTAGATAAACGATTTTTAATATACATTAGATGACAGATGACTCTTATGATCTTCAAATCGTTTGAGGTAGGTACTGCTAGCACTTCTTTTTAAAATAATAAACATACTCAAGGTTACATTTTGTCGAACACATTGTTAGGTTTTTATTAACTTTTAGATTAGAGAAAAGCTTGTGAGCATTTTCCAGAGTAATAAAAAGAGAGCTCAAGTATAAAAATCAATGAAGTTACTAATAGCCTAGCAAATTGGATTGCATAACTAGAAGTTAAAAAGAGGTTTCCGAACCCAGACGAGCATCTACGATATTGGAAGGGATAAAAATCAGCCTTGATGTTATTACCATATCATAAGCATCATTTGCGAATAGTTTGGCAATATCATTTTCGTTCCTGCGTGCGCGCCATGTCTTCGCGATGCAACCAATCGTTTGTATGTCCCCTGATGGTCTAGACGTCTGCATGGTTAGCCTTCACTTCGGCGACCCGGGTTCAAACCCCGTCGGTTTTTTTTAAAGTTATATTTCTAAACTGTTTTTTTCTTGATTTTGGGTATGTCTTGGGTTAGTTTGGGCAAAAAATATTATAGTACACAATAGAAAACTCATCCCATGTTAAAAATTTGAATCTCCTATAGAAGCAGACTTTTCGAGCCTGCTTCCATCGAGCGAGTCTCGCCGTAAAAGCGACCGCGTGCCCGGCCACGTTGCCAAATTTGTGCGCTTGAAATTTGCCTGGCGCGGCGTCAAAGATAATAGATAATTCTACTAGGAAAATATTTGTTGGTCGTGTCGTGTTGTCACGCAGTAGCGACTTGAGTAGCAAGCGTGCAGAAGTAGACGAAAATCAGTTTTCACTTACGTATACCTAAAATAATTATTATTGAGATTTTGAGATATTAAATTCTAATCTAGGTATGGCTTCAAATGCTGGCAATTTATGCCAATATTTAACATTTTACCACTGTATAATATAATTGACAATGGGTGATATGCATAAAATTTAGGCAAATGCTTTTATTTAATTTTTTTGTAATAAACATACAAATTACGAACATCCAACAAGGATAGGTAAAGAGCAAAAGCAAATGCTTTATTTTATTCATTATTGTCAAAGATTTAGAAATAAAGGTTATTTTTGTTCAACAATAATTATTATAGACATCGTTGCCAAACAATGTCATCTTAAAGTTAAGGTGAATTCGAACCTAACAACTATTACCTGTACTATTGCATTTTCATTGGTTAGATGTGAACAAATAATTTATTATGGGTGCTAAGTTATTGACGCGCATCATTGTAAAAAGTATATTGTAACAAGCAAATTTTGGAGAGGCGACGTGCGACGTTCAAATAGGCGAGGACGTGACAACCCTGGAAAACGAATGGTGCAGCAGTAGAATCGAATCGGTGTTATATAATACGGAGTATATAGATAGATTAGAAATAAGTCGACTCATGGCGTTATGTAATTATCATAACTGTACTGGCGAAGGTGTATTGTCGAAATAAAACGTGTTACTAAAAACTAATCGTTTACAGATCAGAAGTCGGGATAACCTACGTATTGTGTTATTTGTTGTGGAGAACGGTCAAATACGCGATTTCGGCGAGTTAAGTCGCAGTGGCATCTTCTTCTTTTTTTTGTGTGAGTGGCGATGTCACAAAAACTCATAACAAAAGGCGGGCGTTTGTTGCTATCCTTGACAGTGGATTGACATTTGGTGATTTTTCAGATATTCACGATAATAATAAAGAAGTGTGTGCTAATTAATTAGTGATTATTGTAAAAATTGTGGCGTATTTTAACTGTGTTTATTGGCATTGGTGTTTAAAGGCGTTTTTCAAGTGATTTCCTATGGAGGAAGGCAGAAGTGACGAGTTAGAGCTCGATTACGAGTTGGAATTGAGCGACGGTGACCACGGCGAAGGCGATTCGGCGATGGAAGACGAAACAGTCTCCATGGTACATAAGCTGTTGAAAGGCGGTTTGGCAACTAGTATCCAGCAGATTGTGGCGGCCGAAATGGCAAGGGCGGCGAAGCAAAAGGCGGCCGAAATGGTAAAGGCGACGAAACAAAGGGCGGCCGTTGGTACTGGCGTTACCAAGGGCAACAAGAAGGGCGAAAAATCAGGTGAGCGCGTTCGTCAGGCGGTAGTAGAGCATGCTTGTAGCGATAAGGCGGACTCCGCTTGCAGTTTGGGCTGTATGGGGTCAAGGGCAAGGGCAGGCGGCGATATTCTTGACCCTTTCGATCCTGACAGTCAGGACTGTAACGTAGTCAGGTGGTTGAGCAAAATTGATCAGTTGGGCGATATTCATGAATGGTCGAACTATGAGAGAGCGTATTTTATGCAGGCGAAATTGCAAGGCGCATCAAGGGGCTGGTTTAATCGGCTTGATGAATATGACCTCTCATGGGAAGACTGGAAGGCGGCTCTTAGGAAGGCGTTTCCTAGAGTGCATGACTTTGCTCAGCTGCTCAAGGAGATGATAGCGAGGGTTAAATTGAATGGCAAAACCATGACCCATTATTATCATGATAAAATGGCGTTGATCGAAAGGTGTGGGCTTTCAGGCACAAAGGCGCTTTCGTGTCTGATTGACGGTCTACCTCTCGACTTACAGGCGAATGCGAGGGCATTTGGTTGCTCTTCCCCTGGCGACTTGTATACTGGCTTTCTTTCCTCTTTTGACAGATATCGGCGTCCATCAACCGATATTGTGGAATTGGAGGGGCAAGGAAGTCCAGGATCATGCGCAGGCGCAGAGAGGCGTTTGGCGAATTTTGGGTACCCAATGCGTACTATTTCCAACTGCTGGCGTTTACGAGTAAGGCGTTTGCTGACTTTTTGGCGAGGCGAGGTGTAAAACAACAAGGGCGAATGGTCAGGTTGAAAGGTGCATGCAAGTCTGACTGGCGAGGTGCAAAGTGCGAATGGTCAGGTTGAAAGGTACATGCGAGTGAGTTTGACTGGCGAGGTGCAAATGGCGAATGCTCTGTTGGCGAAAGGCGAGAGCTATGGCGATTTAAGGTCCAAACTTCTTATTGAGATAGCAAAAGGCGAGTGATATTCGATAAAAGGCGTAAGGTTGCAACCACAGGCGAAACCTTTAGGGTAGGCGATTTGGTGTTATGGCGAATGCACAGATCGATAAGATCTGGTTGATTTACTGGCGAGTTAAATTAATGAGGGCATTAATTGTTGCAGGATGGCCGAATGTAAGAAGCAAATTTTGGAGAGGCGACGTGCGACGTTCAAATAGGCGAGGACGTGACAACCCTGGAAAAGGAATGGTGCAGCAGTAGAATCGAATCGGTGTTATATAATACGGAGTATATAGATAGATTAGAAATAAGGCGTAGATATAGTTATTGTACGATAGCAGAGTCGACTCATGGCGTTATGTAATTATGATAACTGTACTGGCGAATGTGTATTGTCGAAATAAAACGTGTCACTAAAAACTAATCGTTTACAATATAATTTGGCGATTTCAGGTTGGCCAACACATTTTTTTTTTCATGACACACTGGGGAGGACTTTAATATTTGAACGGAATATACAAGGTGTCCGGGAAAATGTGAGAAATCTCCCGGGTTCAAATAGAACACGAAAAAATAACGTGACAAGTTCCTATATTTTTTCCCCTCCCTACGGAGATATGGGCCCCTAAAGGACGCCGCTGGAAATCGTTTTTTCTTGAATATCCTCCAAAGTACTTGACATAAATTAATAAAAAATTAGTATAAATTTCACTAGTAGGAACTCCTTAAAATAGTTGCAACATATTTAGCTTCTTTGGTTTACCAGGGGCGGACTAAATTTAACACCCTAGTGCTTATTTTTTTTAACACCCTGTATGATAAAGACCCAAAAAAATGTTTGGATAGCTTGAACTTTAAGCTATAAAAAAGTATTCCCGTTCAAGAGCGATAAAATAAACCGTTTTTGAGTTGTTATCCAAAAAAAAAAAAGAAATCCGAAGAAATCAGTCGATGTTCTTAATAAAAAATAAAACATTAATTTCTTTATCATTTTTTTACTCGAAAACGGTTTTATCGATATTGAACAAGAATACTTTTTCTATAGCTTAAGGTTCAAGCTACCCACAAATATTTTTTTGGTCGTTATCATACAGGGTGTTAAGAATATACGCATTAAGCTGTAAACCTGAGTCCGCCCTGGTAAATTAAAAAAGCTAAATATCTTTTAAGAGCCCTATTTTAAGGGGTCCCTACTAGTGTTATCATATTAAATATTTATTAACTTACCTACATCAAGTACTTTAAAAGTTATTCAAGAAAAACCAAAAACCAGCGGCGTCCTTTGGGAGCCCATATCTCCGTAGGGAGGGCCGGTAGGAAAAAAATTATAGGTACTTGTCATGATATTTTTTCGTGTTCTATCTGAACCCGCGAGATTTCCCAGATTTTCCAAGACACCCTAACTATTTTTTAGACCCCAGTGAAATCTTTCTTTATGTTGGTAATATTCGGTGGTTAAACGCGAGTGTAATTCATTAAGTTTAATGTTATTAAAAAAGTACCATATATTGGCTGCTTAATTTCTTCTATTTCTGCCCTACAAAAATGTAGTTTCCAATCTTGGTCATTCCCATATCAATTCTTCACTTATTAACATTATCACAATATTACATTTAATTCCTTGACATTTCACACTGACATGACTGACAATTACAAAAGGTAAATTAGGGTAAAATTTGGGTAAAATCTACGAAAAGCCTTTTAATGCTATTTTCTTGTTTCACCAGGAACACAGGGTGATTCCTTACCAAAAAAACCGTAAATGCAAAAGTTGTAGTATTTTTCCTTTAGTATCTTTTAAGCTCCTTGAAAAAAAACAAGTGAGTATCGGAAAGCAGCGAAACCAAAGCAACATGGGTTTTCTCTAATGGACCACCCTGTATATTTTACGCTAAAAAGAAAAACTTTTCCTCCTGGCTTCAAAATAGTATATTCTGTAACTAAGAGGAAAAGCAAAACATTCCTGGACGACTGTGGTAATTGCTGGACGAGGCGCAGCCGAGGCCAGCAACACAGGAGTCCAGGAATGTACTTTTCCTACGAGTTACACATGCTACTTTTTATCCGATTGAATTAGAATACGTACTTATAAAAATAGAGCCAAATATTACTCTAAATAAAAACGGTGTTTTAAATTTAAACTCAACATAATATCAAGTTTTGAATCGACCGAGCTTGAAGTTTATTGCGAAACTACGGAAACTACAGCTAAATGTTACTTTTGATAGACGTCAGATCTGACAAACAAGGCGTTTGAATAGGACATAAATGTTACATGCCCGTCCTAGGACAGAAATGTTATATTCCCGGACAGTTATTTTCTATTCCTGCATGTACAGTTATTGCATGTTGCCAAGCAACGAATACAATATACTGGAATCATGACTTTTGCGGTGAGAATACACATCGGAAAGGTGTCGTTTTTCGTCCGATCGGATAAAAATATATAATATGTTGACATTCAGAATAGATGTTTCAGAAATATTCAAGTTTAAAACTCACATAGTTGCAAATGGCTGCCTCGGAATATCCCATACTTGACAACCACGTTGACAAGTTCTAATTTGACAGCTCCAGAAAAGTGAGTTACTAACAATATAATAACAATAATAAAGCGAAAACGTTGGCTAGCCATTAGCAATTACGTGAGTAATATGTGTAATTATGTGTATTATTATGTGTAATATTTCTGAAACATCTATAGTCAAAAGCGATCTTATCGTGCGGGTCCAAAGGTCACAATCTTCAGTAAAAACTTCATTTGTGGCAGATTTTGCATGTAAAATCTGTCAAAGCAGTGCATGTAAAAGGAAAAATTTGACCTTTGGACCCGCACGATAAGACTGCTTTTGACTATACTCTGAATGTCAACATATTATATATTTTTGAAACCAAGAGGAAAAGGTCTTTCTCTTTAGCCTAAAATATATAGGGTGTTCCATTAGAGAAAATCCATGTTGCTTTTGTTTCGCTGCTTTCCGATACTCACTTGTTTTTTTCAAGCAGCTTAAAAGATAATAGAGGAAAAATAACACAAGTTTTGAATTTACGATCAATGACTCTTATGAAAGGAAAATATATTTTCACTAATTTAGTTAAAGTAACAAAAAAAAACAAAAGAATCTAGACCAAAGACATTTAACCTGAAGAGACGGGACAAATGGTTCTTTGTTTTCCCCCAACATTGAGGCACATTCTATGGTCGATAGGTGTAGCGTTGCCAAATTTTAAGTTTACGAGTTACTGTACATACTTTTTCCATATTAAATTATAACACTAAATACTTATTTTCCCCATTTTTGATTCATCAAAAACCGGTTCTGAAGTTCTTACATGTCAATATGGCAATGCCGCTTCCCTTGGTTCCGCCTTGTTTTACCCCCAAAATATTTATAGTATGCACGTAGTAAAGTAACTGCACCAATAGATTGAGAGCATTGGAGGTCGACGACCGACGGCTCTTCCCCATTCGAAGTATACTAACTTGGTAACGTTTCAAAACCAGTGAAGGCACTGCTGTAAATATGTTTATCTACTTTAATTATATTATATACCTACCTAATACGGGTACTTATTAATACAATAGCTTTATAGAAATACCCTAACAATTTACTGGTTTAGCAAATCTAAATAAACCAATTACAATTGCCAATACTCTAGATTTAATCTTTTTTTCTAGATATACCAGTTTATTTAGGAGATTTTTTCAGTGATAGTAGCATTTATAATGAAATGAAAATATATTTTTAATAGGTATTTAATAGAAGAAAATAGTTATTAAGCTACTTTTTGAATATGTCATTAACCAGATATTTGTCATATTTATATGTTTTTAAATAAAATTTGTATGCTTCAGTTCCTTTTTATTTGTCTCAAAAATAATGATAAGCAATTTATTTTTAGGCTAGCAGTGGTATGATTTAATTTTTCGTTTAACTATTGAGAGCAGAAAAACCCTATGTGTCACAAAAACGTTTAAATCGGGATAAAATTGCGTATTTTTGGTATCTCATAAATTTCGTGTTCAAATTTGAAATGATTCAGGAAATAAGTTTTCGGAAATTTTTATTAGCTGCTGAATAGTATATTATGCAATGACCATTCATTGCAAATGTAAGTTGAATATACTTTTTTCTACGACTGCCCTGAAAATAGACAAAAACGCACTAACAACTGCTCTGGAAAACTGGACATTTCACACGCTTATTCGGGTATTTAGATTAAAGGGCTTCGTATCCGTTTTAGAGCTTCGCCCTCAAAGGTCCCATTACCAGATCTCTAAAAAAGGGGGCCCAATTATAGGGCTTCACCCCCCGGGAGCCCCTTTTTGCAAAACTGTAGAAAATGGAACTCTTATACCAGGGGCCCCCTTTTAAGACTTGGGGCCCCATTTTAGGGCTTCGCCCCCGGTGGCTCCATTGCTAAATCTGTAAAAAATGGGACTCCCGTACCATAGGCCCCATTCTAGGGCTTCGCCCCCCTGGGGTCCCGTTTTAGGGCTTCGCCCTCGGAGCCTCTTTTTCAAAATATTTGGAAAATAGGGACCCCACTCCGGTGGCCCCATTTTAGGACTGTGCCCCTAGTTATAGTTTAGCGAGAATCTCTTACTCACGTAGCTTCTTTCATTATGGATAAAATTTTCTGATAAATCAATAATAAAAATGTTTCCCATATAACATGTAATTTTCTACCACACTCCCAGTGGGGCACTCTGTATGTAGCAGTCGTAGAAAAAGTATAGTGTGCTACACGTGCTGAAAAGACTTTTTACACTCATGAGACTTTATGACACTCGCTTACGGCTCGTGTTACTAAACTGTCTTATTTTCAGCACTTGTTGCACAATATACTATTTCTATTTTGGTATCATAAAGAAGTCTTTTCGATACGCAAAGTAGTGTCGAAGAGAAGCTCTTTTCGACACTGTTTTTGACGACTGGTTGCTATGATATTAACAAAATTGTGCAATGTCAAAGCTCACTAGCAAAAATTTCGACGCCGTTTTGAATGGGATTCCTAATAATACAGACGTCAAAAGTGACAAGATGGCCGTCCAACTTTTGATCGCGACTTGAATAAATTAATGTTTTTCATTAAAAAACGTGCAAAATAGCACTCTTCGCCCAGTTTTGTTTGGTTTCAAATGGACGTTCTAAAGCCTGAAGTTGTGCGACGCGACGCGACGTGTAGCTTTTTTGTATTTCGTGAGTGATTTCCTATAAATATTTTTTATAAACTTTATATCAAAGTAACGATGGTCTTGCGGTGTGAGGTATGCAAAATCTCCAGCTATAATCATCCGAACCTGACTTTCCACAAGTAAGTAAAAGTAAATGAAACACAGTAGTACAGTGGGCACCATTTTGTGATGTGATTAATTAATATTTTATAATACTTACCTATGTATGTGATATTAATAATCTGATCTGTTTGCAGTCATTTACCAATAATCATTTTTGAAGTGAATACTTCTTTGGTTTCATGGCAGTGGTTTTGCAAGGACACGGAAAAATTTCGTGACACAGCAAAATAACTAGTTTGTGTTAACTAACCTTCAGAACCCATATCTAACCCAAACCAACTCAATCTAACCCACACACTATAAATAAAACATAAATATATTTTAAATAATGCACCCGAATAAATACCATCATTTCAAATTAAACGTATTTACTTTATTGAAATTATTATTATGATGGACTCACATTTTCAAAGTCTACGTCTATGAACTGTCCTTTCTTTCGTTCAGGCGGGGGCGGGCAATACTACATTAAGTAGTGGGGACGAAGTTTGACAAAAGTTTGTACACGATACATAAAAATATAAGGAGGCGGGACAATCGTTTTGTTGATATTTTTGCAAGATTTCGGATTTTTATGAATGAGTTGTCGGGTCTCTTTAGGTTAAATGTTTTTGATCTAGACCTCCTTGTTTTCAAGGTATTGTACAAACAATCAACGCGGTAATTATGCTGGTTTTATTCTTACAAAACGGTTAAACCAAGATTTTTTTGAAATTTTTTTCGGTGTCGTTAGGCAGAAAGGCGGCTGGAATTTAAATCCATCCGCAAAATCATTTTGATTGTCTTTTAGATTACAAACCATTACTAGCCTTTTAAAACCGTCACAATATTCCAATTGTAAAGAGGACTTTGACAGGCAAATATTGTTATCTACTAATACAACATCAAAAAACAAGAACAGCGCTGACAATAAATTTTTTAAATGTCTTGAAAGCAAAGATGACATTTCTGATGCGGAATCCACTATTGCTGAAAATGTATTAATTGAAAACGCAACATAGGTACACAACACCTTTGGAAGAATGTGCTGTCACTTATTATACAGGGTATCTTATTAAACGAATAAAAAGTAAATTTAACTATTTAGGTTGCTTAAATAATTTTGAGAGCTGCAGTAAAAGTAATATTCCAGAACTTTTAAAGGATTCAAAGCAAATATTTTTATTAAATAAAAATTATGGAGGAAAATCGGGAAAGTCTTTAGTTGTGTACCAAAAGATGACATAGTTGTTATTGTCCAAAAATCATTTTTATATTTCCGTAAATATTTTAATCTGTATGAGTCGAGAGAGTACCTTGCGGTAAAAATAACAGACAAAATTTTGGCAAAAAATGTTCGGTGGTTGGCGGATAAAAATAATAATTGTTACAGACACAAAGTTTTACTAATTGAACATATGGTTGTAACTAACATTTATATGTTTTGTAAATGGACATTAGATAAAAACAGAAAAAAGAGCAGCAAAAATTAAACAACCTTAAACATCAATAAAAAATATATTTTGTCAATAATAAAACAATTTAGATAGGTAAATATTACAGGTAAGATTTCGACAGATTTTCAAAATAACAATTTTTTAGAACTAAAATAGTCAAAATGTATAGAAATGTTTTTTTTTTCCTTTTGTAGACATTATTTCGAGGGATGCCGCAATTAAGGTAATATTTTATATATATTGATTTACAGCTTAAAAAAATACTGAATTTTATAGTTTAAATATTATGTACCTATGTTACAGTTTTTGTCGAATAAGATTAGATAATCTGTAAAATACCGACATAATGTATTTACGACTTTTTTATTTTTATGTTATTTCATAATATAATATATTCTATTTTATAGGAATAGAGTAATAATCATGGATGTTGTCATAATACATGTAGTATTTTTACATTGTCTCCGGACCTATACTCACCTATGCAAATTTTCAGCTCGATATGACAATTTAAATTCGAAACTTGGCCCCCATTTCCTAAATGCGGTTCTGTACCGGCTTAAAACCACGATATTTTTACATTGATTTCGGACCTATGTACGTATACAAATTTTCAGCTTCATACGACAATTTAAATTCAAGATTTGACCCCCTCCTCCTAAATACGACCCTGTACCAGCTTAAAAACACGATAATTTCACATTCTTGAGGGACTTATATACGTATGCAAATTTAGAGCTCGATACAATTTAAATTGAAAATTTGGCCCCCTTCTCCTAAATACGGGCCTGTTCCAGCTCAAAAATACTATAACAATTTTACAATGTCTCGGAACCTAAAAACGTATGCAAATTTAATGCTCGATACAATTTAAATTTAAAGTTTGGCCCCCCTTCTCCTGAATACGGGCCTGTTCCAGCTCAAAAATACTATAATAATTTTACAATGTCTCTGGACCTAAAAACGTATGCAAATTTTCAGCTTGATACGACAATTTAAATTCAAAATTTGGCCCTCTCCTCCTAAATATGGTCTTGTACCAGCATAAAAACACGATAATTTTGCATTTTTATCCAAACTAAATGCGTACGCAAAATTTCAGCTCCATCGGTTTGGGATAACTGTTTTAAAATTATGTGTGTAAATTGTGACAACTTGCCTTGGAAAATGCGAAATAATAAAATAATATTGAATCAGTATAAGTGGGGACATTTGGCAACATTGCGTCGCGTTGCGGCCGGCGACACCGCATATTATATTCGTTTTACGGGGGCATTGATGTCTCCGTACCGATTCACAGATTGCCATTTGAATAAGCCATCTATTCGTAGTAGAATTATCTTTGGTTTGGGTTAACACCTGGTTAGTTTCTTTTTCTTGAGCCCCCGTAGCGAGCGAAGCGAGCGGAGGGCCATGCGAAAAGTCAAATATGCGTAGGAACGAAAGTGATATTGTCAAAGTATTTGCAAGTTTAGCATCTAGTACATCATAAGTGTAAATATAGAGTGTTCAATAATTTTAAAGGCAAAACAAGGTAATGTACTTTATACACTGTACATACTTATATATATTGGAATATTCCAAACTAAATTGTGCTTGTAAATAAAAATAAATATAAACTAAGCAAAGCTGTAGCATTTGCCCATGCCAAAATTTGAAAATGCTACAGTATTAGGCGTTTCGTTTTGACAAAGCCATATCTGCGCGGTATATTAATGAACCCTTGAACTCGACTGAAAATGTATTATTTCAAAAACCCAAACTTCGATATATTTAAATTTTGATAAAATATTTTCTCAAAGCACACATTAAGCCCAGAAGTTTATTTAACTGTTAATACAGCTACCTACCTCAGAAGGTGGACGAGACACTCAATAGTGCTTATCGTGTTACGTCACTGCAGGCTGTGCAATTTTAATCATATAAGGGGATACATACACTAATAGTTATGAAAACCATCAAGAGTTAACTTATTTGAAAGAACGCTAGCTATATGACAGACTTTTTGACCAAAAATTATATTTGAATTTAGGTTTAATACTCGGTGTAGTATCAAAAGCAAGATCTCAACTCCTCTACACCTGCGTCAAAATTCAGGATATGTATTTATGTGTAATAAAATTTTATACTACTGAAAAAAAATATTACAAATAAATACTTATACTGAACTATTCTATCTTTTTTTAATTATTATTACTTAAAATAATAAAAAAAAACTCGGAAAAAATATACTTTAGTAGATATAATGTAGGTATGCATGCTATGCAGATTTCATTTACTTAACATCGAGCCTAACATAACGTTAAGCCAGGAAAATACATTAAACTTTTTAAGAAATAGGTCTCAAATTAAATATGTTTAGTTATAAAAAATATTAACGCATAGGTATATCGAGTTTTTTTTTATTCCTTTTTTTTTACGCTGTGTCTAGACTCCCGGTACCGCTATCCGAATAAATCCCGGTAAAATGATGACGTATATATAATGACGTAAAAATCTACCGGTATTTATATCAAGCTATGCTAGCCTCCCGGTACCGATGTCCGCATAAATCCCGGTATGTATTGAAGACGTAATATTCTGCCGGTGTTTCTATTAATCCGGTTAGATTTTATAAAATAATTAGCGTTTAAAGATCCTTGACAGGCGTAGCCGACTATATGAAAATCGGCCTCTCCTATTGGTCGACCCGCATGACCCTCCGCTCGCTTCGCTCGCTACGGGGGCTCAAGAAAAGGAAACTAACCAGGTGCTAACCCAATCTAACCAAAGACATACCCAAAATCAAGAAAAAAACTGTTTAGAAACATAATCTTAAAAAAAATAAAAAAAAGCAATGGGGTTCGAACCCGTGCCGTCCAGGTGAGACCCAACTATCTAAACCTCTACACCACGAGAGCTCTTGCGACAAATTGATTGCATCACGAAGACATATTGTAATACGAGAACGAAATCTACCGGGATTATTGTAAATACCGGTAGACCATTAACGTCATCATACGGCCGTTATATTTTACTGGGATTTATTCGGATACCGGTACCTGGAGGCTAGACACAGCGTTTTTTTTAATGGTCGCCATTTTTAGCACAATAATTTTTTAAGGTGGTATTGGAAATCCTTTTGAGAATTGAACGATATTTTATTAACAAGTTACTAGATATATATCCTCAAATTCAATTATTAACTTATAAAAGATTAAGTCACAGATACAATATGTATAACTTGTCCTTGGGGATTTAAAAGTCCTCCATGATTTAACCGCTAATGAGACCAACATTGCCCTCAACAATAAACTGCTTGTCACATACCAATTTTTGTTTTCAGCCGTCACATTTTAGTTTTTTTAACGTAATATAACAACAATAACCACCTAAGTATGCAAACTTGCGTCTTTTGGAAAACCGAATACAGCTAGGAATACTACACTAATTGCTTATGAACATCCACGCCCAATTAAAGTCTTTACGAAGTCAATTGAAAAAGTTGGAACTCTTAATAATTT
>MU182034.1:437924-528636 GCA_016904865.1 Pissodes strobi
TAAGAGATACATTCTTTATATACGGGCACCCTAATATTTGCTACCATCGTAGTAGTCTGGCAACGATGCAACCAATTTCGCCTCGATCGCGATTATCCTTCCACCCGCAAGTCCCTCTACATCTTCACTCCAAATAGCAAAGGCCTACATTCATGACGTCACGAGCTAAAATTTTGTGAGCACTTAGTCCTTTTGTAGAAATGTTGATGGACAGAACCTCTGCAGAGTTTAGAAAGAAATTTGCACTATCCACGCAACCACAAAATGGCGACACATAAAAAAACAACTCACTTGACGAGAAATAGTGAAAGTCCCAGTTATAGACCCGAGTCTAGTCAGCAAACCAGTAAATACGGCCCAAGACTCGAAATTAGGTGCTACACTGTCATCAATATGGACGACTTCTCAAGAGCGACCAGTTTGATTGCTACCTGATCAAGATTATGAAGTTCAGGCCACGCGCAACTTCTACGGGATCCGGATATCAAACCAACCAATCCCTAAGATCTACCTGCGTCCTGTCACGCAACTACCAAAGCTCTACGCAATATGCACATCCAACAGGACTACTAGAGAGCATTTTCTCATGCCACCAACAAGCCGTTACTACGAGCAATGACGTCATCAGGACCCCTTTATTATTTTGTGATTTCACTCGATTCAACTATACGTTGTATTGAGGCACGGACAGGCATGCCACCTTACCACCATTGTAATCTTCAATATTAACAGAAAGGAAGCGGTTTCAAAAACAAATATTCACAACCGTTGGCCGCTGTCAGGACCGTTCAGAATAGCACATCTCTAGCTGATCAACACGTAGTACTAATGGCTTACTACAATGACAGGCTCAAGATGAAATCTTAGGTCAATCAAGATGTTAATTTTCACGATTCCAGAAATATCAAATACGAACGAAATTAATTAATAATGAATGTTATATTAAATAAAATGAATCAAAATCGAATCAATACTTATGATGGTATATGATCCAAAAATAACTTCTACCATGAGGTAGTGACCGTAATATAAGGAACGATACTGTCTGAAAATGAATATATTGCAAGTTTGATTTCATGTTGTTCTCACTTCTATTTGCACTTTAAAGAGCTCTAAAAAACCCTGCTTTTTTTTTCTAGAAGGGCAAAAATGCAAGCTAATCTAACAGAGAGCGCCACCATTAAAAGGAAACATATCTACATTATCTTATACAATAAAAACCATGAGTTAAATTTAGTAAATTCTCAAGCCAGTTAATATTGCCGATAAGTTGGTTCTAAAAGCAAAGTTAGAGTCTAAGTTCCTGAAACTTATTCAATACTAAATATTTACTTTTGTGTAAGTTGTGTCCCTGTGTGTTATTGTATTACTGCCAGGAGGGCAGTAATACAATAATGATATCGTTAAAACAGAAGACCGAGTGACACCAACGGGGCACGATTGAATATTGCTACATTTTAACCATCAACCATGGAAGAAGTATTGCTATATTATAAGCTATGACAATATATGATCTTATCATTCTTGCATCACCCTATCATCCTTTATTTTGAAATAAATCGTAGATAAAATTTTGCTTTAATCAGCCATTAGGTATGTTCTAATTTTGAACCGTTACAACTTGTAATAAATTATACTTCACAATATTTAGGGTTAAAGTGAAGATTGCACAATGAAAATTGAAAAGCGGCAAAAGAAGCAACTGCCCAAAACAATTTGTTATCACCTTTTAAGATTTATATTAAGTAAAATAGCTTTACTTGTTCTAATACACTTTTTATAAATTCTTGCAGTTATTGATGATTTTTCTATCTTTTATGGGCATAGTGAGTCGGTCATCCTATTCTGTGAATTTGTTCCCCCACATCTCCGCCAAGAAAAAATTCTCTTACAGATGAATAAAAATAATTAACAGTTGTACCATCCTGCAGAATAACCAGCATCGATAGTGAAAAGGGCAAAAGCTTCTTATAAAAATTTGAGGTACAGTTTTCTTTTAAGTGCTACATCAATAAAAAAAGTTCAATAATTGTATTATGAACTCATAATGCCGGCCGATATATTCATCGTTAATCAGCAGGAATTATGATTTGCTCAATAGCGACAATTATGTATGTTTAGTAGTTCTTGAGAAGCCGATGTTTATGAGGGTAAAATTTAGTATTTGTTAACTTACTGGCATATGCGACTTCGGCAAGAGCTTGAATAATGCACAATAATAATTGTTACCGAACGTAACACTTGAAACGAATGCTACCGAATGTTACAATTGAAAGGAAATGAGTTTAGAATGCATTGTAAAACCGTGAAAAGATCGTACGTGTTGTTGGGGCTAGCTTTCCATAGGGTCCCTTCGATTACGTATAACAGCACCAGCGATTACAGCACACACCATGTTGAAAGTAGAACAATAAGTACGGGTTTTCCCGGAAGAAAAAGGATTCCAGGTTTTCTATCTGTATTAAGTGAGGAGCTTGATGTCGTATTTCTATCGCACTACTGGTTCAGGCTTCAGGCGATGCACGTCGTTCCATGCGTGCACGCCTATTTTTTGGGATTTCAAGTAAAATACGTCCAACAACTATTGTCGGGAAGACATCCACTCGATATATTTAAGCAATAATATGTCGCTTGAGCATGGAAAATATGAATAACATCTAACTAAGTTATAAAAAGGTTAAACATATAAATACTTAGATCTATAGACCTGGCTGGAACAATAATAATTCAAGCCAGAAAGAACTTCAACTTGCAATTCCTTAGCTTGATGCTTTGCGTATTTAGCTGCTTCACCACAGTTTTCATCAGCCTACTTACTTTCAATTTGTATTCATTTCTTCAAACCATGAATAAAACAAAATAATATTTTTCTAATACCCGATATGATGGTTTTGTACTAGGATCTGACAATTAATTACAATGCATATTTAAATTCACGTGACTAAGTATTTATTAATGTGTATTAAATTACATATAAGTATTATTTTAAAGTTACGAATTAACACTTACCATCAACTTTAGGTTCCAGTCTCGAATCCTGAATAATTGTAGGATTATAATGCGATCCAGATTGGGAGGTCACGGATCCAAAGGCAACTGCAACCCATATCCACTGAAAAATATATGGTTCATGTTGAAAAGAAAAACGTGTTTTTGTAGTAATTACGCAATAACTAAAATAAACTACATACTAATTTTTAAGAAAAATTAGGCTTGGTTTTTTTGGGTGCATTTAGTGGGGCAAGTTAGAGTCAGTGGCATAGCCACAGGGACGTGAAAGGTTAACATTTCTATTTTCGGAACCTTTGTCAAAATAAACTCAAAATTTTAAAAAAATCACGATTAAAATTTTATTTTTAGATAAATATTCTTTTGAAATTGATGACTTAGACTTCTATCCAACTTACCCCATGGCATTTAGGGAATATGTACTGTGCCAGACATAGCTAAAGCCTTAATATGCAATGCACCATGTCAACTTGGACAAAATGATAATTTCTCAGATTTCCCTGTGGATTCTCGAAACAGAAAATTTGAAACAGATTGCTACTACATGCATACATCAAACCTTAACAAGGATAAGGTTAGCAATTGGCTAATTTATTCTCCAGGATCCAACGGAATGTATTGCTTTTATTATTGGTTAATATTTAGTTCAAATACATATTTTGTCTGGGGTGATATTAAACTGGGAATACAAGATTTTATAAAATGAACTAAAAAATAAAATGACATGAAGAAAGTGGCTCTCAAGGTTAGATAGATACATAGTTACTAAATTAAAACTTTTGAGACAAAACCATTATTCATTAATATTGAGGCGTTGAAAAAGAAGATATTAGAAAAAAAAAGTCGGGAAACATTGTTACGGATATTTGCTATAATATTATTTTTGGCAAATCAAAATATACCTTTAAAGGGTCACAAAAACAGGTAATTGTAAAAATAAAAGTAACGTCTTAGTATCTAGAGTTCTTAAAAAAATATAATGTCACTTTAGCCAATCATGTCCAATGCAAAGAGGAATGCTCTTTACACGAGTCCTCAAATTGAAAGTGAAGTTTTAAATTTATTATCGCATCAGGTACAAAAATCAATTTTAATTAATGACATAATTTATACTTAAAAAAAAATCAAATGTCCATGTCAATGCGTTAGGCTTGGCGTTAGGTAAATGAATATGGTTTCGCAGAGAAAAGATTCCTAAAATTTGTTGATTTGCCTTCTGCATGGGTCAATATGTTTTACAAGAGCATTTTGGCAGAAATAGCCACATTTACTATTTATAGTTTGCTATATTCGGGCCAAGCTTATGATGGCGTAAGTACTATGTCAGGGCATATAAAAAATCTACAGTCAAGAATCGAGAAACATGCTTCCAAGCGATCTATATTCATTGTGTGATTCATAATTAATATAAGGTTGCTAGATCCAGCAAATTCAGGTCCCGAAACAAAACTTTTTCTTTGGAACCTTAGGACAGCTCTATGTTTTTATAACTGAAATTATTCCTAGATCAAACATTTTTGAAAAGATTAAAAAAAAATCTGATGACCAAAAGTGTATTTAAAAAGCTTTACGTTGTTGTTTTCAGGAAAATTTATTTATTATTGAAATATTTTCAATGGTCAAAATAATTCTAAATGCTAGACAAACGGCAGAAGCTAACGGACTTTTAAAATACATAAAACCTATGGATTTATCGGTCTGCTGAATTTTTGGATAGATGAATTTATTCATTGTCAAGTTGAAATTGATTTAAATACCGTCGCTAAGCTAAATAAATCCACAATCGAGGATCTGAGAAAGATACGAAGCGACAATACTTGTTTGAATAACTATGAATAATTGGCAAGACAATGTGGTATTTCAGATGAATATTTTTTTAAGAGACATAAAAAACATAAAGCGTTAAGCATTTTCACGATGAAAACTACCCGCGCAAAAAAAGACATAAAACTAATATTTTCTGCTTTGTTCTGGATACTTTCATGCAAACACTAGCTAGCCTTTTATAAACCAGACACAAATGGCAATTTAATAATCAATAAATATAGGAGATGTGCCTAATATTAGTATACTGCCTGATATTGGATTTGATACCTACGTATTTCTACAAAGAAACTGTATATATGCTATCACATATTAACGATAAGCTAGGATACACCTTAAAACCCCACTAATATTAATAATTTTGTGTGGTATTATAATAGACCATTTTCACATAAATAACATTGAAATGGATTATGCGCGTCTGGAGTAATAATAATTGTGCTCCGTATTTTAAGTGCCAATTACATTATTGGTTACATGCTAAAAAGTTTAAATATTTCGGAATGGGACGGGTAGCGCATATTATTAGAGTAAATATTTGAGTTTTTTAAATAAAAAAAGGGCTTTTTAAAAATTTTTACCTAAAAACTTTATGATGCGGCTAATATTGGATAGCTATTCGTTCCCAATATTGGATATCCAATATTAGGCAATAATTTGGGGTAAATTGAAATAATACATTTTTTACAGTAATGGCTTTTAAAAAAGAAAACATTGGCATAAAACAAATATGACTAGTGGAATTCGAGAAATATTAAATAAATTGATGATATGTCTGAAAGCTGCTAAGTTGTACAATGTTTCGAAAGCTACCTTGCATTATATTGTAAATTAGATAATCCCCTAGAACATGTAGAAAAATCGATCCTTCGTCAAAAACCAGTGCTACCTGAAATATTAGAAAAAGAGTTGGCGATACACGGTCTGGAATTAAAGAAAAAGTTCTATGGTTTAATATCATCATCGTTTGGCTCTTATTTTCACAACGAAATGCTACTGCTGGAAAAAAATGACTAAGATTTTTCTTCAGTCATATTTATTTACGCAATGGATGTATCATTTTATTAGACATGCCAAGCCATCCCACGAAGATCCTGCTATTGGCACTATGCACATACGCGAAATTTGGATGTAATTAACAAGGTTCCTGAAAATCGCATAATTTTAATATGCCTACCTCCACATTCAACTCACAAGGAGGCAGTGTTCAGTGCTAGCAACTATTGGATCCGACTTTAAAAACATCATAATTCTCATGGAATTGAAAACTGGTTAAAGCCAATCCCGGATGACCAATTTCATGCTACTAAATTGTAGGTTTGTTAGAAATAGCATATTTAGGCACTGCATCGACGGATATTCGCATTATGACTCTGAATAGGCATATATTCCGAGGCCATAATTTTTCGATTCATTAGAAATTAGAGACTGAAAATGTTAGCCTAGAAGATAGGCCTGCAAATAATATTGATGAAGCAACATCCTATCTAAAATTTAAATCTTTTGTTTAAAAAATCCAAACCAAAACTTAATGTTTTGCAAAATATTTCTATTAAACCAAAAGTGGAACCATTTATATATATTTCGTTAATAGGGAAAATAACCAAATTAATTTTGTCAATCTGGCTGACATCCATTTGTCATTGTTATCTGGTCTTTCAGGAGTAATACAAAACAAGTCTTATGCCTTACTGGTGTTTCTCAATACAAAACAATCCTTGAAGAATCACAAAGTTCAAACATCTTAAAGAAGTTTAAGAAAGATATAAACATCCAATCAAAATCATCAAGAAAAAAAATATAAAAAAACACACTTAAAAAAAATGGTTGCCCTCTCGGGTTCATGCGAATCACAAAAGGAAGTCCGATATGTACATTCGTAAGATGAAACGGTTAGTGAAGAATAAGATGTGAATTACCTCCTTTCCTTGGAATCATTTTCTTGGAAAAATTAATAAAGCGTTGTAAGTGTTGCAGATGAATCATGTGTTGGCGCTGAAGGTAAAAAAAATATTTTTGCCATTTTTCGGTGGATGGATGATTCTGCTCTTTTTATATAATGTCATGTGGCATCTATTTTTCCGATTGGTATTTTCCCCAAAAAAATTGAGTCATAAACAGTCTTTGTATAAATTGCATATCCTAATCAATTAACTAAATTGACAAAGTCGACCAATTTTAGAAAATATTTAATTATATCCTAAAATAAACTTTTAGTCCTTTGCTGCTCATCTTAACTGTTAATACAGAATCATAAAACAGATCAGGTATTGCTGTATTTTATTTCAAATAAGCTTGAAAATTACTTACCATCGCGACGAACAGTGCCAATGCGGAAATGTCCTTTAATCGATTAAAAAATGTTAAAACTTAGGATCGCTGGACAATAACGAAACAACCATTAATTGATATTGAAATATTAAAAATAGAAACTGATTAAGCAAAAACTTTCTCTCTTTTCGACATTTTAGGTGAATTCAAAAGCATTAAGACTCTTTAAACTGTTCTACATACAAGATACAAGATACTAAAAATTTTGTTGCGAAATAGTTAGCATGGTTGTCTCTTGTCAATAACAAGATTAAATCATTAATGTTAAAAATTAGCATATCTTATGCTCATAAATATCTGAACAAATTAATGTAATGTGCACTGGTATTTACTTTGCATTCAATAAATGCTGCAAAAATTATGGTTTTGCAATTGTTGCAGCAACGGTATACGTCGTATTAATTGAATCATATACAAAGACAAGTTGACTTCCAATAATCTGCTTTTCGTTGGTTTTAATGCAAGTATATAGTTAGAATAATAGTAATGTTGTCCATAGAATCTCAGCCATAAAAGTGTCGCGGACCTACTGGGAGTGATGGTTTCGAATCACGTAATGTAATGAAACAATTTTAAACACATGGATTTGATTGGGGGGAAATGGATAAAATAATTCCTAGATATGTCAAGCGCCCTCAATGGTACTAGTCCAAGTATTTTTTTTATATCTCAAATAAAAAATGCAATATTTTCTAAATAAATAAAATTCATAAAAGTGTGAACTCTGCCCACTTTCAGTTGCGTATATAAAAATTTGTAAACGTATTCTCAGATAAAGTAGTGTCACAGATTAAATCTCAGGGTCGTAATGACAAAATAAATAACACTTAACATAATCAAATCTATTTAAATATACAATAACATTAAAGTTAATTAAGCATATAATCCTACTTCCATATGAGACTCTTGAGATTTAATCTGTGACAAGAATGGCGCTCAACATGTTCATCAACACAACTCAATGCGAACAGTGCCCACACTTGTCCAAATCTTGAAAAAACAATAAAAATAATGGATTTTTTTGAATTTTCGGTGCTTTTAAAAATATCTGGACGGGGAGGCATCGAACTGGTAGCACCAAAAGCTTTCTACATCATCCCTAAATAATTGCAAGTTTTACAAGGGCAATTCGTGGATAGTGTTCACACTTCTTTGAATCTTATTTATTTAGAAAGTACTACATTTTTTTATTTGAGATATAAGACAATTACTTGGACTGGTACCGTCGAAGGAATTTGGCTTATTTAGTTTCTACCATTTCCCCTTAACAAAATTCATGTTTTCAAAATATTTCATTATATTACCAGTTTCGGGCTTGTCATTGCTAGTAGGCCCACGACACTTTATGACTGAGAAGAAGACAATAGCTATTCGAAATATGTATACTCGTTAGAGTGACGTTATCCATAGAACATGACTCTAACAAGTATATATATTTCGAATAGTTATGGTCTTCTTCAAATTGTCTAAACTATGGAGGGAGGGGAGGGAGTAAGTAATGGGGAAGACATCTGTCGAAAATTAAGTAAAGGAATAATGTGCAAATCAATTTTAGTTAAAAATGCATTGTATGGAAAGGAAATATAATAATTATCTATTATTCTCTGCGTTATTTTTGAATATATCCCGATTAACTTTTTCATTTGGAAGCTTTGCTTAAATACTTTCTACTGGTGCTGCCACATTTAACCTTAACTGATTACATAATATTGGTTTTTCAAAAAGTTTCCAAAAACTGCATTTTTAGGCTACTGATAAGATTTTTTCCACCAAAATATTAAAACATAAAAAACAGTAGTAATTCTAATGAGTATACCACTAATAGAGTTTTCCTTACCATGGTTTTACATATACATTTTACATAACAATTAATAAAAATGTTTTTTGGGAAAACCTTTTTAACATCCTATTAAAAATAAATTCCAGTATTGCAAACTTCAAATAAAAAGAAAACCTTCCGCATAAGAAGTAGCTTAAAATGCAACTTTTTCAGAAACAATATTTTGTAATCAACTTAGGTTAATAGCCAGTATTTAGGCGAAGCTTTCAAGTGATAAAAGATTTGTCGGGATATCTTTAAAAATAATGGAGATAAGGTGGGGTGGAACTTCTAGCTGGGACATTCTTTATTTTAAGCCAAGGCCACAGGATCGTAAGGCGTCCCCGCAATAGTTCTTAAGAAATTTGCTGCTGAACTATCAACTCCACTATGCATACAGAACTGCATGCCTTTTTTCTAGCTGCAAATGCGCTCAGGTGCAACCAATCTCGAAGAAATATGAAAAAACGATTTCAAATAACTACCGTCTTAGTTCCCATGATGTTCAATGTCATGGAAAAACTGAACAACGAACATCTCTTAAAATATTTCGAATCGGTAGGCATCATAAGCGATCGCCAGTATGATGCCTACCGGTTCGAACAGTATGGCTTCCGCAAACATAGATTAACGGGTGATCTCCTGACTTACATGACCTACTTGTGAACCAAAGCCATCAAGAGCTACGGCGAATCTCGTGCATTGGCTCTCGACATTGAGCATTTGATCGAATGTGGCATGACGGATTTAAACAAATTGACAGCTTGCGAACTACCACCAACACCGCTTCTATGGCTGTTCAAATTCTTAAAGGATCGAAGCATCCGTGTTCGTATTGATGGACATCTCTAGGAGGAATTTAAAATCAATGCTGGAGTTTCTCAATGGTGTATATTATCTGCTACACTATTCCCACTCTATATCAACAATCTATTAACAACTCTGCAGACGACATCACTCTTATATCATCCTTCATGTCCCAGACTTCAATGACGGCCGCTCGTTCCCAATGCGAGCGAGAAAATTAGATTGCTGCCATCAATGAAGATATGAACGCCATCGTGGGGGGGGGGGGGGTGAGAAAATGAATGTCCAGTTTATCGCAGGATAGACTCAAGCAGTTGTCGTCTCAAAAAACGCAAATACCACAGGATCTAACTTATAAATGACAGGACAAACACTGACTCTGGCCTCATCCATAAGGTTGCAGGGTGTCAACGTAGAAAACAACATGTCTTAGTGTAACCACGTCATTAAAATTGTCAGGGCAGCAGCACAAAAGCTAGGAGCACTCCATAGAACAAAAAAGTTGTATACGCCTTATCAGCCCTGGCTAGTCTATAACGTCCAGATAAGACCAACTCTGGAACACTGTTCCCAAACACTTGCTCAAGATATTGGACTCCATACAGAGGAGAGCAGTCCGTCTTGTGGATGACCCAGTGTTGACTAACAATCTTGGTAGCCTTGAACATCGAATAAAAGTAGCGGACCTATCTCTTTATTATCGATACTACTATGTAAGGTGTTTAAACGAGCTGGCACTTATGATTCCGCCCAGAGTTCCAAACAGAAACACCCATCAGATACAAGCTCCTCATCAACATACGATTCAGTTGCGTACACCTAGAACGTCTTACGTGGCTCCTTTTTCCGCTCTGAAAAGAACTTCCGAGTATCGTCTTTCCCGAAAATTACAGCCTACAGCGCTCTAAGTCCGTCGTCCACCACTATCTCCACACAAGCAAGAAAATATTATCATTCACAATTTCTGTCCGAATTTTGACAATTTACAAGAAATGGTTAAGAATTTCTTGACACCAATTAGTATCTTTCAAGGCAGAATAAATAGTGGCCGCATTTTTTAAATTGCTGAAAAATTGCACTCCACCGAATAAATGAATGCTTCGAAATAATGTGTTTTCATTCACAATTACTCTTGTCTGAATTTTCAAATATTTCGAGAAATCTCTATATGATTTATTAAGGTTAAGAATTTGTTGGCATCAATTAGTAATTTTATTGGTAAGATAAATAACGCTAGCGCTTTCAAATTGCTCAAAAATTTTATCCCGCTATAATATAATACTTCAAGAAAATATGTTATCACTCACAATTCTTGTCTTAATTATCAAAATTTACAAGAAATGTCTATATGAATGATAAAGTTAAGAACTTCTTGACACCAATTAGTACTTTTCAAGCTAGAATATATAGTGCCCGAACTTTTAAAATTGCAGAAAAAATAAATTCCACTGAATAACTGAATGATTCGAAAAAATGTGTTATCGTTCACAATTACTCTTGTGAATTTTCAAAATTTTCGAGAAATCTCTATATGTTTTATTGAGGTTAAGAATTTGTTGGCATTAATTAGTAATTTTTATGGTAAATAAATTACGATGGCACTTTTTAAATTGCTCAATAAATTTCGAAAAAAATCATTCAAATTATGGTCTGAATTTTCACAATTTACAAGAAATGTCTGTATGATATGATAAGGTTAAGAACTTTTTGACAATAATTAGTGTTTTTCAAGGCAGAATACATAGTGCTCGAATTATTTAAATTGCTGAAAAAATGCATTTCACCGAATAAATGAATGCTTCGAAAAAATGTGCTATCATTCACAATTATTCTTGTCTGAAATTTAAAATTTTTCGAGAAATTTCTATATGATTTATTAAGGAATTTGTTGGTATCAATTAGTAATTTTTATGGTAGAATAAATTACGCTGGCACTTTTTAAATTACTCAAAAATTCATCCCGGGTAATAATATAATACTTCCAGAAAATAATATGTTATCATTCACAATTCTTGACTGAATTTTCAAAATTTACAAGAAATGTCTATAGGATTTGATAGGGTATAGGGTTAAGAATTTCTTGACACCAATTAGTATTTTTCAACGTAGAATAAATAGTGCTCGAATTTTTTAAATTGCGGAAGAAATGATCGCCACCGAGTAATTGAACGTTTCGGAATAAAAAGTGATATTATTCCCAACTCTTTCTAAATTTTCAAAATTTAAGGGAACATTTTATATGATTTGATAAGGTTAAGAATTTGTTGAACATTAGTTAGTATTTTTTATGGTAGAACAAACGTTTATAAAATTGCTTACAATATGTACCCCACCAAATAATTGAATAGGTACCTCGAAAAAATGCATTATTATTCACAACTTTTGTCCGAATTTTGAAAATTTACGAGAACCATCTATGTGATGTGATAAGATTTCGAATTTGTTGGCTTAAATTAGCATTTTTGAGGTAAAATAAATGGTGCTCGAATTTTTGAAATATGCACCCCACCGAATAATTGAATGCTTTAAAAAATATGATTTCATTTACAATTATTGTCTGGATTTTTACAATTTACAAGAGATTTCTATATGATTTGATAAGGTTCAAAATTGGTTCACATTAATTAGTATTTTTTAAGGTAAAATATTTAAATTGCTGAAAAATACATCGCATCGGATAACTGAATATTTTGAAAAAACGTCTGTCTAATTCTTCAGAAATCTTACGCAAATTTTCGGAATTTGTGGAAAATTTGCATAAGATTTGATCAGCTTGAGAATATTTTGACATCAATTAGTATTTTTTAAGGTAGAGTAAATGAGTGTTCGAATTGTTTAAACTGTTAAAAATGCATCGCACCGGAATATTCAATATTGTGGAAAAATGCCCCACTATTCGCAACTCTAATAGGTTTTTAAAATCTGCGAAGATTTTCCATAAAATTTGTTTTTCCAAAATTGTTTCAAATTAATTAATATTTTTTTAAAGTGGGTTAGTTCTCAAACGATATAAATTTTCCGCGCCGGAAAATTAGATATTCCGGAAACACGCCTTACTATTCGGTTGGCCTTTTTTTAAGCTAGCGTAAAGCAGTTTTCAATTTTTTTCTTAAAGATTTATCCCACCATGCAATTGAATACTTCGAAAAAATGGGTGATGTTCCAAAATATACGAGACATTTCTATATGAATTGATAACATTAATTAGAACATATTTTTTGACGTAGAGTAAATAATGTGCGATTTTTTTTTTAATGCTGGAAAATGCATCGCACCGGAATATTGAATATTGTGGAAAATTCCCTACTATTCACAATTCTTCATTTTTCAAAATCTATGAGAAATTTTCATAAGATGGAATATGTAATCATTCCTAATTATTCTTGTCTGAGTTTTCAAAATTTACTTGACATTTCTGTATTTGATAAGGACTAGAATTGGTTGACATTAAAATGTATGATAAACTTCTATATTATTTGATAAGGTTAAGAATTTGTAGATCTCAAATTTCAATTAGCTTTTTAAGGTAGAATAACTAATGCTTGAATTTTTTTACTTACTGAAAAATGCACCCCACCAAATAATTGAATGCTTCGAAAAAACCTGTTATCTTTCATATTTCTTGCCTCAATTGCCCAAATCTACGAGAAATTTCTATGTGATTTGATTAGATTCAAAATTGGTTCACATTAATTAGTAATTTTTAAAGTAGAATAAATAGTGTTCCAATTTTTTTTTAAATGCTGAAAAATACATTGCAGAATATTTTAAAAAAATGTCTAACTTCACAAGATTTAATTATCTTGAATTTTTTTTGATATCATTGAGGTATACCTTAATAAATAGATACTAATTAATGATATAAATTCATATGCAAATTACTCCTATATTTTGGAACATCTTTTCGAAGTATTCAATTTTTTAAGGAATTGAAAAAAATCGGAAACTGCTTTGCGCTACCTTAAAAAATGTCAAGTGATGTCGAAAAATTCTCAACTATATCAAACCGTATAAGAGGACAGTGAAATCTTTTAACAGAGCAAAAAGGACCGTAACGAAAGCCGACTGGGATCAATACAGCACCAATCTGAGGGCCTACTGTGAGGGAACCGAGGATCACTCACTGACTGCACGGCTCTACAAAGTCATCGCAGAAGAGAAAGATTGCGACCTAGGTCTACTAGCAAGAGAGGACGGAACTTGTCAGACAAACTTTCAACTTACTGATTTGGACTGGCAAAAGTAAGAGTGGTGTTCACATCAAAAGCAGGAATGATGAATTACACTGTCACTGTCCCCAAAGCCTCCCGAGCAATCAGCCTAACATCCTTTGTGCGGAAAATTCTGGAGAGGCTGTGTGAGCGATACTAGAGCGACTGCGTACCGGTCAACCGACCGCTACATCCCCGCCAACATGCGCACACCTCGGGAAAATCAACCCACACGGTCTTGCATTTAGCAGCGCGCCGGATCTAGAGATCGCTTGACAATAAGGAGTTCATCTTAGGCGTTTGTATTGATATGAAGGGTGCAATGCAGCCTTAACAAACAGGGGCGCCATTCCTGCTGTCAGTGGATGGATTTTGAACATGCTCTTAAAAAGAAGCGTGCAAATAAAGGTGGAAACCACTATAGTGAGGGCACCATTGCCATAGGCTGCCCGCAGGGAGGCGTTCTATTATCGCCACTGCCATGTAACCTTGTTCTAGACAGCCTTTTACATCCCCTCAACTCAAATGGATTCTACACCAATGCATATGCAAACGATCTTACGATACTGGTCAATGAAATGTTCGCTTAGTTGAAGTGTGGTGTAGGGTACATTCCCTGTACGTAAACCCCAAAAAGATGGAGATAGTGCTCTTCACGAGAAAAGGAAGGACGGAGCCACATCCGCCTCGGACTCTCCTTAGCACACTACTAAATTTTGTGTCTAAGGTAAAATATCTTGGGGTTGCTTTCGATGCTAAATTATCCTAGAATCTTAATTTAGAACGAAGACTAAAGAAGGCATATATTTCTTATGAACAGTACCGCAAGACCGCGGAAAAAACCTGGGGTCGTAACGTGGATCTACACTACTATCATAAAACCCATGATTTCCTATGGAGCGTAGTTGGCATATGATATACAAATAAAACCAAATGAGCCTATAACCGAAGGGTGGTTAACATTTTCATACATTGCTCAAAAACCGAGGAAAGATCTGTGGAATTTACTCCCGAAGTTTGCGAATTGAACTCAAATGGTCTTTGGAGGTACACGTCTGAACTTGCTGTTATATTCATAACCGCAAAAGAGATTGTTCGCAGGAGTACTGATGACAAGACAGACTATTAAAATCTACACGAACAATAGACAAGCACTACTGATCCTGAAAAGGTATAAGCTTCCAGCCAGGTGAGTACGAGAATGGCACAATTCACTGGAGGATACCGCCCGCAAAAACAGTGCTCTGGGTTAAAGGACATGCACAGTGCGAAGGTAACAAATCAGCAGATAAATTGGCTAGAAAGGCAGCCGGTTTCAAACATTATGGAAACGTTGACACGTATGATAAATAAGACCACCCATGAAAACTTTAAGGGAAGATGGGACGAAACAACTAACTATTGACTGGCTAGGAAGCTGCACCAATGAGTCTGCAGCAAAGACATACCTGGGCATGTCAAGGAAGAACCTACTACTCATGAAGGATTCTGACTGGACAGTGCCAGCTAAGTAAACATCTCTACATAATGAGATTATGCGAGATACTTATATGCAGAGGCTGTGAATAGGAGGACAAAACAGTAGAGTATCTGTTTTGCGATTGCGACGCTGTTTCGGAACTAAGGGAATCCATTTTGGGGGAACGATAGCCAACCATTGCTTTACTCAGAACAGCCTCCTCGGGCAACATCGCCGCCTTTATTACAACACTAGGCTGGGCGATGACCTAGATGGATGGGTTGACCTAGGGAGGAATTATAGGGGATTCCATGAGACCTAAGTGCAGTGGCCTTTCAAGGCCACCCTCTCACCATTTCCAGATTTCAGATTCCAGTACCTATTTCTTGAGATAACGTGAATAGGGTGCGAATTTTTAAATTGCTGAAAAATGCTTCACACCAAAATATTGAATATTGTTGAAGAAATGCACTACTATTTACAGCTCTCACATAGATCGGATTATTTCAATTTTTTTGCGATCAATGGCCAAGTATCCTTGATGACAGAGTAAAATAAAGTTTTCTCAATTGCTATAAAGTTAACTGCACTTGATTTTTTCGAAAAAAAATCACCATTCTGCGTAGATTTTCGAAGTCTGCGTGAAATGTCTTATATAATGGATGTTTCAAAATTTGTTTGCCATTAAACGCTCAAAAATGAGAAGAAACACACGACTTCATCTTTTAGGTAAGGTAAATTCTTTACATTTAAAGATTAACAAATGAAGAAGACAAAATAACTTATGGCTCTGCACCTATTTAATTTAGTAAATTATTAGACATATTTGTCAACACATTGGCTAGACACGAGTAGGGGAAACTGGCCTAAAATGACATACCCTGAGCAAAACATTTCCCAAAACTTGGAAATAAAATATTTAAGCATTCATTTAGAGTTTAATGGGTTCGTTTGTTTATGCCGCTTCCTATTAGAGGCCCAAAACCTTAAACTTTTACATTTTGAAACAATTACACCCAAATTAATAAAAAACTGTGCAGTATGTCGTTTTAGGCTTATACTAGGGTAAAATGACATAGGTAGTCTTTCTAAAGAAAAGGTTGAAAATACAGAAGTAAGAAGTATTACAAAAGAATTTTATTTTAAAAACAAGAAAGTAAACAAAAGTAAAAGGGCCAACACACCCAACTAGGACGTAAAACCTAAAGACCTTACAAAAAGATACCAAAAAAAATCAGTGCGGCCAGTTCAAACTCTGCGCGCGAGCTGCTGATGTGGCTTCGGCGGTTCTAAGTGAAATGTCTGGATTACGTGCTTTACCTAAAGCTCAAAAGCCAGTTTCAACCAGCCATTTTTTTTAATTGTATTGAATCTGTGGGGTAACTTGTTCCATTCAGCTAATTGGAATGCCAACTGTCTTACTTCTTTTGTGTTCAACCCAAACATGCATGTTTCCAATTTTTTAATATGTTCTACTATTTCGCGTACAAGTTCTTCAGAAAATGTAGGTTGGTAGCGACCTAAGCCTTTCTTGAAACCTTTTATTTTTTAATTTTTATCTTGTATCTATCTTGTCTGAGTGTTGCTTGAGGTACCCCATATCTTTTAGACGCTGCCAACCAGCCCATATCACTGTTTTGCACCGCTTGAATAGCCTTCATGCTCGCCTCGCTCCAGTTTTGGCGGGCCAACCATATTATCTGAAATCAAAATTAAAATTGACTTTAGCCTAAAATGACATGGTATGTCATTTTACCCCAACACCGTGTATGTCATTTTGCCCAAAATAACGATTTCTTTGAAATTATTAAAAATATATATTTAAAAAAATAAAACAAAAGTTTAATTGCATTAAAATAAAGAAAAAAGTCTATTTGTTTACCTGTACTAAGCCCCCTTAGGCTTACTGCACCTCGTCTATTATGACAGCCAAATTAGGTGACCACACAAATATTTTTTTGGGTCGAGAAAAACGACTTGTTGGTATTTTGTTAAGACGCGTGCCGCCTGCAACGCTGAATAAACTTGACTGAAGTCCCGCATGAAAAACAATTGCGATTATGATTTTAGGGTGACGGTGTCACGTGTTAAAGTAGCAATATGGTCGATATGTCATTTTACCCGAGTATGTCATTTTAGGCCAGTTTCCCCTACTAGCCCTACACATAAAAAATTGAAAACTATTTGCGCGTTTGGAATGATTTCCTGAATCTGCATAAGGAAATATAGTAAATACTGCATTAAAGTTTTTTTTTATAAAAGAAGGAATTTATTTCATTTCTCCATTGGTCTGTAATCAAATAGCATGTATCAATAATACTTAATTCTGCATTCAGGCTTTTCTATAATTATGATTACTTCTTGTCAAGGATAAGCAGATTTACATTTTATCACTGTTATTTTTTTTTTATTATGCATGAATCATAATCAACGATTATCGCACGCTGCAGCGTGCTTAAAATGATGTTTATGATGCGTCTAGTTTTTTAAAGGTTGCTATAGAAACATTTGATCTACTTTTTTACAAATTATTTGTAGCAGCATAAACAAATCCCTAGCAACCATGTTTTTTCATTTTAAAGCCTACTGAAAAAAATTGCAAACATTTTTAAGATTATGATGCATTCGTAGTAAAAAGTAGCGTATGATTTACTTGTATAAGAGGCCTTTAAAGCCCTTGCGCGCTTCGTGTTTTGAAATATGTCACGCGTGCTTTAAAGGCCCTCTTATGCACTTATATCATAATATACTAATATACATTATATTTGTGCAAAATATGCTGATTTATGCATTTCCTAAAAATATTAACTTTATAGCTTAAAAAGATGTTTTTTCGCTAATTGGATAATAGTTTATAGTTGTAAGAAAGAGTACCTATTTTGCTCAGGTTTACTGACAAGAGCCTTCGATACACTGCGATTCATTGCGATATTTCAAAGCTTCACGTGTATCATATTATTCCTATGAAATGCTCGCTCCGGGGCGCAACCAAACAGAACTAACCAAAACTAATCCAGCTTTTAAAAAAGAAACAAACGCAACCTTAAGCAAAGAAATAAGAAAACATCTGTCGGCAGTGACGGGAATCGAACTCGGGCCGTCGTATCACAAGCACAGCGTCTAACCACTAGACCACCAGATTTGCTGAAAGCAATTCACTGAAAATCCAAAGCCTTTTGCCAAATGTGTGGCAAAAACTGAGCATGCGCGAAGCCTCGCAATGCCTCAACTTAAATCCATTTCGGTGTACCTATGCTCTTCTTTCTTATTGACTCAAACTATGCTCTAGGCTAGCTTCGACGCTAGAGGGCGCTCAAGGCTAAAAATTTCTTTAAAATAATACATAAGTTTTGCATAATAAACGATGATTAATTGCCTTTTGTATTCCGAACATTATAAGATATTTGAGTTTTCATGATATTTATATCTAAATATTTATACAAGGTGAGCCAATTTTAAAGTTTCTATTCATTTTGTTGCAGTCGGTCGATTATGTTTCAGTTAATTGTTATGATACTTGAGATAAATAATAAACTGTGATATCTACATAGAAAACAACTTAGGAAATAAAATAGCTATTTGCGCTATATCAATAATTATTACAGCCTGATTTGTTGTATTTGATAATATAGTGCATGGGTGCATCATACACGTATTAAATATGTATTAAAAAAAAAAACAATGCAACTCGGGAACTCAACAGAAAAATACTATGAAAAAAGCTTGTGGACTACACGCCAAAAGTGGAACTTAGGTACCCCAGACAAATAAGGCCCATCAGGTAATAAGTCCAACTTTGCGGAAAACTGCAACCAAAAACAAGCTACACCAACCAATAATTTGTTGGGCTATATGCATAGGAAATAATGGTTTCCAAGCTAATATTTTCTTTGGTACAAGTAATTTCACATAGATTGGGCTCCGCTCCCTTTGTTGATACGTTGTGAAATTAGCCACTTGTTTGAAATCCAACATGCAAACATGTGTTTGGCAAGTTCTCCACAAACTAAATTTTAACTTGAAGAATTGCAGTTTAATTCTGTTGATAAGAAGCACATTTAGGAGTTGATATATGATAAAAAAGTAGAGGGATTTTAATTGTTGTTCTTGTAAAAGTGTCAATAATAATACCCAAGCAAACTTTAAGGTGGATCTTATTTAATACCAGTGGACCTTATTTTTGGCCATATAAAATCGTAAGTTGTTGTTCTATTTCAGAAAAAATTGAAACTATTTGCCTAAATATTAGAGCTCAGCGGGCTCAAGAGAATCTGAGGACATCGGTGCCAACGTGCAGCTTCTAGGAGATTTAGAATTCCTAGACGGACACTTCGAAATCATTTGGAGGAGAGTGGAAAATGCGCAAGAAAATTTGGATCAACCTCAATTTTAATCCAGGAGCAAAAAATTGATTTAGTCAATCGAATAATAAGGGTAGCTATAATTACCTGTCGTTATACCATAGGTAAGGTGACACAGCACCTTCTGGACTAAAAGGCCGTGAAACTAAGAAAAGTAGTAGCCAATATGGCCACCAGAGTTGGGACCGAAACTAAATGATATAAAGGGTATATTTCGAGTTTAATATAAAATATTAAAATTGTGAAATTTGTGCATTTGCAGTGAACAATTTATACAAAGCAGGTAATTTGTTATACTAATATCAAAGATATGGCCCTGTGTTTGTAAAAATAGACTCTTATCCCTACTACACTACACTCTTCTTCCTAATTATTTTACATTATACAACTAAACACTTATAGTATAGGTGCAAGGTGTGTTTTTGCAAATATCTATTATAATTTCAGAGCTGATAATTCCCAGTAATATCTAAAATAATTGAAATTTTAATATTCACATACTGTCTGCCTGAAGTAAACAAACCCATAAGGTTTTTATTTTGTGACTTTAGAATAATAATGCCTACTTACCTATTAACTTTAACAGCCCTTTGGCTCTGCATATAATAACTTTTAGTAGGTGACTATTTTATAAAACTCGGAATTATTTTGGATAATTTGGGATTTAGAAATAAACATGAACGCAACTTTAGAATGGATAAGAAGGGGTGTCGTCTCACCGCCTATCACCAGCAGACAGTGTTGGTTAGAAAAGGAGAACAACTTTTGCATTTTGTAGCCCCACAACATACAGAGAATGTCACTCTGGTTGCCTGTGTGATTGCATGTGGATCAACTATTCCTCCCTTTATTATCTTCATGTCATGACTTCCGAACTTTTTGTGGCATTTATCAGTCCCTTGGCAAAATTTAAAATTGTTGGGCCGATATAGTCAAGTGTCATCTTGACTTTACAATATTGAAGAAGCTCATGTGCATAAAATCTTTTGAGCAAGGCAACCCACTAGCTCCAGCCGCTTGATAAAGTCTTTTATCGATCAGTTGAAGTTTACTAGGAACAACAAGTGCTCCGTTATTGGGAAAAACATTCAGAGAGGGTAATACCTAAGTCAAAATTATGTCAAAAAATTTTGTAAATGGTTTTAAAGCTACTGGGTTGTATTCCTATGATCCGTCAGTTCAGTTATTCCTTTCTCTGCTTTCGCCCCAAGCATCCTTTCAAAACGTCCACATAATCTTTCTGAACAGGACAATATAGTTAAAGACAAAAGTGACAGCAACGCTGGCTGTGCTGCAACAACCACTTAGAAATAGTGAAAAAGAAGAGAAAAACTTGAGTAACTCTTTTCATGCATTGATGAAGACTCTAGACCGAGTAAAAATAGGAAGATGACAAAGCCCCAAGGCGTAAGGCTTTAAGTTATAAAGCTCGAGTGAATACAAAAGTCTGTTTAAGCAAACCAACCAGTCCAAACCAAGCACCAGTCATACAGTACTTCTACTTCCTAGAGCACAATGAAGATGAATAATTAATTGTGGTACTGTTACTGTCCGCTATGCCGGGAATCTCGTCAAAGCGATATGAGGACCTGTATTTGCTGGAATACATGGGGTCACGAAGAGTGTTTAGTGAAACTGGCAGAAGTAAGGCCCAGTTACAGTGTTTTTATAAAACTACAATATTTTTGTTAAGGTTTAAAAGCTTGTTATTTTAGTTCGTCTTCTAATTAGAGTATTATATTTATATTTTGTTCTATATCGTTTTGATAAAACATATGTTTTGTTAAGGTGAGTCTCATTTGGCATAGGTGCCTTTTATCTTCACAAAATCGAATAAAGCTGTACTTTGATCGCTTTGCCGTATTACAGAATTTGTATGTAACGTTTTGTAACGTTTGCATTTGCGTTCGCATCCGCGGAACACCAGCTTACTCTCCGAGTAAAGGGCGCCTAATATTTCAATTCGCCCATGATTTTTCGCTCGCTCCACTAGCTTCGGGGGCGCAGCAACAAAAACTGACCCAAAGTAAGGAAAAAGTGAATTATTTTTTACATTAACTGTTGTTAGTTTGGTTAGTTCTTGTTGGTTACGCCCCCGGAGCAAGCGGAGCGGACAACAAAGGGCCACGCGCGAAGTGAAATATTAGAAGCGTGATAAAATTTTGTATCTATTTCCATCGGCTGCTAAAATTTCCCTATTTCACCTTTTACCCGGGCAGATAATAGTAGGGTAAATTCGCGGTTTTGGGACCAATTTAACATCAACCTCGACCTTTGGGGCTTCTTTCGGCTCAAATATCGGGGATTCTCCGATTTTTTTTTCTGTTTAAAGTACTCTATAGTGAAAAAAAAAGAAAATTGGCGAAATCTGACATACCTACGTATAAGTAGGTTATAAGACCCCAAAATATCAAGTATTCATATGAGCGCGGTGTTTCACAATTACATAAACACTATTTCAAATTTACTCTAATAAAATAAAGCTAAAAATGAAAACATTGCGACTATTCTAATAATAATACAGCTTAGATTTGTGTATAAAATACCTTTGATTTGTAAAAAATTTCGATGCTCATATTTCATAAATCTAAATAAGTCAGCAGGATAATAATTGACCTCCTTGTCTCTTAGTTAATTATAAAATATCTCCTAAAATATGAGCAATATAAACGACATGAATTCGATTTCCCTATTTTCGTTTTAATTGACATCAACTGCTGTCGATCGGAAGCAACTAAGTTTCCGCCGTCTGAGCCTTTTCGATAAACCCGGAAATTAACTAAATTCAATCAATTGACATAAATTAGGATATTTCAGTGTTTCAAAAATAATTCAACGTAAGTCTAAGGGTGTGCTTTAGATTCAAGTTGCATTTGTTAAGAAGTCAGTATATTAAAGTAAATTTGTCAACATTACCAATGACATAAAGTTAAGGCCAATGTTCTCAACCATGACCAGGTGCAGGGTTTTAAGATAAATATGGAAACACAGTATTAAATACTTAAATAATTTAAATAGGAATATGTAAGGAAATTAACATTTTAATCGTTTTCCTTGTTAAATCTAACTTTACGGCATTTTTATTCTAATTAAATTTTCAAATTTGAGAATGCTCAAATGTAATAAAACAGTTTGTATTATAAAATATTTTAAAGATAATAATTCTTAAAAACCCTGCGACATCTCAACCATTAAGGGATATATCCGAAAACTACACTATACGCGAAGTCTGAAATCACTATTGCACCCTTCTAGATCTATAACATGTAACTAAAAAAAATCTACACTTACACAAACTTGCTTCAAGTCAAACATTATCTGGTCTTTTCACCACCGAAATCAATCTAGTAAGACTAGTAGGAGGAACTTCTTTTCTTTTAGACCGCAGAAGAAATCGCGAGATATGTTTATATACCGCCACCAGGGGAGACACACCTATTTCAATGCCACGGGTTAAGATGTCGGAAAAACATTCCTGCATCTTACATGAATAATTTTGCGCTTTGCATTTTTATAAATTTATTTTAAATTATGTGCTAGCATCGAGGACGAAGTTCTTTGTGAATTAGGTTTAAATATTATGGGCATCGGCTTGCGCCTTAAGATAAAGGCTGCCAAGGAGCTTAAGTAGCCTAACTGGGTTAGTTGGGCGAAAAATTAACAGTCCTTCGCAAAGATGCAACCGGGGGGACATTGAAAATGATGAATAAAAATGCAAAAATGTGATTTGTTTGTTGAATAGTTTTGAAAAATAGAGTTTAAAAAAGTAAGAATACAAACACGAGTGTTTATAATATATTTAATCAAAGTAATGCATTTTTCACATTAATATTAAACATTATCATAATTAAAAAAAAAATAAACAAAAGATGTGGTGTAGTCCTAAAAATTACCCTCCACTTGTAGATAGGAAAAGCTATTAATATATAATTATAGCCCTAACGTTGCTGTAATATTTTTAACCTGTTCCGATTCGTTTTAGCCCGTTTTTGGTGCTTTTAGTTACTTTTGGTCAGTTTTGGTTAATCATTCAATGAACTTTCGGTTACATTCAGTTAGTTCCAATTTATTTCAGTCATTTCAATCGGTCCCGATACGTTATTTTGTTAATTTGGGTTAGTTTCAATTTGCTTTAATATTTTGAATCTGTTCCGAGACGTTTTAGCCCTTTTTGGTGCTTTTGGTTACTTTTGGTTAGTGGTTCAATCAACTTTCGGTTAATTTCAGTTAGGTTTAATTTATTTTAGTCATTTGAACCAGTTCCGATATCTTATAACAAATTTTAATGTTTTTGGTTACTCACCAAAATTTGGTTAATTTGGTTTAGTTTCAACTTACTTTTAAAATTTTATTCTGTTCCGATACGTGTTAGCCCGTTTTGGTGCTTTTGCTTATTTTTGGCTAGTTTTGGTTAGTCGTTCAATCAACTTCCGGTTAGTTTCAGTTAGTTCCAATCTATAAACAAACAACACGTTCTCTCAAGCGTATGACGTCACAATGTGGCAAATGTATAGACCCTATACTAGGAAAACAGAACATTTTCAATGTAAAAAGTTCGAATATTATCGTTTGTAGGCTTTCCATATTTTTGAAAAGTTGATGTCCTTATTTGTAGAGATAATTCAAAATAATTAATTTTTGTTATATTTTGTAAAGATCTCAGACATTTTCCTATAAAATTTTAATTATTTTTTGTCTTTGTAGTACCAGGAGATCTAGATCAAAATTGACAATTAAAAATAATTTTTACTAATTCATAAATTGGGTATTCTTGTATAATATGTATAACTCTTCAGCACCTGCACCTGTACCATGTTATTATTTAATATTTCAGACCTACTAGAAGAAAAAATGCATGCCTACTAGTCTAAGAGCTGGCTACGTGGGGGAACGGGTCACTCGGTAAATTCTAAATTTAGTCAGTTACAGGTTCGGTTGTTACCGACATAGCAAGGGGCAGGCCGTCAGAAGTCACCCTGGAAGTAATAAGTGAGGGTAGGGGGTTGAACATGTAATTTTTTTATGAAAATTTTTTGATTAGGTACAGTGCTGAAAATTTGCATCAGTATTGAAGATGATATAAGATAATAGGGAAAAAATTGTCAGAAGTCTAGGCGGAAGATAAAGGGCCGTCAGAAGGCGCCTACGTTGCGAACATTTTCGCAACAATTTTGTCACTAGGTACACTTCTGACATTTTGTATACTTATTTTATGATTCAAAATGAAATTACCTGCAAATCGTCAGAAGAATAGGTGGAAGAATAACGGAGATATTATCGATAGTAAGAGTGTCGGATCTCCACTCAAACCATCATTATATCTCAAATTTTTATTTTTTTTTCCCTCAAGTAGCAAGAAGCATCGAAATTTTTCAACTGTTTTTTTAAGGCTCATTTACATTTTTTATTGTATAATTTCGATGGAACAATTCATATCGGAGGTGATCTACTTTATCGCATGATTTAACAGCGTACATGTCATAAACAAATTTTTCAATGATCGAGAAAGTGTTTTATTTATTTACACCTGTATTTCCTAAATCAGCGAATGAATTTTCAAAAGCATTTTATAACGACGTTGCTTTTCTTTCCTATAGAATGCAGGGTTATAGTCGCATCCTGTTAAAGCGTGAAATCCCGGCAATGATTTACACAAGTCTGATCCGAGGGATTCATGAAGCGCATTGACATCAATGACATGATGCTTATCGGAAATTCCACATTCGATCCTAACTTTTGACTTAATTTTATGTAAGTTACCTAATAAAATAACAACAATATCTGTATCGGAACATTTGATAACTATATTCGAATTTAAATCAATTTTAAATGTATGTTATATACTTTGGTTATATTATTTTAGTATCAGCTTCTTCATGTGGAGAGCAACATAATTCAGTATTCCTCGTGCGAATGACATTACCATCAGTGTTTACTTGGTATGAATAGCAGTCTATATAATTTAGAACACTTGTTTTATTGTTAATAAAGGCAGCAACTTCTTGAGTTTGCCAGCGTTCAATTAAAAAGTTGACCAAGCATCTTTGAACTTGTCATTTCGAAAAGTCAGTCGGGCGAGTTTGTTCTGGACCACAGATGACGTATCCGTAGTCAGCTTCGAAACCTCCGCGCAACGAACGCTCATAATCTTTGATCGAAGACCGACAGTATAACGATCAAAAACTATGTGTATACTTGGAGCTTGGAGCATCATCATTGCAAAGGATTTGTAAACATTTTTTTGATATATTCCCGAAAGACTTTGCTGCTTTGACACAGTGAATTAAAAAGAAGCCATCAACAATTATGGCATCGATTGCGGGAGGTAACGAGCTGTCGTTTCGAAAATTTTTAAGAAAGGCCGATTTTTTGGTTTTACAAATAGTGATATCTAAATGACACAATGGTGTGGATATTGGAGTCATGGGGTACGAGAGCATTTTCTCAATATCTGCTGCCTCCCTCATCGAAATACCCAACATGCGGCTAAAGAGATCGCGTTGCATTTGAACCTCGCGTACTTTGTTATTAACGGTTATTTTTCGTTTGTTATTGCAACTAGCAAAGTTCAAAATTTTGTTTTGTATAATGGGTGCTTTGATTCTACTATCATCTTGTGAACATTCAGATATAAATGACTATTGTATAGTCCGTCCATTTTCTTCTACATTTAATAGAAAATCAGTCACGAGGTACGATGCGCGACGACCTGTTTTGATATTAAATAAAAAATTTCATTATATTTTTCATTTATCGAATTATTAATTTATTAATGTCTTCCGAATTTACTTCTGACAGTTGAGCAATAGTATATTAAAATATTATAAATTACGTTCACAAATCGACAGAAGTGAACTTGATGAAAAAAAAATGAAATATGAGATAAAATGATGGTTTGAGTGGAGCTTCGACACTTTTACTATCGAATATTTCCCTCATGCATAAAAAATCACATTAGAGGAGTGCAATTATCGGTAAATTACAGCGATAATTGCACTGCACAGACCGAAAGAGCACAGCGATAATTGCATCGTTCGTATCTATGGGAATTCCATTATAAACTTACGATGACAGCGACAATTTATAAATAACGTCAAAGTAAAGTCAATATATATATTATTAAAAATGTCTCGTTTTGGATTAAAGAAAATCATGTTTTTGCGTCTTTTTATTTTGTTTACAGTTACATGTGCGTTTTTGTATTAAAAAAAGAATAAAATTGTATTTTTAATACCATGTCCTCATTCGGGAAATATTCCCCCGAATTACGCTCGTCCATCAAAATAACCAGATAATTTTGCATTCGAGCATGTTGTCTTAGAAAAACTGCATTCGGTCATTTTCATATTTTGGATAAAGAGCCCTCCGCCGTCGGTGTCGGGCTCTTTCTTCAAAACATGAAAATGAACTTATGCAGTTTTTAGACAACACACTGTCATGCAAAATTATCGGTAATTTTGATGCACTTGTGCAATTACTTCCGATAATATCTCCGTTATTCTTCCACCTAGCCTTCTGACGATTTGCGGGTAATTTCATTTTGAACCATAGAATAAGTAAAGTAAACAAAATGTCAGAAGTGTACCTAGTGACAAAATTGTTACGAAAATGTTCGCAACATATGCGCCTTCTGACGGCCCTTTATCTTCCGCCTAGACTTCTGACAATTTTTTCCCTATTTTCTTATATCATCTTCAATACTGATGCAAATTTTCAGCACTGTATCTAATCAAAAACTTTTCATAAAAAAATTACATGTTCAACTCCCTACCCTCACTTATTACTTCCAGGGTGACTTCTGACGGTCTGCCACTAGCTATGTCGGTAACAACCGAACCTGTAACTGACTAAATTTAGACTTTACCGAGTGACCCGTTCTCGCACGTAGCCAGCTCTCCGTCTATACGTTGACAATATTATTCCCTGGTTACAAATCGTTACATTTAAGCTAAGCCATTGTTAATCTAACGAATTCTCAAAATAATCAGAACGATTATTACGATATGGTGTTATGACCACATAACAGAAGTGAAAACTTCAACAAAGTAATATTAAAAACTAAATGAAATTTAAAAAAAACTCGCCTAGCATAAATCCCGGTACTTCCCGCATGCTGGGTGTATCGTACCTTTGAGCTACAGTTCCACTCAAATACGTGTGTCAAAAGTTAATATAATTATGCATACCGGCATATTTTTCGCTTCAAAAATAAGCAATTCTCTATATTGTAGTTGTAGCCACCTTCTTTAATGTACGAAAGTTTGGTTGGTCCACATTGTTCGGTTCAGTAATAAAATATCGTGTTATGACAAGTGTATCGCATCGCGGTGGGTGTGAAGATGTTGAAGGAGCATTCAATAATGCATTGCTAAACTCCTTATACCCAGCATTAGGTGAGAGAGGGATTGAACCACAGATAAGGAACTGGATCGGTAGTATGTTAAATTGCAGAGTAGACACATCAACCCTACAGGGGGAGGGCTACAGGTTCAGGGCTGTTAGGGGATGTCCGCAGAGTGGGGTATTGTCGCCCCTTCTCTAGTCTCTCCTGATGGGTGGTCTGCTAGCGGTCCTCTCGCTGTGGGATATGGAGGTGCACGCATACGCGGATTATCTAGTAATGCTTATAAAAAGTAGCTCGCAAAGAACTATATAAGAAGTTCTTCAAAAAGTGCTAACCGTGGTCTATGACTTGTATGAAAGGGAACAACTATCTGTGAACCCGCACAAAACAGTTATATAGTACCGTTCACAAAAAAGAAGAGGCTGGAAAGTCTATAAGACCACCTTCACTCAAACGATAAACCATGTGCGAATACAGTGAAGTATCTGGGAATTACCCTAGACAAAACATTTAACTGTAATGTGCATCTGGTTAAAACTGTCGCAAAAAAAAACTGTCACTATGGACCTGCAAACGCATTTATGGCAAAACATGGGACGTGCATCCCAAGCAAATGAATCATTAGACCAATGATAACATATGGAGTAGTATCTTGGTACTCTAAGAACTTACAGAGCTCCGCGAGAATCAAATTATCCACCTTGTATATCACAGTTTATACCGTAGCCGCGGTATAAACTATGGCAAAGACAAGCATGTCTGATAATGAGTGCCGCCTTCGGCACTACACCCACGACAGCGTTTTAATGTTTTCTAAATCTGCCACTTGAATAAATTATGCTAGAGACGGAGGCCAGATGACCAACAATCCGCAGGCGATCATCATGGTGCCCAGCAAGCTACAGTATGTTGGGTCTACCCTCAGATGTTATGCCTGCCAGAAGCAACAATTATTATGCCTCTGACGTCCTTCTACCAAAGAGGAACGAATGGACGGGAGAACATATGAGCCCAACATAGAATAGTTGGTTCACTGACGGCTTCAAGGCCAATGATAGTGCAGGAGCCGCTGCACGGAACAAAAATGGTAAGGTTGGGCTTAAGTGTTCCCTAGGCAAACATGCAATAATTTTTCAGGCTGAAGTTCAAGCGATGATATGACTGTACAGTGGCTCATCGATAGAAACTGGAAACTCAAATCAATCAAAATATTCCCGGACAGTCAAGCAACTCTGAAAGCTCTTGAATCGAGCCGCTCTCCATCCAAGGTAGTATGGAACTGCCAGGAACTACTCACGAGACTAGGCAGAGAAAATAAACTTTCACTGATCTGGATACAGTTACTCTGCCTGTTGGATGTACAGGATATGGCGGCAACGAAAGACCTTATGCTCTTGCAAAGCAGTGTCGCCAGCATCTTTTTTCCGGGTGGGCACTGCACTGTACGGCCCGCACTTATTTTAGGTTGGCACCTTTCTTCCGCTGTATTGCTCGCCGCAGGCGCTGGTAGAGGCCAATCCAATTCTCGGAGTGCCACGCCCAATTTGCGTCCAAAAGTCATTAAAATTGTTAAAAAAAAAAAAACAAAAAGGTCGTGGGGTCGAAAACGAATAAAAAACAAACATGATGGTGATTGTTATTCACTATAAATCAAATCTGTTTTCCCATATATATGAAGGATTCAATTAAAACTCCTAATTTTGCAATTGTAATAAGTATACATACAGGGTGAATCACGATGGATGGGACCTTAGACGTTTCTGGCGAACCACTCAACGGTTCATTCCGAAAATTTGGTCGTTTATATAAAGGGATATGCTCTACCTTGCTAAAATATTTTCGAGAAAGCAGTGTTGCTACTTCTACTAAAAAGTAGTAGCAACTGTGATATTTTAAATGTAAGTTATTGCATATTTGGATTATGCTAAATCTCTAGACACATTTCATGAATAATATCCTATACCTATCTCCAACTGTTTTTAAAATATTGACAGGTGAAAATCGACCATTTGCCAAGAAGTAGTTTAACAGCCTGTAAAATCTGAACGGCTATAGATAGAGCAAAATGGTTTGCTCTTTCCTATCTTGGGTTTTCATAAGCTATTGTTTTACACTAATTTTATATTTAACCAGAGGTTAAATTTAACCGCAATTTGTAACTTTTGGTTAGTGTCAAACGATGACTTATGAAAAACCAAGATAGGAAAGTGGAAACCATTTTGCTCTATCTTTAGCCCTTTACATTTTACAGGCTGTCAAACTTGGTAAATGGTAGATTTTCAACTGGCAACATTTCAAAAGCAGTTGGAGATAGGTATGGGACATTAATCATGAATTATGTCTAGAATTGCTCACACAATCTAAATACGGAATAATATACAGGGTGTTTCATTTAAAATATCACAGTTGCTACTACTTTTTATTAGAAACGGTAATGTTGAAAATATTTTAGCAAGAGCATATCCGTTTATGTAAACGACCAAATTTCCACAACGATCCGTTGAGTGGTTAGTCAGAAACGTCTAATAGTTATTTCGTTTTTAAATAAAAATATATAAATATTATAAAGCAATATTAACGGCAAAACAGGCGACAATAGAACGAAGTGTGGCTGCTGAGGTGGAGATTATATCGTCCATGCTAATAATAGTTTGTAATCATTGTGTAATATTTCTGTTATAAAAATAATTTTTATATACAAGTTAATTTGAAAGTATGAAAAAAAAATTCAGCTGTAGAAATTTATAGGTAAAAACAAATTTTGTTTGTAGCTGGATGCAGTGTGGTTAGCGTGGTTTTACAAAAAAAAAGTATTTTATCATATATGTTGTCTTTGTGTGGGCACTCTACATTTTAGGGGGGGGCGCGTGACCACCCAGGCCCTCTCTTGGCGACGTCAATGAGCAGGCTGCCGCCACGGCCTTTATAGGGCCAGAACCAGTACTGGAAATAGCTTCCAACACAGCTAAAGAAGCCATCTCCAGGTGGATACAACAGCAATTTATCGACAAATGGAGAGAGTTACCGGGCCTAACCCATTCAAAGATGGTAGTGAATCTGCCATCAGGAGTGAAAACTAGACAACTACTTAAACTTGGCCGACAGCAGGTAAAGTCTGGAGTTAGCATGCACACTGACCATTCTCGGCTAAAGAAGTCACATGAATAATATAGGTCTTTCCGAAGAAACGGAATGTCGCTTGTGCTTTGAGGACGAAGAAACAGTGGCGCATATTTTATGCCACTGACCAGCAATAGAAAGAACCAGAGAAACAGTGCTTGGAAGTTCTCAAATGACATTTATAAATTTGAAAACTGTCCACCCCAGAAAGCTAATCGATTTCAAGAAAAGGATCGATATCGAGCCCCTGGCTTAGTAGAAACCACAGGTGTGAGCCACAATAGACCAAGGGTCTCAGTGGAGAGCTTCATCTGGGCCCACTCACGTGTACGAAATACAAACCACTTTCTTTAATGTATGAATGATTGGTTGGTCCAGATCGTTCGGTTCAGTAATAAAATATTATGTGGTGACGTATGCCGTGTCGTGTCTAAAGTCGAAATAGGGAGACTTATGGTTTAAATTCAACGAGCTCACCCATAAAGTATCTATTTGTACGATTTTTTATGTAGATTCTCGTCAAATAATCGATATTTCAATAAAAAAATTATTTTTCAAAAAAATATATAAAAATTTATTTTTTTTTACCTCAAAATCGATGTCTCAGTTTTTCGAGCCTCGTAACTTTTTTAGCGCTAGAATGATTTAAAGTGGCTTCTTTTTCAAAAATATTTACCACCCAAAAAAGTAATAGCCATTTTCCGATTCTCGTTAATAGAGTTCGGAAGACCGCCAAAAGGAGCGTGTCTAAAAATGTTAAAATTATTTTTTATTACGCATGCATCATAATCAACGATTATCGCACGCTGCAGCGTGCTTAAAATGATGTTTATGATGTGCCTACTTTTTTAAAGGTTGCTATAGAAACATTTGATCATGTCAAATGTGACAGATTAATATATTCGTCAATATATCCCTTAAGTTTAATATTTAAAACATTTTTGAGATTATGATGCATTCGTAATAAAAAATAGCGTATGATATACGTGTATAAAAGGCATTTAAAGCCCTTGCGACTTACAAAACACTCCGCTGCGCGTCGTGTTTTGAAATATGTCGCGCGTGCTTTAAAGGCCCTCTTATACACTTATATCATAATATACTATTTTATTACGCATGCATCATAATCAACGATTATCGCACGCTGTAGCGTGCATAAAATGATATTTATGGTGCGCCTACTTTTTTAAAGGTTGCTATAGAAACATTTGATCATGTCAAAGGTGACAGATTAATAGATTCGTCAATATATCCCTTAAATTTAATATTTAAAACATTTTTGAGATTATGAAGCATTCGTAATAAAAAATAGCGTATGATATACGTGTATAAGAGGCCTTTAAAGCCCTTGCGACTTACAAAACACTCCGCTGCGCGTCGTTTTTTGAAATATGTCGCGCGTGCTTTAAAGGCCCTCTTATACACTTATATCATAATATACTATTTTCTACTACCGTTCGTAAAATAGTCACTTTACGCACTCTCTAGGATTCGTACAATAGGCTTTTTTAATGTGCAATGCGTAAAGTAAGTTATTTTAAGCACTAGTGCGTGAAGTAAATCTGACATATTTTTTGACGTTAAGGGCAGTGCGTAAAATATCTTATTTTACGCACTAGTGCGTAAAGTAATTTAATATAATTTTTTTTTTCATATATTTTTTGGTAGCAGAAAAATTTTTGTATGCTACACATGTGTAAACTACCCTTTTTTTATTCATGGGATTGTCAATATTCCCATTCATAAAAAAGGGTCACTTTACAGTTTACACACTTGTTACATAAATAACTATTTTTCTATTTTGGTATCATAAAGAAGTCTTTTCGATACGCAAATTAGTGTCGAAAAGAAGCTCTTTTCGACACTATTTTTGTTGACTGGTTGCTATGATATAAATAAAATTGTTCAATGTCAAGGCTTACTAGTAAAAATTTCGACACCGTTTTGAACGGGATTCCTAATAATACAGACGTCAAAAGTGACAAGATGGCTGTCCAACTTTTGATCGCGACTTAAATAAATTAATGTTTTTCATTAAAAAACGTGCAAAATAGAAAAAATAGTATAAAAGACACATTTTAAAAGACATTTACCGCACTCGCACGTTAGGAAACTCCCCGCAAGCGGGTCTTTTCCTAATTTCGTGCTCCTGGGAAAAAATAAGGTATTTTAAAACTAGTATCTTAATATACTATTTTGGCAGTATATCGAAGCAAAATTTTAACTTTATTTTATATTATCCGTTCTGCATCATGCACAAAATATATAACGACTACTTGTAATTTTCTGTTTAAACTCTTTTTTACATGCTAATAATCAGCGTTACTTTTATTTATAAAAAAAAATAAAGCCAGTGCCATGTTAAAAAAATGCTTAATACATAGTAATAATTTAACTTTTTGTACAACAAAGGAAATATAGCTTTTAAAGAATATAGGAGTCATTCGAAAACGGTCAGTGTGAAAAATTAAGACTTATTGGAATCTTTTGAGTAATCAAGTCCTAAGTATTGTTCAGATGCCTAACATTAAAAATTAATAAAATTGGATTATATAATATGTTACCGTAAGTTGACAAAGACGAACCATAACTCACTTAAATTTTGCCCGAGGCCTATTTTCAGCTGAAAACTATAGTTTTAGATAATATTGTTCTAAATATTGCAGCCTTATGACATAAAAGAAGGCACTGTCTTTTGAAGTTATTCAAAATACCTAAATCTTGCTTCTTCATTGCCACTTACATTAGATTTTGATTTTGAAGTTTTTCGATAAATGGTTATTACAATTAGTTGTTATTTATTATGTGGCGTCATTACACAATAGCATTTTGCGTCGATTCTCGCAACTTTGCCGAGTTATAAAGATTATTTTTTAGTAACTTAATGTTTCGTATTATAATTTTTCTTTTATAGTACAAGAAGTGATAATAAATTAATTTTTGATATAGATTCAATTATTTCACTTAATACGTCCCGGATATTAAATCGCTATTTACCACAATACATTAAAATGTATATTCTGTATTTATCAAATAAGTATGCAATCACCCTCAAAACATTTGCTGGTGAAGATTATTTTTTTATTAACACAATTAAAAATAAATCAAAATACAAATTATTACTAAGAAAAAATGCATCGGCTTTTTAATATTTTTTTGAAATAATAGAAAAATCAAAGATATTAATTAATAAGAATCTAAAGCAACTTAAGACATTTTTTAAATAAATATTTTTAATATCTTTTAAATTTGTTATCTTACATTATGCATAAAATATCCCGCCTGAGTAAATATCATTCTCTGTTTAAGAGCTTTACAACAAAAAAGTATTATTTTTTTTAGATAAAAAAAAATAAAATGAAGTATGGATTAAGGAAATATTTATATACGAGTATATATTTCGTAAATATTAATTCTCAATCAACTTGTAGAACATTAAAAGAAAAGATAAAATCGACAAAAATGTGCAAGGTCGGGTTTAAGAAGATAATAGTGATGATGGCGCCCGAAAGCGAAACATCGATTTCAAACCTAAGTTAAATTCTCAACTGAAAACGAGACACCTATATTTATACACCGCCCTGGTAGGTTAAGCATATTAGGAAAAATAGGAGAAAGATTTGCCATCGTTGTAATTTTCTCAACCTTAATGTTTTTTGGGTCGCGAATCTAAACTTTGTTGACAGATATTTTGTACGGGAACCCTTTTTTTGCAAAAAACGTTATATGAAACTACAATAGACAAAACTCCCTACATATTTATTACATTTTGTTCCTATGGTACAATCGTTGCGCCGCGCGCCGCTAGAACCTGCCGAAAACAGGTGATACTCCAAAATAGTGGTTAAAACGTGAAGCTACGGTACTTTAGGTCCCTTGTTACGCTACCTGTTGACCATGCATGCTTTCATAATTAATGAAATACAAATAAAAACATATCAACACACGGAAAGAAGATGTTTTGAAACAAGTGTCAAAAGCGACAGAGAGTGGAAAAAAATATCGGAGACAAATGAATAAAAATAGGAAAAGTTATCGAAAAACAAGACGTAGTAAATAAAGAAGTAGAAGCAGTGGTAGCAGTTACAGCTCGTAGGTGGTGGCTCCATGTTGCTGTACACGCCTCAGTTTGCTGAAAGTGCAGATGTTATTAGATGAGGGATAGTGATGCAAGGAATAATTAGATTATTTCTGTACCTATTCAGTTTTGAAAAAGGCAATTTTGCATACCTTCATTGTTAGGAAAAACGTCTTCTTCATCTTCAATAGTTTCTCTGGCTAAGTCACCTTATGCCCGTTTTAATTTAAAAATAAAATTATGTGAACCCTTTTCTAAAAAATGGAACTTGTGTTTTTTGTATCTCTTCGCAAGTATATTTTTCGTTTCCACTGACAAGTAACACTGATGATGGGTTAGGCCGAAAGCGCTCTGTTCGTCACTTATAGGAGGTCCTTTTTGGATTAAAAGTTTTGCATGGAATACAAAAGGCGTTTCATTTAGTACATTTTTTTCCGAATTGCTTTTCATAGCGAATAAACAAACCAAATATTAACGGAAGTTTTAACATGCACTTGCAATCATTTAATAGTTGACTGCATTTATGCGAGATCTTTGTATAGCCAAACCTTTTGGAATCTGTGTTTGGTACGCTCATTTTACAATTCATGTACGCCTCATTGTTTGTCTCTATTCCAGTGGCGGCTGGTACATAAGTGCTGCGGAACTGCAGAACCACCAAAATTCTCCTATATAATAAATATAAAATCTAAAGCAGAAAAATATAAAGCCACCTTAAAAACAAATAAATAGCATGCATCGCATCTAAACACTAAATAGCAGAAAAATATAAAGCCACCTTTTACTGGCGTCACGAGCCGAACTATGAATATGCGTCGCATCGCTCTGCTTTGTTTTTCTAGGCTTGTCGCTTGTGGTCATTCATTACTTATTTGGTCTATTATTGCTGACTGCGAACTAGACACGACACCCCCACATGTTCCCGCGCCGCCCCTTGTCTTCACTTTTAACCGCCGAAATTAACGCAAAATTGTGCTGCTTTCGGGCAGAACATCTCAGGGTTGTTTTTCGCAAGTTTGCATTGTCGGCTTATTTTAGATTTATCTCCGTATGTTAAGTGTTTGGTATTTGCCGTTTAGATTGATATCTTATTGTGTCATCCGAATCGGTATATTAAAATGGATATCATTTAAGATCTAATCAACGTTAAACCTTTTTTTAAGTACTCTTTTGAGGAAAAAATAGAACTGAAACAAAGGGGACGTCCACTTTCGGATATTACGATTGAAAAAGGAGGATCCAGTCGTGGAAAAACTTACAAAAGACAGTTTAATCGCGATATTTATGCCAGAAACGGATGGGTATGCGGATGTAAAAAAAAATGCGCTTTTCTGTTTCCCTTGCGTACTATTTGGAGGTGACAAATCGTGGACACAAGTCGGTGTAACGGATTTAGTGCATTTGAGTGACAAAAGAAAAACGTGACACATGAAAACATCACTTGCACAATCAAATGGAATATACATTATTAGGTTCTGTAAATATTAGGGAACAACTTGATTCCGCATATTGGACAAATATTCAAAAACAATGAAAATGTAAGTAGAAATAGATATGTGCTTTCGAAAATTATAGATTGTGTTAAGTTTTGTGGTGTTTTTGAATTGGCCCTTAGGGGACATGACGAAACAGAAAAATCTGATAACTCTGGAATTTTCCGTGGCCTAATAAATTTTACTGCTGAATTGGACAAGACTTTAGCACAACATTTGGAAAAATCAACAGTTTTTAAAGGCATTTCCAAAGGAATCCAAAATGATATTTTAGACTGCATGTTAGAAGTATGCCATGATCGAATTTTGGAAGAAATTCGGGAATGTCCATATGTAGCTGTCATGGCCGATGAAACAACCGATATTTCAGCTAAATCGCAAATGGTTATAATACTCAGATATTGCCGAAATGGACAGCCAGTAAAACGTTTTTGGACTTATTTAGTACCTTCAAAATTAAACGCAGAGACTTTAGCTGAGAACATGTTAAGTGTTTTGGACATTACTCTAAAAAATTCAAATGTCAAACTAATTGGTCAAAGTTGCGATGGAGCACCTGTCATGTGTGGACGGCATATACTGGGGTTCAAGCCCGAATCAAGGAAAAATATCCTTTTGCCCACTTTGTACACTGTTACGCGCACCAATTAAATTTAATAATGTCTAAAGCTTGTTCCGATAGTTATCAGGTTAGACTTTTTTTTTGAAAATTTGAGTGAAATCCCCACCTTTTTTAAAAATTCACCACAACCGGTTGCAGTGAGACAAAACTGTGCAAAGAATAATTATTCATGGCGCTCCAACTCGCTGGAACTTCAATATTCGAACTGTCAATGTTGTTTTTGAGCATCGTGAGTCTTTTATTGATTGCATGGAAGAGATAGAAGAAACTTTTGATAATGCCACCATTTGTAGTTCAGCATCTTCCATTCGACTGATTCTTATAGATCAAATTTTTTTATTTTGGTTAACATTTTTCCATCACATAATGCCTCATGTAGGAAAATGTATGTATCGAAACCTATTTTTTTTAATGAAATACTTTTGCTGGGCGAATTTCTAATTCACCATTTTAGGCCGTTTGACCTTGACAATTGCGCCCTACCACGAGTATATTCAATTGTTTCGATTTTGCCTCCCCTGAGCAGCACTGCCTCTTTAACAGGTCATGAGCCGCCACTGCTCTATTCTAGAAAAAGTATTAAATATATAAAAATAGGCCTATATTTTACTGTGCAAATTTAAATATAGTAATACTGTTTAAATAATTTCCAAGAGGTCGCTTACCAAATGGTATATGACTATTGAATTTTTAATATATTAGCTGTCATACGAGATGGTCAAGGTGGACATATATTCATGTAATCATAATCAATAAGGTGCGAGCATTACAGTAAATTAAAGGCTGGTAATAAATTAAGTTGAGGTTGGTCATACGACGTGTATTGAATTAATAGTGTAAATATGTAACGTAAAAGTCATACCAAATATCTTAAAATTAAATTTAACACTTTAGAAGCAAATTAGTGATCTATGAATAAGCGAATATTTGCGTTACATATAGGGTTATAGGATCGTCTTATTCTTAGTAATGGGTTGAAATATTTTACAATATACCTATTATTTCTATTTTTTGTAAATCTCGTCAACCTTAGTTATAATGGCGTACTAATATTTCAGGGTGTGATTCCTCATGCCATTTTGTGAACAAAAGTTGATATTTTTTTAGTGTGAACATATGTCCGCAACGGCTTAAATATTTTGCTAAAGGATATAATTTTTTAAATCGTTTTTTTTTTTAATATCTCGGAGCTATATATTTTAGATATTATTTTGAATTGTGGTTTGTATTAATAGGATATAAAACCACATATTTTTGTAAGGAAAGTTATTCTATCGTACTACCACTCGCCACTGCAGAATTTTTTTTTACAAAAAAAAAAACTGATACGCCACCGATTTTTCCATGTAAATATATTTTCTGATTAGCGTGGTTAATTCTACGTAGAAACGGTCACTCGAATTTTTTTCGTAGGACGCACTGTTCTTTTTTGAGCCAATTAAATTAATATTGCTTTATTTAGCGATTTTTTAACACATATTTCGTAATGACGTGCTAATATTTGGGGGTGTAATTACTCAGGCTATTAACAAAAACCATATGAACATAGAACGGTTTAAATTTATAAATTTATTTTGTATTAACATTGATAATGATAAGTGCCGGCTCGTGAGTTTTTTCAAAAAAAAAATACATTAAAAACTTCACCTACGAAATAAATGGAAAAATTGTAATTTATTTTTTTTTTGTTTTGCGCCCTCCTTTTGAAAAAAACCCACGAGCCGCCACTGAATTCATTATCGATGCTAATAAAAACTAATACATTTAAACCGTTTTATCTTCTTGACTTTTGATCATATAATGATGATTCACCCAGTTGCAATTTTAATTTAATTTAATCAATCGAGAACGGTGCGTCCTATTAAAAAAACGCAAGATACCGTTTTTAACCGGAAAAAATATCCACATGAAAAAATGTCAGTGACATATCACTTTTTTGTGAAGCGATTGAATACATTTTCTTACTAAAATATGCGAGTATTACCGCATTAACGCACACTGCAATTGAAAATAATATCCAAAGCACTTTCGGAGGTATTAAAAATAATGATTAATACAAAATCATCACTCTGTACCAAAAAATTTAAGCCGTTGCTGGCCTATAGGTTTCTATGATTTTTTTTCCTAAAATCACCTGAGGAATCACACCCTGACCTGATTAGTACGTTATTAAAAACCACCCTGTACAAAGCGACATCCCACAGATAGACGTTTGATAGGGGAATGTGGGGTAATATTACGCAGTGGGGTAATATTGGGCACTACAAAACAAAAGAAAGGAGAGCTAGAAGTGAAATCTGGCACCGCCTATTCCGTATCGGTAGCAACCGAGCGTAGCAACTATATTGTAACATGCAAATTTTGGAGAGGCGACGTGCGACGTTCAAATTGCGAGGACGTGACAACCCTGGAAGACGAATGGTGCAGTAGGAGAATATGTCATATAATACGGAGTATATAGATAGATTAGAAATAAGGCGTAGATATAGTTATTGTATGAATACCAGAGTCGTCTCATGGCGTTATGTAATTATGATGATTATACTGGCGAAGTTTTAAGGTGTAAGGCGGAAATATTAATGGCTGTAATAATATTGGCGAAATTAAACGTGTTACTAAAAATTAGTCATTTACAATATTCATCAAGTGGCAACTCGCTGGGAATATTTAGTTGGCCGCAGTAAATATATTCGAAATCATGCGCATTTGTGTTTTATGATCAGCTGTTTGCGACGTATCAAGGGAGGGCGCGAATTTAAAAGAGTACTGTTAACTTCACGCATGGCCCTCCGCTCGCTACGCTCGCTCCGGGGCGCAACCGAACAAAACTAATACAAACTTAACAAAATTTACAAAAAGAAACAAACATAACCTTAAAAAAAATAAAAAAGATCTCTTGCCACACACGGGAATCGAGCGCGGGCCGCCGTATCACAAACACAGCACTTGACCTCTTGCAAGCAATTCACTGGATCGCATAGACATGGATAAGTAACGCACACAGCTGATCATAAAAGACAACCGCGCATGATTGTGAATACTTATAGCGCAGGGGCTAGATGCTTTGGTTGCTATACGTTCGGGTGTTAAAAAACGCCAGGCTGCAAGAAATTTCGGCATTCCCGAATTAACATTGCGCCACCATCTAAAATCTACAGGGTTGGCAGAACCTGTGTCAGAAACTGACCGCGTGGGGAGGAAACCTCTTTTTACGAAATCACAAGGATAGGAGTTAGCAAGTAATGTGATTAAGTTGGCAAATTTGTTTTATGGCGTAACTCCACGAGAGTTGAGAAAAATACTGCCGTGCAAAGGCAAAAGGATGTACTCGCAAAAAATGTCAAAATTAGTTTTTTTTTATTTTTGAATTCTCCTTTTTTCTCTGCATAAGTGTATATTTTTATCATCTTGATATCTTGAAAAATAAGGAAGAAAACAGCTTGTTAAATTAATGTACACGCACAAATTTTGAGATCGTGCAGAGCCAGAAGGATGTACTCAACAATTTTTCAAAGTTTTTACAAAGGCAAAATAATGTAAGGGATCTTACCTTAAAAAATCTTCTTTTTATTTTTAGTTTATCAGAGGCAAAGTTAGGTATGTGCTTATATCTTACTTTGGCATTGGAAACATCTAGAAAATAATATGACATTTCATAGGCAAAGCAATGTACTCGTTTCATATACACTACTTTGCCGCTGTCTTGATTCAGTTTTGCAAAATCTCTTGAGCAGTAAGTATGCTTTTTTGTGCGGATGTTAAAAACTTGTAAGTACGTTGTTTTAAATTTACCTTTACTTTAATTTGTATAAGGTATTTTTTCCCATCATTAGATTGCAGTGCCTTAGTAAAGTAATGTTTTATTGAAGAATTTTTAAACAAATTAAATAATTTGTTCTTGTCCTTGATTCTAAAGTTGCAATTTTAATGTATAAAAATACCCTACTTTGACAGTTTTATCTAAATTTTAAATTTGAAAATACACTGGCAAAAGAAGGTATAAGCCCATACATTGTTTTGCCATTTTTTCCGAAAATTAACTTTTAAACAATTACAAAGGCAAAATAATGCTTTGGTTTTAATTTAGATAAAAAGATCAGGTCCAAAAACAGGTATATACAAGTTTTTAGAAAGAAATTATAAAAAATGCACTTAAGGCACATAAATGTCCTAAAAGTTAATCTAATTAATTATCTCGAAACTTGATTTTTGCGAGTACCTTCTTTTGCCTTTGCACGGCAGACTAGCATTTGACTTTGTTCAACAAGGAATCTAAGCTAGCCGGCAAATATTGGCCGTCGTGTTTTATAGAGAGAAATAAATACCCAGCTGAGATTTCGACAACCAGAAGGTACATGTCTGAACCGTATATTCTCAGAAGCTATTGGAATTTTATTCAAAAACCTAGAAAAAGTTATGACCAAGTTTAAATTTCAGGGCAACCGGATCTTTAATGTCGACGAATTTGGTCGACGAAGTGGGGTACAGTGGTCCAGAAAAAATCTGGAAAAGTTTAAGCTAAAAAAGGACAGAAACAAGCCGGTGTTGCCATTTCTGCCGAACGCGGCCAAACGATAACTATCTGATGCGCTGTCAGTGCAGCTGGTACATACGTTCCCCCAATGATAATGTATGCCAAACAAGAGATGTCTCCTCAATTAGAAAAAGATGGCCCAATTGCTTGCATTTATCCTGTTCTGAAAATGGGTGGTCGAACGATGATTTATTTCGAAAGTGGCTAAAACATTTTCAAAACTGTGTGAAAGCTACGGAAGCTGACCCAATTTTACTTATCTTAGACAATCATACAGGTCATATTTCGTTTCCAATTTATAATTTCTGTAGATCGAACCACATCGTACTCCTTACAATTCCGCCTCATAATTAAACTACCTTCAGCTGCTTGACTTAACGTTTTTTGGACCACTGAAGAAATTGTAAAAACACATCTGTCACTGTTTGCTGTGTATGACTCTCATGTCATTTCGACTGCACACCAAAGAACTACTGTATATGACGTGGCTCGTTTATTCAATCAAGCATACATGAAGGTATAGCAACTATGGAAAAGAGTATATCTCAGACTTTAAAGCTGCAGGGATATTTCTTTTCACTGAAGAGAATTTTGCAGCAGCCGAAGAATTTCGAGAACTTGACTTGGACCCAGAAAAAAGAGAGAGAAGCTTTACTCCAGCTTCTCCACAGTTAGCCTCATCATCTATAGATGATTTGAAAGCAAAACTTTCAACCACTGCAGTAGTTTCGGAATCAGCTTCAACAACGTCTTTAATTATTCAAGCGCCTACACCATCAACATCCAAAGCAAATTTACCAACATGTCAGGTGTCAAAATAACCGATCTTGTACCGATGCCCAAGTAGTTAAAGCAGCGACCAAAAGAAAACGTCAACGAAGCAAAAATCCGAAATTTGGACTTCCACCCCAATGAGGGCTACTCTCCTGGAAAACGAATCTAAGCGAAACCAGAAAAATAAAAAACAAAACGAAAATTTCAAGCGAAAAGTGAGTGTAGGTATAAAGGTACAGAAAAAAAGCAAAAAGAAAATAAAATACATTAAAGAAGACACGTCGGCGTCGGATGATAATTCATTGCATAAAACGTGCAATATGGGTTCAATCTGAATATTCTGGTTGGGAATCAGCTGCAGGGTACACATGCGATGGTTGTCGACTTAGCCTAATCGCCGCTAAAAAAAAGAAGAATCAAGACGTCGTTTATTTTAGTTTAGAGTTTATATAACAGAATATGCGATGTATAGTCTTGCTAACAAGACTTGTTTTTCCTATTTTTTGCGTTTATTTAAAAATTTATTTTCATATTTTTTGTTTATTAAACTGCACGACATTACCCCACATGATGCGCGATATTACCCGACATGTGGGGGCAATATCGCGAAGTGCAGCTCTTGCGTAATTTAATTCTGTTTTCGTGTATTCGATTTTTTTTTTAATATCCCATATGCTATCATAATACGTTTAGTATTGTATTAACATTTCCCAAGTTTAAAGCATTTTACAATGACAAATGAAGATTTGCTAAATGATTCTGCATATCCCACTTTCCCCTAATAACAATAAAATAATGGTCATCAATAATTAACTAAAGATTAATATTTTGTGGTTCCAAATGGTAAGAGTCATATATTGTAGCTGTATATGATTTGAATATATAGAAATACACCAAGGTATGGATATCGCATCTACAAGGGAGATGATCTCTTTCTGATATTTTAAGAATATCTTGGGAATAATTTATATTGTATAAAATAGAGTTTGATAACTTTATCACAAAAGGTAATATAGAATAGAAATTCAATGAATTGATATATTTCCTGAATTTTGTGATGTACGCCGTTTTTGCTAGTAACAATTTTCGTTTCGGTTCGTATAAAGTTCCACGCTTTAAACGTCGTTCGTTTACTTTGTTTATTAAACACAGAGTAATATAAAATCCGTAGATGAGTGTAATAATACAAATGGTAGCTGCGTTCATCATTCATCATAATAATTTAACTGTGCAGTGTATGAAATTATAAGCCATTCTAATAACTAATCAACCTGTACTGAACCAGTGAGGGAAGGTAAGTGAAGTTAGAAATTGTTTTGATAAGACTCTTGATCTTCAGCATTCACATTTTGTGATAAACTAAAACGAATATTTCAAGATCAAACGATAACTTACACAGTGCATCAATTGAATGGAATTACGTATAGGAAGAGAAGCAAGAGCACGAAATATAAAAGTAAGAAACAGCGGACCTAATTGTATTAGACATTTATAAGGAGAATGGAGAATTCTTATTAAATTAAGGGCAAAATGGTTTCGTTGGCAGACATTAGGCATGTTTAAAAACCAACAGATCAACATAAAAAAAATTAATATTCATAATCCTAATTAACATTTAGCAGCTGAATCGTGCAAGAAAAGTTAAAGAAAAAGTGGAAAACAGCAGGGATTTAGCGTAAAGCAGAGGTAACAAGCTGAAAAAAGCAAAGTCCAATCAGAAGAACTAATAAATAATAAAACGAAAATGTACAAAGTCGCACCTTATAACCTGACTTGCTGGGTTAAAAAGTAGTTATGTCTCTACATATTATGCTCGTGTAGATAGCTTAATGGCGGCGCCTAATAAAATTCGGTCATAAATCTCACGCAAATGGTTTCTATGATCTCGCATAGAACGTAGAATGTTCGCCAATATACTTGGTCTATGTTTATAAAATTTATGACTTTTTTATGCATATTATATTCTAAGTATTAAATCCTAGTTTATATTTATATATGTACAGAATGTACACTGTGTTCAGCCCTCTCGCATATATCTATAATTCGAAATTCAAAAGTGAATTAGTGAAGCAATAATTGTATAATAATGATAGTTTTCACTCGTAAATGAAGAACATTTTGTGTCTCCCCTAGCAAAATGTCTGCTTTCAAAATAGTGGCTGGAATTTTGAAGGATTGAGCAAGTAATATGCGCAAATAAGCTGGGTCATACTACAAAGAAAGTTTTATAAAGACTATGTAAAATGTGGTTGCAAAACTAGGTCAAGAAAAATTTAGCCGTTCTTTTGGAGTTGTTATAGATCCATTTGCAGATATAAGGTTCAAGTCTGCAAGAGATGCCAGGGACGCTGTTCGACGGAAATTGCAAGTTGAGTCAGAAAAAAGAAAAACCAGTTCGTCGGCATTCAGTTACATTGAAGTGTCAATAACACTTTATGACGAAAATACACCAATTGGACATCAGAAGAAACGTTTCCATGTCTTCATACGAATTGGCTTTTCGAGGAGGTGAAGCATGTATCTGTTTAATAAAATTTTTTGAAGAGGAAAAACATCACGATGGATCAATCAAAAGTAATTGTATGTGTTCTATTTTTGGAAAATAAAATTCTTTTTGCCTATGCCGCCTATTTTGCCCTTTGTATGTGAAGAGCACAGTGGAAAATGGGGCTCATTATCATTTTTGACTTTGAGTTATTCATAAAAATATACTTACATCATTTCGGGCTTTTTAGGTACTTGTAATATATTAACGGGTAGGTAGCAGATGTAATTTTCTACGTATTCGTAAAACATTCTATTCAGTTTTTGTGTAAATAAATCCTATAATTTCTGAATATTCAATATTTTACTTGTCCTACTAGGAAGAAAGGAGCTTATTGCATGCCCCTATAGAAACAAGGACACGTGAATGTTCTTTTAATGAATATTTTTTTTTTGAAAAATAATGAAAATACATGAAAAAAACTAATGCAAATAAGTAGAAGAAATCTCTAGTTGTGAGGGATGCTTGAAAAAAAGTTGAGACAGAAGGGTTTAGGAAGAGAATACGCCACAGGCAGCAAGCTGACGTCAGTATGACGTGATTTTTTCGTCAGATTATTACGTCATTTTTACCAGAAAAATTACGTCATTATGACGATCGGATATGTCACAGCCCAACGACGTAATTTTACGACGTGTGAAAAATGCGTCATTTTATGACGTAAAAATACGTATCTATGAGTAGGATCCGTACACTTGAGACCTACCCCACTCCTTCCACTTTAGGCCCAGCCCCCTTTGATTCACATGTGCAGAGGCGAACTGCGCATGACGGCTGACAGTTGACAGTCTCGTTCGGAATCTCTCGAAAATACCTAAATTAATAATAAAAGTCTTGGAATCTTGCGGGGATCGAACCACGAACTTTGAGCACGCGAGGCAAACACGCTACCACTGAACCTTGCAGAAAGTGATGATACGTTTGGTTTCCTTGCTTGCTAAAGCAAAATATTCGAGGTGTTGGGGTACATAGGTAATTTAAATCGCGATACACACATAACGGTATGCTGATTTCTAGACTCGTTTTTGACCCACTCGCGCATCTACGTCATCTGGGAAAAAATTTCTCCATTTGACGCTGTCATAGTTTATTTAATTAAGTGAATTTTTAGATTTATTTTGTGTTGGATATAGTGGATGGTGAGTATCTTTAATTATTAAAGCTTTACTTTATTATTTATTATTTTTATTACATATTTCCACGATTTACATGATTTTTTGGCAGTGGCACACACTCTAAAGGGAGATCCTATGGCTAGAGATGGATCCTAATTTCACGTACCGTGATTTATCACGGCACCCGCACTCGGAACGGTTGGCCACCGTGACAACTTATTAGAAATCACGGTTCACCCCGTTCGTACACTAAGGAATCTGTCGGCCTGTATAAAGAGATAACCACGACTGCGAATTGGCGAACTATAGCGGCGTGACCGTGGCGTTATATTTAAACGCTGCCGCTAATTCGACGACATTCGCTATGCTGCTATGCCTTAGTCCCGTTCTTTAAACGTTCTTTTTAGATATACCACGATCAAGTCACAGTTCACGGTCCAGCCAGACACTATGTGGTTAAAAAATATTTGCCAAAATTTAAATAAGTAAAAAAAAAAACAAAGCAACATGTATTATTGAAGTGTGATTGAAGTGAAACTTAACGCGCGCCGGAGGCATATTTACACATGCTCACATACGATGGTACCAGGGTGCTGAAATCGGTTAGGTTCTGTAGCACTACAAAAGCTTATTGACTTGGGCACCTAATCGCGCCATGTCTTCGCGATGCAATCGTTTTGTCCCAAGAGCCCTCGTGGTCGACTGGTCCCAAGAGCCCTGGTTAGGTCTCGATTCGGCGGCTATCGGCGGAGCTAAGGTTAAGTAGTTTCTAAACAGTTTATGAAGAATATTTTTTTCATTTGGGCCTTTCCTTTTTGTTAATTGAGTGGTATATTTTAAAAAAACTACTTTTTAACCAAATCCGTTACGATATGTATAAGATTTTATTGTGATATCTTTGTTAGCTTACAAACAAAAAATATGGGATTTGCTCTATTACCTTGTCAAGATATAAGCGAAACTGTTATGATTTTTTTTTTCATTTAGGCCTTCCCTTTTTTGAGTGGTATATTTAAAAAACTACTTTTTAACCAAAATCCGGTACGATATGTAGAGGTCGACATTTTCTTGACAACTTCTTGATTTCAAGACAAGATCATGACAAGAAATGATCCTTGTTTTTCAAGACAAGTCCAAGATTTCTTGGAAAGAAACCAAGAAAATCTTGAACTTTCTTGAAAATATAAAATTAAAAAAACTCATTTGTTGAAAAAAAAAACAAAGCACTGAAACATTTTTATTTTTTTTCGTCCAGGATCTTTTTACCCCGGCTACATTCCCTGATAATTTCGGCCCTCTACCTATACGGGAACAAGCCAGTAGAAGGAGCATGACGCGTGACGTTACATATCCGAGCGTGACAGTTCGGTCTCATTCAACCCCACAAAGAAAAAAAACAAAACTCGCTTAAAGAAGTTTTCACTTCAAAAAAAGAAAGTTATATATGTATAGCTACTATTGTCACCCCCATGAATACACCACTGCGCCCTGCTTGGTATTTTAGGTATTTAAAGAGGCATTGCCCAAAAAAAATCCAGTTATATACAGTATCACTAAGTTTCCCAATGTATGAAAATAACTATAATATGTAGGTACTTAATGTAAAATGTAAACTCAAAAATGTAGAAGTAGGTATTTATGTTCTTTTATTCCTCTAGACGTAATTAAAAAATAAAAATTTACAATATTAAATAGTAGTTTAATATAGGGCCTCCGTTGAGGTAATCCTAAAATTACTTAGTTCTCAAATGTTGAAATAATACTTAAATAACCATTCATACATTTAAACTTTTTTCTAGAGTAAAACTATGTATATTATATCAATTATAATTAGTAATATAAATATGGAAAATGCTTTTATTCTTTAGTCAACACACTTACAGGGTGATCCCCTATAATGTCGCCCCCTTTAACTTTTTTATTTTAAGTGTCCCAAAAATATTAAAAGTATGGTTATGTATAGGTGCTGAAAACAACTATTTTTCTGCATATAAAAAATATTGGAAAAGTGATCAGTATACCGGGAAAAACAAAAAGTAATTTTTTTTTCAATGGAACACCCTATATATGAATTTATTTTTCGGTTTTTCGTAAAATTCTAAGCATATTTTATCTATGATGTTATACCCCTAGAGTTAGTAGTTTCACAGCTATAAACAGTTGAAAATCGGTACTTTGGCTACTTTTCACCTTGATAGCAAGAAGATTAGAGATGGAGTAAAATGAATTTCACATTCCTATCTTAACTTTTCAAGAGCTATCTGACGGTACTAACTGGCAGGCGGTACCATGGGTACCAAATCTGGTACCTCGGTAGGTACCATCAGTTAGCACCATCAGATAGCTCTCGGAAAGTTAAGATAGGGGTGTGAAATTCATTTTACTCCATCTCCAATGATATTCTTGCTACCAAAGTGAAAAGGAGCCAAAGGACCGATTTTCAACTGTTTATAGCTGTGAAACTACTAACTCTAGAAGTATCACATCATACATAAAATATCCTTAGAATTTTACGAGGAATCGAAAAATAAATTCATATATAGGGTGTTCCATTGAAAAAAAACTAACTTTTTGTGTTTCCCTGTATAGTTATCATTTTTCTAATACTTTCTATAAACAGAAAAAAGTATTTTTCAGTACCTACATAACTATACTTTTAATTTTTTTGGGCCACTTAAAATAAAAAAGTTAAAGGGGGCGACATTATAGGGGATCACCCTGTACATGTATAATTAGGAACGTGCCCATGATACAATAAACGTAAGATATGATATCGCGCAGGCGACGATTCGCCTGTGACGTCATTGCGAGCGTTGTTTTGCGCCACGCCGCGCCGCGCCGGCCGGCATTTACAACATGAACGAACGTGTGCTTTGCATTTGAGATTCGTATGTTTTATATTTAAATTTTGTTGGCGTTACTGTTCCTTAGACGGTGTTTGTTGATATTTTTAATTAAAAAACGTTTAATAATGCTGTGGACGGATGTAAGGTGGATAACCAAGGCAAGAACTTTGATAGGAATATAAGGTGTTTCACTGTTCCCAAAGACAAAATATGCGTAGTAAATGGGTTCACCTGTGTTTTCGTAAGGATAAATTTAATAAATCTTCTGCACGTATTTGCTCAAAACATTTTGAGGAAGATGAATATGTACAGGGTGGCCCGTTTGAAACGGGCCTATACCTTATCTCGAAGACTACGATGGTTGCAAAAAAAATAAATACAAAAGTTGTTCCTAGTAAAACGATCTTTACTTTTTTGTATTTTTTAATCGTTACTTTTTTATACAGGGTGGTCAAAGAAAGTTGCACTTTTTTAAATGAAACACCCTATATTTTATTATATTTTTGGATTCTACTTAAAATTCAAAGCATATAAAATTTGATGTATGATGTTACACCTCTAGAGTTAGTAGTTTCACACCTATAAACAGTTAAAAATCGGTACTTTGGCTTCTTTTCACAATGGTAGCAGGAAGACAATTAAAGATGGCGTCAAATTAATTCCACATTCCTATCTTAACTTTCCAAGAGCTATCTGATGTTGCTAACTGATGGTACCTACGGCGGTACCAGATTTGGTACCCATGGTACCACCTGCCAATGGTACCTACCGAGGTACCAGATTTGGTACCCATGGTAACACCAGCCAATTAGTACCGTCAGATAGCTCTTGAAAAGTTAAGATAGGAATGTGAAATTAATTTTATTCCATCTCTAATGGTCTTGCTACCATCAGGATTTGATAAATTTAACAATTTCTAAATAAAGAAAGATGACTAAAATTATTATTTAAGAAAAAATATTATGTTCGATTTCCTTTTTTCTGCTCTCGATTGGCCAATACTCAATAAACGTTTTTTAGATACAAGTAAAAGTTTATTACGTTTTTCGAAAGATGCTGTTTTTAATACAACTATTTTGATTCCTTCTTCATAAAAGTTATGTTGAATATTAGTTTTTTTTATTAAATAAATAGGATTAATATGTAATAATTAGTTTTTAATTTCACCCAGGACACAAATTTTCTTGATAAATAGAGAAAATAGGTAAAACATAATAATTATGTGCCTATAAACGTATGCATTTCAATAGAAGCCAATCACGCAATGACGTCACTGCGCGGAGCGAACGAATTTGAGACGGCTAGATATCATACCTTCCGTTTATTGTATCATGGAACGTGCCTATTATCCAAAATGTCCTGTAAAATCCCCCAAAACTGCGAATATTGTATTTCAAACATACACGCTTACATAGCAGAATCGAAAGCGTCGTTCCCAGGTGACGTCACACGTTTCTGTGTCGGAGGTTCTGCCTGCGCAAGAACATACCGTTAGATGTGTATAGTGACTTAAATTTAAAAATACACAACTTTAATAATAAAAAATAAAAAGTTATTGTTAGCCAAACCCGATTTTTTTAAAGAAAATTTTCTTAAGAAATTTAGCGAAGATTAAAAACATTTTAATAATATGGTATGATTGACATTAAGGTTTTACATTGATGTACTGAGAAAATAAAAATTTTCAAGTGATGTCTATGACGTCTAACAGACGTCTAGAAATCCACGTCATAAATCACGTCATTTATTGGTCATATGGCGCCTCAAACAAAAAGCGACCAAAAAATGACGTGATGGTATATGACGTCTAATACACGTCTATAAATCGACGTTATAAATCAGGTCATTTATTGGTAATATGACGTCCCAGACCAACACTGCCGAAAAAATCACGTCAGATTGACGTCAGCTTGCTGCTTGGGACAGGGCTTACATAATTGAGGAATTCCTAACTTTTGTAGAATGGTTTCCACCACTCAAAGTATGAAATACTTAGCTAAGTGATGCAAAATACTGGCAACGTCGCAGCATTTTAGGGATTTTCAATTTTTTCGAGGCTTTGACGGATTGACTTTACATAACTCATTGGCTTGTTTATTATTTTATTTTTATTAATTATATCATGTCGGTTTTCATAACAAAATTCGAAAATAGTACTAGCAAAAATTACCAATGTTTACTATAAAGAATAAAATTCATTGTGACAATGCTGTTTTGTTCTCTACAACAGAAGCCGAGATAAAAAAAACAGTAATGGAACAAAAAATGGAAGATCCAATACCTGCCGAAAAATACTTAGCTCCAAATTATACTGACCCTGAAAAATATGATGTAAACAAAACATTGAACGAAATTGGAACGGGGATTTAGCATACCTTGTTTTCTTTGTATCAAGACTGAAAGATAGTTTTTGCTCAATATTATTGAATAGAAAATAAAAAGGCATGATAGGTATGTTCCAGTTAATGAAAAATAAATATGACAAATAATTTGCGAATTATAATAATATAATAATTTTTTTGGCAATAGCATTAGGTAAAAAAATTACAATAACCTACAATTTGATGCATCTAATGTTAACATAATTTGTCCATTGCATATTTGTGTTGTGCACACGGAATTACCTCAATTTTTGTCTAAATATTTTAATATTTCTTGGTTTCCTTACATGGTTTTGTATGTACAGGGTGGCTCGAATTTGTGTCTATGTATGGGGAACTCGAAAACCGTAAGAGATACAGTGTCGGTCAAATTAAGGCAAAATTGCGCATTTAAGTGCCTAACAATATGCCGTTTAGAAAGTTTTAAAATTCCGAGTATTTGCGGAGATATCCGGAAAAAACCGAAATTTTGAAAAATCGTTTTATTTTGTTCCTGGGCTTATTTAAAAATGGATTTCAAATCTATTTGCACTTTTGCATTGCCACTTTTTCCGCTCTATCCAATGATGATATCCATCTTGAAATCCAACGTTTCGTCTTCAAGGGATCATCATCAACTTTCTTTTTTTAAATACGAACTTTAATTTTTTTTATCGTTTTTCAGATGGTATTGGCGTTGTTCATATGAGTATGTGTGTTTATTTTTTTTTATTTTTTTTATTTATTTTTTTATTTTTATTATTTTTTATTATTTTTATTTTATATATTTTGCTTTGGCGTGATTTTAAATAATTTTAGGTAGGTACTTTTGAAATTTTTATATTCTATAAAAATATTTTATTTGCTTTTTGCATTAAGTGGAAAATGGAGCCCGTATTAAAAATTAAAAACAGCAAAATTATTTTTTACGAGAATATGGCCATGAACTATTACTCAAACAAGTTGCTTAGTACATTTTATTTATAAGCAAAATTCCAATAGGTGTTTTTCCATTAAAGTTCCTATAGTATCACGTAGTATGATTATAAATTGTTGTTGTTCTCTATTAAATAACATTTTCAATTAGTTAAAAATTGAGAATATTTTATCTTTGTAGTAAGCAACTTGTTTGAGTATGAGTTCATGGCAATATTCTCGTAAGAAATGATTTTACTATTTCTTATTTTTAATACGCTCCAATTTTCCACTAAATACAAATAACAAAGCAAAATATTTTTATAGAACATAAAAATTTAAATAGTAACTACCTCAAATTATTTAAAATTACGCCAATGCAAAATATATAATTAAAAAAATAATAATAAAAATTTAAAAAAATAAAAAAAAAATTAAAAAAATAAAAACACATAGTCATATTAATAACGCCATTACCATCTGAAAAACGATAAAAAAAATTAAAGTTCGTACTTAAGTTGATGATGATCCTTTTAAAACGAAACGTCGGATTTCAAACTGGATACTATCATTAGATAGAGCGGAAAAAGTGGCAATGCAAAAGTACAATTCAATTTGAAATCCGTTTTTAAATAAGCCCAGGAAAAAAATAAAACAAATTTTCAAAATTTCGTTTTTTTCCGGATATCTCCGGAAATACTCGGAATTTTAAAACTTTCTAAACAACATATTGCTAGGCACCTAAATGCGCAATTTTGCCTTAATTTGACCGACACTGTATCTCTTACGGTTTTCGAGTTCCCCATACATAGACACGAATTCGAGCCACCCTGTACACTATTATATTGAACAAGTCATTCTGACCATAAGTCGAGCTATGGATACGTAATAGTTCTTACTGGATCGTGTTTGGTAATCATGATATACAGTGTGTGTTAAGTATATAATGTGTGTTTAATAATAAATATGACCTGTTCACCACTAAACGCACACGTGTTATGTGTTATTCCTAGCATAGATTGCACACTTATGCTTTTTCCACAGACTTTCATTTAGGGAGAGAATACGTAGGGCTTACCTAATTTAGGATTCCCTAACCTTTGTAGCTAAGCTGTGAAAAATATTGGCAACGTCACAGCAATAACCATTTTACGGATTTGTTTTGTTCTCCACAACAGAAGCCGAGGAAAAAGCAGTAATGGAACAAATGGAAGGTGCAATACCTGCCAAAAACTACTTAGCTTTATTTTTTTTTCGGAAAAACGTCTACCTACTAAATAGCGGCGAACTCCTCCAGAAAAAGAAAGAACGTAACAGCGACGACGCTCCTAGGTACTCGCAACTGAACCGTATGTTGATGAGCAGCTTGTGTCTGAAGGGTGTTTCTGTTTGGCACAACTCTGGGAGGAATAATAAGTACCAGCTCGTTCGAACACCTTTCGTAGTAGTATCGATCATAGGCATATAATTAGTTATATGTCTATGGTATCGATAGTAAAGAGATAGATCAATACCTCCTAGTTCTTGGAGGTATTGGATAGATCCGCCACTTTTCTTCGATGTTCAAAACTATCAAGGTCTTTAGTCAAGTCTGGGCCATCCACAAGATGGACTGCTCTCCTCTGTATGGAGTACAATATCATGAGCTAGTGCTTGGGTGCCCACACATGGAAACTCTAAATTATACTAAGTTGCCAATAATAACAATAACAATACTTAATTATGTAATTAATATAAACGTAGATTGTCCGTTGCGCATTCGGGTTAGTTGGGTGCACACGGAATTCCCTGTTATATTCCTAGCTTTCTTCACACCATATTTGGTAAACTGTTATATTGAGCAAGTCCACCGTAGAATACATCATTCTAATTATAACGCTTTAGAGCTGTAGATACGTAAAAGTCCTCACTAAACCGCGTTGGATAATTATGTACATCTGATATGCATTGGGGCTTTTTAATAAATGTTCTGGATACGATCTTATATATGAATGTCATTGTGCTTAATAATATCGCCTGTCGATCACACAACGCACATGTTATCCCTTACATAGTTTCTACCACAGAGATATGCCTATGGGCACAAACAATATAGCTACGTGTAGCTATATTGTTTGTGCTATGGGTTTTCCAAATTTTGTCACACGCCGCCCCTGCATTCTTAATAATTTAAACTAATTAATGAGTTCAATCGCTGTCAAAATATTTAAAAGTAAGCAATATGTATTTAGTTTTAAAAAAAGGCACTACTCCATTTCGAGAGACTTTTAATTTGAAAATGTGAGTAATTACATGCTAAATAATACCTCTGATTACCATTACTTTTATAAAACTTTTTACGCTTAATATTTGTTCTTGACAAAATGGCGATTTTGAATTATACTTCTACAATCATGTGATAAAAAATTCGTAAATTAATCAGCAAGGGATTATCTACATAATAGGCTTATTTTGCCCCCTTTTGCTGATTTTTGAAAAATGTTGGGAATTGATCATAAATATCATCATATTTTTGATGGAAATTTGGAAGGAGCAGTACCTCCTAGGAGTCAGTCATCTATTTTAATTGCCATCTAACTTTTGCAAGTATTTGTTAATTTCTAATATCAAGTGGCGTTTCTAAGTAGCTTTTATACAATCTGTGGAATATTTGGGTATTATTGTGTTTGAATGACGCAATACATCATTGAAAACGATAACAATATGTATATTATTATTATACTCCATAGAACCATCATATAGTCTTAGTACATTTCGAACAGCTTTGGAAGAGTTTGATTATAGATTTTGCTTAGCTCAGTACATTTAAAATTACTTGTTTCCATACAAAGCATTTTGAACATTTTTCAGAAAGACTTTGTATGGAAACATGTTAGAAAATGTCACACTTTTAAATGGATCAACATAATTTCAAACATTTTAGAGAGAAGGAAGCGCTTTGTTGAGGCTGCGGGAATGAAAAGTAACATGGAAATCTCATAAACATCGTTTTAGCTTTTTAGATTCAACACTGCTGATTATATTTCTAGCTCGGTTTTTTATTTCCACATACTACCCGCTACCAGTCGTATGCAGATTGTATCAGCATAGCGGTATTTTCATCAGTAAATGAAATGCAAGTTTAGTTTCAACTCAACGTTCAGAATTTAGTATGTTCAGTAGATGAATTTAGTTTACACTGAGAATTAATAAAAAAAGGTCGATTTAAAAACAATTTATTCTATTTAAAACATATAAGAAGCACAATTACTATAATCCAATATGTACCTACGTCTGATCTACTTTTTAGGTCGTATAATTTTGGGGAAAATTTTAAACGTTTTCTTGAATTACTGTTTTGTGACTTTTAAATTGAAAAAATAAACCATTTAAGTTTGAACTGATATGTTTATGGATATTCAGCGTAACTTTAAAGCATTATTAAATATTTAGTTCCTAAATTATAATGGCTCCTTAAATGTGACTAGCGGTTGTGGCAGAATATAGTAGTACAGAAGCTGGTGAAACGGTAAAGCATAGCAATAATCCAACAATCTTTAATTTCTACATTCCCTATTAAGGGCACTAAATTATGATTATTAAGGAATTATTACTCCATTAAGCCTCTTAATGTAAGCTCGGTCACCTAAAAATTAGAAAAAAAATTAATTGAGTCAAATATTAACCCATACTCATATAATTATATGCAGGGTGATCCAGAGAACTCTTTAAATAGGAATATTTCTATTATGCTTGAAATTAGGAAAATATTCCGAACAAAATTTGAATGGTATCATATGCTTTGACACATGATTTTGGTTTAATGTATAAATGACATTTCAAAAAAGCAAAGCATATGCCTAAATTGCTTCTTTAAAGACAATATGTCACACCGGTTCCGTTCGATGTTCAATAGGAATATCTGAACATTAATCGTCTTTATCATATACATCAATAATGTGAGCAATTATCTCATGGGTGGTGATTCTAATTTTTATCCCTTGTTTATTCGTAACCATCACTCGAAATAATAGCACAACGCAAGTACCCATTTATTTATGTGTAAACTGAAAAAAAAAAAACGCGAATATCATGCGCGTTTCCTTATAGAATAAGTATATACGAATAATCACAGACAAGTTTATTAAATCATCGCTTAACTAGCACACATGATATTCGGTTTGTGATGAGCGGCAAATTATTACTACATATGGATTTCATTTTGCAGATAACAGTGATCCGGTTTCTAAAGACCTCCGCGCCCGTCTGGTTTTCTTTCCTGTCCCGTACTTTAATGACAAAACCTTTTTTGTACTCAATTTTACATAGGAATCGTCTTTTGTTTTTTGAGATAACTCGAAAATTATAGCTTAATCCAAGTCTTAAATATGGGATACAGGGTGACCCAGAAGTAAGAATTTTTGAATAACAAGGACATGTTCTTAAATTGATTTTAATTAATTAATTAATTTCGAGATATCCTGTATTCCAATCCAGTCTAAAAGATGCAAAGAGGTTTCCTAAGAAAAGATTTTTCATAACACAATTTTTGTAAATTACAAATTAAAATACTTTATCTTATACATCGTGAAAATTCCTATTATCATTGGAGTGTTCCAAGTGGCTAAAAGACATAGATCGTAAGCCCAAAAAAATAAGTTTTAAGGTTTCTCGAGAAACAGATTTTACTATAAGAAAAACTTCAAGTGAAATAATTTGGGTATCTTTGAGACATCCCTCTATTCAAAAGTTATAGTTTTTGTAGTGTCTGAAGAAGCATAACAGTTGATAGATTACGCCTTTCATTTAAAATCGAATATCCAGATGTCAGCTTGTTATTCACTTACATTGACATGGGGTGCTGTAGACAATACATATATAACAGCTTCGGCTACATCCGAAGCGTATAATGCAGGAAGAGGTATGTCATCTGGCAATCCTGCGACGGACTGAAATTCTGTTTTGACATATCCCGGACTCACACTCTAGAAGAAAAAAAAGACAATTATGAGCATAGTGAACAGCTAGTTTTTCTGATGAGCTCGTTCAGACAGGAAGGTCTAGGCTATAATGGTATGTTTATGCGCGTCGCAGTTGACGGACGCATCTCGGACACATTCACCATTAACGCGGGTGTGCCTCAGGGCGCAATACTTTCGCCAATCCTGTTCCTCATCTATATTAATGACCTCCTGACCGAAACGAATAGTCCTGTTTACAGTTTTGCAGATGACACTACCCTTGTCTCACAATTTAGATCAGGAAAACCTTTACCAGCGACTGAGGCTTATCACCGCAGACAGGAGCAGATTACAGCAATTAATCAAGACCTGGAAAAAGTTCAGACTTGGAGCGACAGATATTTGGTCCAGTTCAATGCAGCACAGACCCAAGCAACCACGTTTACCAAGAGGATCTATAATGCGGCGGAGCGGGACCTGACATCATTATGGCAGGATCTGCCATTCCGTCATCCTCGTCAATCGGACTATTGGGTGTGTCGGTCAACAGCAATATGTTCTGACATGACCACGTTGCTATCATCGGAAAATCAGCCTCCCAGAAGCTTGGTGCGCTATTCCGCAACAATAAACTGTATACAAAGAAGCCAGTTGCTCTTGCTCTACAAAGCGCAAATAAGACCGTGCTTAGAATATTGCTCACATATCTGGGGTACCGCACCAAAGCACACCCTAAAGCTGCAGGATTCCATTCAGAAGAGAGCTGTGCGTCTCATTGGCGACCCTGAGTTGACCTGAAATCTGGATAGTCTGGAACACCGCAGCCATTTGGCCCAGCTCTCCCTGTTTTACAGACACTTTCACAGCAGATGTTCCCAGGATTTAACCCGCCTCATCCCGCCCCTGGCAACGCCTGTCAGTCACGACAAACGGCAGGAGTGCACCAGTTCGTCGTACAACTGGAAACACCTAGAACATCGCTTTACATGAACTCCTTTGCCTGGGGCACTGCATCACTCTGTAACTCACTCCCTGGACATCTGTTTCCCCCTAATCACAACCTACAACTATTCAAGTACAGTGTCAATAAACATCTTCGCACACACACCGCTCGTCGAGCGGCATAGGATCTCCCTTTAGTGTGTGTATCACTGCCCTAAAAAAAATAAATAAGTAGTAAATCTAAACATTCTATTTACAAACCATTTATTTTATAAATAGCGTTCTGTCGTAAACCCAGTTAAGTCGTACGCAAATGGAATCAAGGACACTAATAGAAATGTAAGTTAATTTCGCAAAAAAAACGTGGTCCTGTGGCGACGGCAGTATTCGAAAATAGGTTATGTACTACGCAGAGTACAAATTTACACCGTGACTCAGGATTCCCCAATATAGGTACATGATTTATTCAAGCTGAATGTATACATAAAACTTAACTAAAATACAATATTCTATTATACAGGGTGATCCAAATTATAATCGAAAAACTTCCTCAGCCTATTTTGCAACTAAAAATAAGTAAAAAACTTTGTATATACTTGTGTCCAAAAATACCTTGTTTCGAGTATACAGGGCGTTGAAATGGTAGAAAAAAATCGTTTTCCCATTTATGTAATTATTTTTTTAGTTTTCGCTTTTAAGCTCGGTGGTTGTTATGATCACTTAAAATCAAATAAATAGCCCTGAGTAGCTTATTTTTGTTTTGGCAAATTACGGTACGCCACTGCATGCAAATCAAAGATTTTATAGTGAGTATTGTTTTTCACGTTTGTTTATCCTACAGGAAGTATGACGGAACCCGGAAGCATTCGATATGGTAAGAATTTATTTTCAATGTTTTCAAAATGCTGAAATTGCGTCACGGCAATATGCTATGAAATGTCCACAAAAACGACACTACTCCCGAGAAGCAATCTCAAGATTGGCTATTCGATTTCGAGAAACTGATATGTATTGCCAATTCGAGCACCCGTACGAGTTCGCAGGACCCGCAATAAAGAAATTATCATTGACGTCTTGGCCTACGTTCACTACGATCCCATCTTAAGCACTCTGTGATTTAGGAGTTCCAAAAACAAATGTTCACGAGATTCTACAAAATAATGAAATCTATCCTTTACGGCTTTGCGCCAAGCACTAAGTGAAACTGATCATGACCATAGATTAGACCACTGTTTATACTGGTTATCAAATATGATCCAGGAAAATCCTAATTTTCAGTCACGGATCTTATAGACAGATGAGGCGCCTTTTACTAACGCTGCGCTGGCAATGTTATTTTGCATAATACGCATTATTGGTCCGGAAAAACCTTCATTGGATGCAACAAGTTGGCAACAGAAATCGCTGTAGGGTGTGGTGTCTTGAAAGGACCAATAATTATAGGTCCATATGTTTTTGAGGAAACCCTTAACGGACAAAGATTTTGAGAATTTGTGATGACTTCTCCACCCCCCCCCCCCCCCCCCCCCCCCAATTCTCAAAAAATATTAAAGTTACTCGACAACATCGCCAATTTTTTGTCCGCATTCTTTCCGCTGTTCTAGTTATACTTGCCACATTTTTAGTAGGTTGTAATTAAGGGAAAACAGATGTCCGGGGAGTGAATTCCAGAGTGATGCAGTGTGCCAGACAAAAGAGTCCTTGTAAAGTGATGTTTTAGGTTTGTCCAGCTATATCTAATGTCCTAATGTCCAAAAATGTCTATTAATCAGCGATATATCGGCCACATGTCTGCTGTGTTCCAGACTATCCAGATCCCGGGTCAACTCCAGGTCGCCGACGAGACGCACATACCCTTCTCAATGGGATCCAGCCACTATAGAACGTGCTTAGGTGTGGCATCACAGATATGTGAGCAATATTATAAGCACGGTCTTATTTCCACTTTGTAGAGCAAGAGCAGCGGCTGCGGTATATATACAGTTTTTGTTGCGAAATAGTGCACCAAGCCTCTGCGAGGCTGACTTTGCGATGTTAGCAATGCGGTCATATCATGACATATTGTTGTTGACTGAGACCCCCATTAACCCAATTGGCGAAGATGAAGGAATGGTCAATCCTGCCATAACGATATCAGAGCCCGCCGTATTCACTTTCTTGGTAAACGTGGCTGCTTTGGTTTTCTGTCGCCCCAAGCTCGAACTTTCTTGAGATCTTGATTATTTGTTGTAATCTGCTCCTATCAGCGGTGATTACTGTCGGTCGCTGGTAGAGGTTTTTCTTATCTAAATTGGCAGACAAGGGTACCGTCATCTGCAAAACTGTAAATAAGATTATTGCTTTCGGTCAGCAAGGTTATTAATATATATGAGGAGCAGTGTTGGTGAAAGTATTGCGCTTTGAAGTACGCGCTCATATATCCAACGCAATCGCTGGAGACTCTTCGTTGTTCTCATTTGCTCTACTCCGTACATGAGTGACATAGGCCATCATAGACCAATCGATATAATATTCTGTCGATCTCTCTTTGCGAAAGCCGTATTCGTTATCGCAAATTATTTTTTTGGTCTCGATGTTGAAAAAATGTATTATTGCCAATAACACCCCCTAGCATATTTTCCTAAAAGTATTAAACAACACTAGATAAGAAAGCGGAAACTGCTGACATTTCTCTTACAAACGAGCTCAAGTTCATCAAAATCAGATCAGTCGATTAGAAGTTATACAACGATTTAACCAATAATTACACTATCAATACCCTCCCCCACTCTTATTTAAATCGGTACAACAATAAACCCTAAACCAAACTGATACAGAATGTTTGAAGCTTGCTACGGTGATAGTAAAGTCACAGCTTAATTTGGGAAATCTTAGAGAAATTATAAAATTTAGATTTAATTTATCAATTACGATCCTTTGCGGCAAAAAGGCATACTTAAGAATATTTGCCAAGGTTTTCTCGTGGTCACTTGAGCAATAATTATTTTCCCCGAAGGTGTAGAATAAACAGTATTCGAGATATGGCCGCTTTGTACCCTTATCTGGACCATGTGTGTGCATAATACTTAAGGCTCTCGAAACAAAATTATGTGACCCGACGCGACGCCGACGATAGAGTAAAGTAAGCTTTCCCTTAACTAACACTATTTGTGTTAAAATATTCGCAATACGAAGTGCGCCATAAAAATACGGCAGTTAGAAGTATATATTATAGATTTTTTTTTGAAAAACGGAACAATCTATATCTGATTTTAGTTTTTAGTTCGTATTAATTCAAACGTTTTCGGCCATATAAAACATGACTTCAAATTTGATGCTTTTTGGGATAGAATTGTTAGAATTGTAAACTGCCATATTTGGCAGGAGGGAATGGTACGGTACCTCTATATTTTTATTTTGTGCCATGCCGATTTTTTTCAAATTGTTATGTTATATTCGGTATCACCACATTGCATGGATTGTATGAAAACCCACGGCTAAGATAAAATAATTAAAAAATTCATGTATACCTATGTATCTATATATCACTAAACCAACCACCAGGAAAAATATGAAGAACAGAATTTGGAAAGTTTTTCGAACACCACTTATGTCGTCGCAAGTGACATACAACATACAAAAATGGGTCAATATGTATATTCAATAAGACTGCCGCCTATTTGAATATTTATAAAGACGTAATGGACACAAAACCCAAAATATAGGTGTCATTTAAAATAAATGAGATTTTTCAATTTGATTACTTGCAAACTTGGGCGCTTATAACAAATAAACACCCTGTCGAACAAATTACAAGCATTTTGCAGGCGAAACATTAATATAGTACTATCCCTTCCTCCTGCCAAATATGAGAGTTTACAATATTAAGTGACGTAGAAATCACACATTTATCAAATTATGAAAATGGTAATTTGCACGTTAAATCCAAATATCGCAAAAAATATCATGTTTCAGCTCATGCTCTATTAACCAATACGTTTAAATTTGAATTTAGTTATTAGTTATTTTGCTCGCGGCTGTAGAAAAACAAATTTATAGCGCTGATTGACTTATTTTTGTTTCACCAATGTTTTAACTATTTTAAATAATAAAAATTATGGTACACCATTGACTTTGGCATTTTTAGTAGCATATCCAAATGCACTAGTCAAAATGGAACAAAAGTTGACTCTTGGGCTTTTCGTGAAAACGAAAATTTTTCGAGAAAAATAGTATATTATTTAATATGGAGGAAAAGTAACTTTTCCTCCAAATAAAATATGCTGTTTTTTCTTCAAATGGCGACAAATTAATGCAAAAACATCTCTTTTTAATAGTAATAATATCTAATTATTATTAAAGTTTCGCAAGGCGGCTTAGACCACGGTCGTAGGTGGCCTTGCTTAGACCGGTGTCGGTGAATATAATGTAACATAAAGCTGTCAGTGGACACTGTCAAGATTGCGACTCCGATTGCGTTTTAATTCCGTATTGATAAGCAGTTATTGAGTAAGTTCGATTAAATAATAACCAATTTGTTCCTAAATCAGTGATTTTTAGAAATGCAGTCACAAATTGAGTGATAAATACAAATTGTAGTTTAATAAATCTTGAGTTCTTGACACTTATTTTGTTGTCTGTTTGTATTGTATCTATGTTGCTATGACAACACTTTTACCTCCGCCGGCGGAAAAGTGAAAAGTAAAGGTCCGGCGGAGGAAAAACGAAACTTCACGGCCGCCTACACAGTCGAGTAATGACTGATTTACTGACGTTTGAAGAAAAACGTATTTTTTCTTCAAACGTTTTTCCTCCGCCGGAGCTTTACTTTTCACTTTTCCGCCGGCGGAGGTAAAAGTGTTGTCATAGCAACATAGATACAATACAAACAGACAACAAAATAAGCGTCAACAATTCAAGAGTTATTAAACTAAAATTTGTATTTATTACTCAGTTTGTGACTGTATTTCTAAAAATCACTAATTTAGGAACAAATTGGTTATTATTTAATCGAACTTACTCAATAACTGCTTATCAATACGGAATTAAAACCCAATCGAAGACGCAATTTTAAAAATATAATTATTATTGACAGTGTCCACTGACGGCTTTATGTTACATTACTACAACAACAACCTGTGCCTATTCACCGACACCACACCGGTCTAAGTCGCCTGGCGAACCCACTTATCTTTAAAAATAATTATTATTACTATTAAAAAGAGACGTTTTTGCATTAATTTGTCGACATTTGAAGAAAAAACAGCATATTTTATTTGGAGAAAAAGTTACTTTTCCTCCATATAAAATAATATACTATTCCGTTTAATGTTCGCGCTAGGGAGCAAAATAAGGATCCACGGCATTCGTCAACTTTGCGATTTCATTTGAATTTAGTAATTAGTTATTTTGCGTGCGGCTCTAGAAAAATAACTATTTTAAAGTGATTATAACACCGATCGAGTTTGAAATCGAAATCTAAAAAATTAAATAGAAAAACGAGAACAAAATTATCTTTTTAACGTTTTTCAAATTTTAATGACCTGTATACCCGAAATAAAACATTTCCCGGCACAAGTTTATATGAAGTTTTTTTATTTTTAACTACAACATACGCCGCCGAACTTTCCTGTTCATAATTTGCGCCCCCTGTATAATACATTCTCACCGTAACTTTGATGGGTAATTTTTCTCTAGCTAAATCACTTATCAATGTTGTAGTTAAGCCAGTTACAGCGAATTTTGTAGCTCCATATACGTTTATTCCGGGCATATCCACGATCTCATGTCCAAGGATACTGTTCATATGAATAATATGTCCTCTAGTTCCCTTTAACTTCATGTCTTGTACAGCTTCCCTTGTAGCAATGCAAAGACCGAGAATATTTGTATCTGAAAAGATGAAATATTCATCATACATAGGTTGTTTTTGTATAAAAATATTAGATGATTTGATTAAAACTCATCACAAGCATGTGGCTCGAATGCCATCCACATCATCGAGATCTCGGAAACTATAAGAAATACGGAGTGGGTTAAATAATGGCAAAGTTGCGAGTATTAGTGCCGAATTAGTATATTTTATTGAAATTCAGCCCTGAACTATTATTTTAGAGATTTGCTACGAAAACTGAATATTTACAAGTTTTGTAATTATTAATATTAAAATGTCAGAATTCTGAGATAAAAAGTCAGAATTCTGGAATATGGATTGATATTTCAATATTTCTAACTTAATCTTTAAAACTCATAATTCTGACATTTTATCTTAGAATTTCCACTTTTCACCTCAGAATTCTGACATTATATCTCAGAAGTCTGACTTTTTATCTTAGAAGTATGAGTTTTTATCTCAGAAATCTGACGTTTTAACTCAGAAATGTGACATTTTATCTCAGAATTCTGACATTGGTTCTCAGAATTCTCTCTTTACCTCAGAATTCTGACTTTTTATCTCAGAATTCTAACTTTTTATCTCAGAATTCTGACTTTTATCTCAGAATTCTGACTTTTTATCTCAGAATTGGAACTTTTTATCTGAGAGCTGTTTAATAATATTTTCTCTCGTGTAACCCCAGGATGCCGTCATATTATTAATAGAAAGTTTAATGAATATTGAAGTTTACAAACATTTAAACCTCAGATATCATAGTATTTTAATATTTATTTGGAAGTACCAGTCGTTTTAGCGAATTAACTTATGCGGCTTTGTGGACACACAAGTAAAATTAGGTTTGGACCAGTCGAACCCATTATTCTTAAGGAATTATCGGGTGAATACACTTGATACTCCATACAAATAGTAGCGGCATATGATCACAAATATTATTTAATTTCATAATATGGAACATAAAAACACAGTCTATTGAGTCTATTGATATTCTAACCACTGGAAGCACTTCGAGCAATGAGTTTCACAAGAGTCTAGAGCACCTACTAACTTACAATGCCAAAGCTGCGGACATGCGTAGTTGCGAAACAAGAATAAGTATTATTATGGCTTTGCATGGCCCTCCGCTCGCTTCGCTCGCTATAGGTGCGCGGCCGACAGAAACTAACCCAAGAATGCCCAAAATTAAGAAAAAAATAAATTAATAAAAAACAACATTACCTTAAAAAAAACATAACATATCCTGCGACCGACGAGAATCGAACCCGTATACGAATGACAATCAAAACGTATAACTACTACACTACCAAGAATTTCGCTAGACTGTAAAAACTTAGGTAATTCTACTATTCTACAATATTGAGCCATTATGCATGTCCGCAGCTTTCGCATCAAAAAGTTAGTAGGTGCCTTAGACGCTACTATGAGTTTTCCTCTTGTCAACGGCTCGGTCGGACAGCGAAATTTCAGTTCATAGTGCACTTGTGAATGAGAGGCGCGTGATTGGCCAGCGACGTGAAGTGACGCATGCCTTCGCAATGCAACCAGTTATTTCAAAGTCAGTAGATGATTTAGGGGTCTGCATGGCTGACCTTCACTTCGACAACCCGGTTTCAAATCCCGTCGGTTTTGGTTTTTTTTAAGTAAACAGTTATTTTGTGATTTTTGAGTTTTTCCTGGGTATGGCTTGGGTTAGCACTTGGTTATTTTTCTTTTCTTGAGCCCCGGAGTGAACGAAGCGAGCGGAAGGTCATATACTTGCCTATTACAGGTCTTTATATCGCATGCATTCACAAGTGTACTACGAACTGAAATATCGCGGTCGGGCAGTCCCTCCGCTTCGCAGTGCTTTGAAGTTTGGTACGAGATAATAATTGATCAACGACCGCACCCAAATATCCGGCTTTTAGAAGAACATCAAAAGAGTGATCGAACTGTTCAGAATATCTTTAATTATATGAATTTGTATGGACGTTATTTGCTGTTATGTGATAATATATAACTAAGTATATTATATTTTATAAAAATAATTAGGACCATCGAAATTACTTTAATTAAAAGCATTAAGAAGCACAAGGCCATCTTTTCAAAAACATCAGTCTTAAACTAATTATATAAGGTTTTCTAAAAAAAACTTATAGGTATGCTTAATGTAGTAAGTTATTTTCAAAATAATTTAGGACCAATTAAGACAATTAAAGCACACTATCCAAACTAGAACATCCAAGCAGAGTAATGAATTCCAAACAAAGAAAATGTTATTACGACTAGAAAACCTATCACACGTTAAATTATTGATATCATCGATGGGGCCAGACTTTCCAAAGCTTGGCCCCAATCGGGCATACTCGGTTTCGCTTAGCGAAGGAAGCCCGAAGCGCGTGCCTAGTTGCCAAATCTTCGTACAGCATGTTTGAGTCTGGGCGTCTCGCAGCTCGCAGCCGCCGCCACAGCCATAGGTAAAAGGATATATTAAAATTAAATAAAAGTCGGCACCGGCACCAGAGTATAACAAACCAACGAGTAGCGACATAAAGCGTCGGCACCTTTGATGTTCAAGGGACCGATTCCGGCAGAGCCGATGACAGATTCTGATGGACTTCATATTTGTAAACTGCTCAAACCATGAAGTGGCTCGAAAGGAAGCGACTCTGCGACTACACTATAAAAAATTTGAAGTGGAAAATTGATCATTTTTCATATTTGAATCCGATTCCGTAAAGCTTTTCTATAATATAGTGGTTTTTCCTACTTCCTGTCACCCTTGTCGATAATAATTTCTGAAAGCTTTCACTATAAAAATTTATATTACTTATATTTCTTCGACGATTTATTGATAAAGGAATCTCAATCGTTTCTTGGGATTTTATTTAAATTTTTAGTTTCCTTTAATGAGGGCGCGTTGAGAGGAAAATAAACCCCTCTGTATTTCATGATTTCATTTATCATGTTAAGATATTGATGTGTCAATTTTTAACCTAAATAAAGCACTTTGAGCTTACACCTGCCTGGTTTGGAGGGTATTGAAGAGGTGTAGCAGAGGTTTTTGATAGGTAGTAGAAAATTATAATATTGTACGACGTTTTCAGCGGTTCTCAAATAGACATTTCTTATTGTACTAGTTTCAGCAACTTCTTGTTATTATTAATAGTACTCCATTTCTTTAAATTACGATAAGTCATATTTACAAAGGTATTGGGTATATTTTTTGAACCATTGAAATGTGGAGGAAAACTAAAACTTGCTACAGCACAAACAAAAAGTTTTTATTGATTGTAGGCTAAGGAGATGTAAGTCAGGAGTACTGAATTACTTACCCGAGTTGCCTTAAGGGATTCTAACCCTCATACCCACACTGTTATGAAGACAATGGTGTTAAATTATTAATTTAAATAAAAGACAACAATTTTCACTAGTCTAACAACGTTTATTAATCAAAGGTTATTGAAAGTAAATTTGCGGCGTAGATTTAATTCGGTAGAAATGCAACAAAAATGTTTAATTTCAAAGTTTAGTAAACAAATTTTGACATACGTGTACAACCAAAAATAAGAAATTACCACCTAAAGGCAGGACTAAGCCATCCCAGGGAGGGATGATTGACTATGTCCTCTATACCTAAGGCATGGCTCGAAAAAAAAAACTATTACTGAATGATGGTCTAATATTAGCAACCTCTCTTGTAAAGAGTAAGAGAGCACCTACATTCCCGCCGACCTTGTTCGATCCTCCTCCGTCTCTGTACTCTATTTACACTGTTGACAGATATTCGGTAAAATTCCTAGCAGAAGCATTTAAAGGGATAAAACTTGAACTGTCTTCCCAGGGACATGAACTTCGGTTAACTTAAATACTAGCTTTATAAATAAACATTATGGTAACAATTTACCGTTACATAACCCTACTGATAAACCATACAATATTACTCAAAGCACAAATTAACAATACCATATCTAGATCAAATAACTTTAAAAAAAATTGCTTTAAGAGAACACACACAGCTCTAAACGCTACTATTTACATACATACATACATAAGTTTTCATAAATGAGGGTAAATTGTTATGAAATGAAAAATGCAATAATTTTTTTTCAACTATACATATCTGAGGATTTTGAATTTCCGAATGCATTTTTATGAGAACTATTACGTTTGAGATGTCTATTATTAAATTTTATAGTATAAAATATTTTTAGTCTTATAAATAGTTTTAATACAAACAGCTTGGGAAAATTTGAACAGGTATGGAGAAATTGAAGTTTTTCAAATATATTCACTAAATAATTAGATTTTTTTTCGCCTTTACATATGTTCTTAAACTGCTAGTTGAAAATACTTTCAAGGCTGTATATAAAATAAACCCACTAAAGTACCTTTAATTGCATTAAAAGATTTAAAATGAGACAGAAGTTTGTCTACATCAATACTAGTACATTATCTGCTAAAAGCATAGCTAATGTCACATGAATGTACTTCCAGACACCTTTTCATCAAATATCCACAGACATGATAGCATTCTGTGTTGAAACGGTTTCTTTACGGTAATTGCAATCAGGCAAGGAAATTGCTGCAGTTGATGTTTCAGACTCCTTATTAATAATTTCTACCATGTCCATGGATTTTAAAATAATGAGAACATCATCTAAATCCTCCCTACAATTCATGTGATGTGAGTGGAAATAAATCTGCAAAAATAATTTTCTGAAGGCACTTTGAAACTGTATTGGTGTGGGATTTATGCAATTGTCTCCCTCTTGCCTTACACTTCCAAAGCAATTTTCTAAACAATCAGTCTTCTGGTTTTAAGATATTTATACCAACAGTTTAAAAGTTTTTGCCATAAATTGAGAAGACATCTTATTGTAATAGACCAACATTTAATAATCTTAACCATTTTTGTTTAATACCTTTAAATTTGGCCAAAAATCCAAAGCTTCGTTTAAAAATTCCAACTGTGAATCAGATCTGTCAAATACATTCTTAAATTTATAAGAATTATTTAATGATAAGGAGTTCAATATATCAAACAGATTACTAGATTTTTCTACAATATAAATTGTTGCAAAAGCTTCATTTGGAAGTGCACCCAAACCCAAACTCATGCATGTATTCATACCACTGGCAATTGAGTCGACTCGCTCAAAAGTTGAGCGGCATAACTCACTCTCATTTTTCAAAAGTTGTGGTATTAAGGTGAGAATTAGTGAGTTTAGGTGCTCACCTGTAGAACTGCTTTTTATCGGAATTATAGAAACATAAAACGTTTTTCTACCCTGAAAGCAAAAGGTGTGCTTAAGTTACTGCGGGTGGCCTTAGTTATATGACATGGGTCAAAAATATAGAACGTATTCTCACCTCCTACCTGAAACTCTGTATTTTTAGGTGTAATTTCTAGACATTTAGTCAAATCAATAAAGTTCGAGCCCATGTCACTTGCTATGCCTTCCACTTTTAAATATATATACTTTAAATTTAAAATACAATCTTCTAAAATAGCACGAAGTTTATCACCCATCGATACAAAGGATGCAGTGTTTATCCTTATCAGTCATTGTCTTCATTTTGATTTCAAGGGCCTTATATATTGATTTATTATGTAGTCCTAGTCAAGGGGTGTTTCACTCATGCAATAGGTGTACAAATCTCATACATTCGTGTTGCAGTCCTGCATACAGTCGATACAGTATCATGCAGTCAAATGCAATGCATGCAGTCGTAATACAGTCTTTAGGAAGTCCTTGCAGTCCCATGCAGTTATAGGTGCAGTCACACGCAGTAGCGTACATTCCATGTACATTCACGAGAAATCGTATGCAGTAGCGGGAAGTCGAGCGTGCAATCTTGTTCAATCTTGTCACAAGACTCTACGTAGAAAACCACACAAAAGAACCTAAGCGCGCGCGCACGCACTATTCCCGTAACTTTTATTTTCAATTTTGTGTTCTTTATTTTTACATTATTTGTTGTAATTTTGATGTGGCAGGAGCTAAAACTTATTATTGGGAGTATATGCAAATGTGTATGGCTGTATCAAGGGAGGGCGAGAATTTAAAAGAGTATGGTTAATTTCCCGAATGGCCCTCCGCTCGCTTCGAGGCACAACCAAACCAAACTAACCTATACTAGCCCAAATTTAAAAAAAGAGACAAACATAACCTTACAAAAATTATTGAAACAAGTCTCGTCACCGACGGGAATCGAACCCGGGCTGCGGGCCGCGCCGTATCACAAGCACAGGATCTGACCACTGCACTAAAAACCTGCTGAAGGCAATTCACTGGACTGTAGAGACACGAGTAAATAAAAGAGTTACGGAAATAGTGCGTGCGCGCGCTTAGGTTCATTTGTGTAGCTTGCTACGCAGACGTTACTAATTTTGTCAGATATTGCTTATAAAGCAGCATTATTTGGTTTTCTTTTGGTTACATAGTAACTTTAAGGCGATTTTGTGAGGTTGTGTTTTGGTTGACACAGATGAATTTAATATAAAAGCCGGAAAAAGATATATAATACATTTTTTATTTTTTAGAATTTGTGCTTAGACATAATTTTGATTGGATGGTTAATGATTTTTTGTTGTACCAATTATCCCATTATAGTCAAGAGCTCATAACGAATTTTCGGTGTTTGGTTTATTCTACAATTCGCACGGTGACCATGATACGTTTACGATAAATAAATTGGAAACTAAAGCTCTCGTGCATGGTCTTTCTTTGTACAGGGTATCCGGATTTCGTTGTACTTGCGGGGTAGCTCCATTAATTTTAAAGTTAGCAGGGTACGGTTTTCTTAGCACGTTGCTGCTTTTTTGTGAAACGAAAGATACGGTAAACAGATTTTTATAGCCACCATCGTTTTTTAGATTCAGAGTTCTCCCTGAATTTGCACTTTTGGGGCATACCTCGTATTTTGAGAACGGTTAATTATATTGCAAAGGCAAAAACTGTATCTTATAAATATTTTAACGTATAATCAGTTTTTTCATAAAATTCATAATGCTCGATATACAGGGTGGGCCAACGAAAACTTTACATTTTTCTTCATTAAAATGAAATTTGGAAAACCCTTCGATTTCTGATTCGTGCTTATCACTTCAGCCCCCTGAGGGTGATGGAGTTTCACTCCTAAATTTTGAAATGGGTTAAAAAAGGAGTCGAGTGGTAACTCATTTTGACGGTCTTTTGAACCTTATTACAACTTCCGAATTTGACGTCTCTACGCTCATACCCGTTCATGTGAAACCTTGTCAAAATATAGAAATAGTATATTATTTTATATGGAGGAAAAGTGATACTTTTCATGGCGCGCTCGTGTTTAACAGCCGAACGGAGTGAGGCTGGTAATAGAGAGCAAGCCATGAAAAGTAACTTTTCCTCCAAATAAAATATGCTGTTTTTTTCTTCAAATGTCGACAAATTAATGCAAAAACATCTCTTTTTAATAGTAATAATATCTAATTATTATTAAAGATAAATGGGATCGCAAGGCGGTTTAGACCACGGTCGTAGGTGGCCTTGCTTAGACCGGTGTCGGTGAATATAATGTGACATAAAGCTGTCAGTGGACACTGTCAACAATAATTATTTTTTTAAGATTGCGTCTCCGATTGCGTTTTAATTCCGTATTGATAACCAGTTATTGAGTAAGTTCGATTAAATAATAACCAATTTGTTCCTAAATTAGTGATTTTTAGAAATGCAGTCACAAATTGAGTGATAAATACAAATTGTAGTTTAATAAATCTTGAGATGTTGACGCTTATTTTGTTGTCTGTTTGTATTGTATCTATGTTGCTATGACAACACTTTTACCTCCGCCGGCGGAAAGGTGAAAAGTAAAGCTTCGGCGGAGGAAAAACGAAACTTCACGGCCGCCTACACAGTCGAGTAATGACGGATTTACTGACGTTTGAAGAAAAAAGTATTTATTTCTTAATTAATAATTACTTAACTAATGAGAGCAGTGACTACAAAGTTAGTAGATGTAATCAGTGTCAACTGACCTTTGAAATTTGGTATTGCTGAATCTCCAGTACCATATCAAAAACTCACCCCAATTACAATGATTGAGTAATACTTTATTTCGAAGGCCCTTTGACCCTCATTACATCTACCAACTTAGTAAAAATAGTTGCTAGCTCTTATAGTTAATTAATTATTAATGAAGAAGTAACACTTTTCCAAAATGTTGACTAGATGTCACATAAACAGAAATAAGGGTAGAGACGTCAAATTCGGCAGTTGTAATAATGGTCAAAATATTTTTAAAATGAGGTATCAGAGGAGCGAAAGGACATCCACACCACAGTTCCGTTATGGAGCTTAATTAAACCAATAGAAATACACAACAGTGACAAAATTTATGAAATTTGAAAAATGTAAAAACAAAGCGAGTAACTTTTTCTGCTAAATTAGAACTGATTTTAGGCATGCCTTGGGTTAGCTTGGGTTAATTTTAGTTGGTTGAGCCCCGGAAGGGATATGCGTTTTCTCTTGCTCCGCTCATTAACTGTGGTGTGGATGTACTATTGTATCAGACGACTCCCTTTTCCATTTAAAATTTTAGAGGCGCTCATCACCCCTAGGGGTTGAAGTGACAATATGAAAATATTCACAACAAGTGTTCCCATATTATCAGAAATCGACGGTTCCGAGCGTTCCAAATTTTCATTTTAAAGCCGGAAAACCGAGATGTAAAGTTTTCATTAGCGCACCCTGTATAGGCCAAATTTTGGTTTTCTTAAATGGGAGACCCTGTATATTTTTTCCTCGTTGTATACAGTAATGATTATACGAGTATAATATTCGATAATATTTAGAACTCGGTTCCCAATTTATCTATCCTTAATCGTTGGAGTACTACCACCGTGCAAAATTGCCCATTAAATCAAACACTATAGATGCGTTATAAGCTCTCCGACTATCAGAAATATTAGCGATATGCACAAAAATGGAACACTCTACAGTCCACTGCTTTTTCGAATATTTATTTACATTCTCATGCAGTCCCATGCAGTCGGTGCAGTCACCTATCATATTTATGCAATCAATGCAGTCAAATGCAATATTTATGCAGTCAAATGCAATAGGTGTACAAATTTTAGTGAGTGAAACACCCCTTGGTCCTAGTTGAAATTGCAGCTCTTCAGCATGTATAGTTGGTGAAAGATGAGAAGGTAGAATTATCTTTTCTTATGTTGATTGGTTGAATATCATCCAAATTCACCCATTCTGTTTCTTCATCTTTTGAAATATTAGGACCTGAAAGTGATAATAATAATGAAGGTATTGTTGATACAGTATTAACAACAAGCATAAGGCTATTAAATTGCAGTCAAACAATATCATGTTAGTACCAATAAAGTATGACAAATATCAATTAGTACAACTCAGATAAAAACTGGAACTATTTATGTGACCAGTAGATACTTTCTATTGGGTACATAACTCATAAAACCGGTAGTATTTTTAGTACATATTGTTTATTGAATTATTGTGATTATAGGATGAGGTGAAATATCTGCATGTTGAGTACCTATCAGGGTAATTACTGTTTTATAACTCACTTGTAAATAATAAATCCAACCAATAAAATTTTTCTACTCATGGAATTCAACATGATGTTGCTAAATTCAGTCATAATGATTAGACAAACGAAATAGCTGTAAAAGTTTGTGCCATTAGAAACAATACTGATACTTTGATTTTTTTTATGTCAATGAACAATTGCTATAAAGATTTACCTGCAAGGATCTTGATTTTCTTTGGTGGTTCTTGAGATGAATCTTGACTTGTCCTAAATACCCACTGTAGATATTTACCAAATATTGTAGGACTTGCATCAGGTACGAAGTGCTTTCTTGCAGAGGTTATCTTAGAAAAATACATTTCCTCAAAGAGAACTTCACATAGTCTATATGCCATCATCTGTTTAACTGGTTTATCCAGTATATCACTTCTAATAGAAGCTTCTGTCCAGATTTTGACACTGAAAGAAAAATTTCATTAGATCTACCTATGATGACTGTAATTTATAAAACACAAGCTTGGTCATTTTGCAATTTTTTATTACAATACAGGAGGGGTAGAGATTTTAAGCTTGCCATTATACCCAGAAAATGAAGCATTTATAACACGTCAAGGCACATATTATTGCAGTTTTGGAATGCCAGCTAAGTTCTGCATGTGATATCTTTTACAATTCGCAATCAAAATGTAAGTGGACTTGAATTAGACATCTACACATTTGGCAAAACTAGAGTACTTAGAGCAAAACCTCCAAACGTCAAGTGTGATGTAATTTTGTTATAAGTTTATCGATATAAACTCATCTATGAACTTGCCGAGGTGGTCATTTGGGATATATTATAATATTTCATACCTAATTACCATGTTTAAGATTTACAATAAAGGCATAAAGTTCAAAATATTCCATTAGCTTTTCGTTGTATCCAAATAACAAAATAGTCAGTTCTTATTGAGACATATATATGGATGCTATACTTGCATAAAACAAAAAAACAGAAACAAATTAAAAGTTAACAAAAAGCTTAAAAGAAAATATGTCTCTTAAGAGGTTGGGTTATCACATAAAAGAACTAAATAATGCTGATTTATTTACGGTGTTTTAGAAACAGAATCAAATAGCAATTCTGCTAATTTCTTTTTAAACGATAACCTGAATTTTTGTTTAGGAAGATACTAATTATTGTTTTTGGAATTATTGGTTAAGGTAAGTTTTTTTGGCAACAAATAACTGTTCCCAACTTGATGCCTAAATATGCATAATTCCCAACTAGCTCATTGTTATTGGAGGGCCAACCTACAGTGATGTTTTTCTGTCTATTTTCAAAAAATCCTTAAGCCTTTGTTTGTAGGAAACTCCTTTTCATTGTCTTTTATACAATAGTAGCAGACACTGATAAACAAAAGCATAATCTCTCCAAAATATTTAATATTATGTACCCAAATTTGTTGTTCGGAAGATTCGGGAAGATTTACTGGAAATTAGGGTATGATTTAAACTAGAATATTACGTCTGTGATTCAAACGCACTAAAGACACGTTATGCTAGAGAGAAACTCTATACATTACACACACAAAATATTTTGTGATTACACAAACCGAACCGCTCTTCTATTCTATTTTTCCTTTTCCGCGAAATAGTAAATAGAAATCGTTGATTTCATTGGTTAGGTTCTCTTTTTAGGTTACTATGAAAAATGTCAGGCCTACTAAACATAAAACCCAGGCCTTACAACAAATAACTTCTAATACATGCCGGAATAATTTAATTCCTTTACAATAGAATTATTTTGCTGGAAATTGCCCAAAGATTCTTCATGTGAGAACAGCATAACAAATTTTATAGGAACATACTTTAAATAAGAAAGACCATTTTTTAAGCAAATATACGGGTGCATTATTATTCTACTTTTGAAATTTTTTGCTCAATGCAGAATGTGGAGATATATGTTGTTGGATGAAAAAAAAAACTTGAAACTTAGAACAGTCTAGCAATACACATTACATGTACATGTACCTTACTTTTGGAATTCAATTTATCATTATTTATAATTGTACTTTTTCACCACTAATACTCCTGTATCAAAATTTACCTATTCTTCAAGAGCAATTACTAACAATTGATTTAAATATAAAAAAAACAACCATTATATTGAGGATTAGTGTTAGTAGCTATGTACTTACCGGTGATAATCTTTAGAGGAAATTTGAAGCAAGATTTTCCATCTCCAGACCTAATTGAACAGGCACAATATGCACAAGAAATACCCGGCATGATTATACACTTATTCACTTTTAAAAAATTTTGAAATGATGACACAATTCAAAACTAAAACGCACTTATCAGAATTCGTAATTGACGCGCTACAACAAAAGTCAGTTTGACGGAAGGACTTCATATTTCGCACATGCGCAGCAAAATTTGGTCCCCCAGCTGTCGCTACTCGTTGGTTTGTTATACTCTGCCGGCACTCTCTACTCGGCAGCAGTGTTGCCATTTAGGGCGACATGTCGCCAAAATGACGACTTTTTGCCTTGATTAAAGCGTGGCGACGATTTATTAAAATAATGGGATTTTTCACGACTTTTTCATATTAAGAAATTTTCAGTTATCAAATGGAAAAATTAAAGGAATCAGTATAATATTATCATTAATACATACGCTTTATAACTCATTCCTGTCCTCTCCTGAGAGTCTTATATCTGAACGCACCATGGTGTGCTTTGAACTGTCAAATTTCGGGGCTTCCTCGAAGCACGGCGCGCGGTGCATAAAATATTTTCGTTTTCACGCAACCGCAATCCAACCTGTTATTGCTTATTGCACTTATTGCAGCGTTATACAATATTCATTTGCATCAGCAAAGGAAATCGGCATCTTATTATAATTTAAATTTTTTATTAAGTGCTACCCTGCTCCCTGCTACATCTCTGTGTCAGTTACTGGTTACACTAAAATGAGTGATATTAGGAAATACGAAAATATTGTTTAATTTTTATTTATTTATTTGTTTTTTCAATATTAATAAAGTTGAGAAATAAAGCTTGTTTTGATTTGTTCTTCAAAAAGCGATAAGAATGTACTTAATATTGACAGTTTACTGCCTTGAATATATCAAAGAAGATATGACGACAAAATGACGACTTTTCATACCAGTCTGTGGCGACTTTTTACTTTGTCACTCTGGCAACACTGCTCGGCAGTCGCAGCGTGCCGTGTAGACTGTAGAGTGCGGACTGAGAACTGAGGATCGCGTTTGTATATTTATCAAAGAAAGCTGAGATGTCGGGCCATTTATGCCAATATTACGACTGTAGAATAAGCATTCGGGATGAAAAAGTTAACATGTTTAGGTTTCCTTGCAGAAATGAGGAATTATGCAAGAAATGGATAATTAATTCAGGTATAATATGCCCTTGTCATAAATGTTTATTCCTACAAAAGGCACAAATTAGTCAATTATAGCTTAATTGCGATATTAATTTGCAATAGTAATTTACGTTATAAGTCCGGTAGGTGACTTATTACAGTACGAGTTGTTTGGTTAAACGAGTACTGTAATAAGACCTAACGGACGTGTATCCTATAATTTTATTTCATACTGTCTTTATAATTATTTTTAAAATAAATAAAAAGTATCAAAATTTAAAAAATATTAGTTGTCAATCTAACAATGTTTTTACGGCAAACTGATTGGCGACAGCTGCTTTGTTATCCTTGAAGGAATAATCTATTCCGAAAAATTTTGTCTAAATCCTTGAACTTTTTAAACTAGCGAATATGGACTTATTTTTAAACGGAACTTATTTGAAATTAAATCTTACAACCTACAAACTATTGAATGCCACAAAAATGGTTTTTTGTATGCTCTCCACTTGTTTTACTTTTTCCAGTTTCAGAATTGAAACGAAAATACATAGGTATCCCTATGCTGAATTTGATAAATTTTTCATCAAATACAATGTGTATTTTAAATTTAGTTTCTGATGAAAGCAGAACAATAAATAAAAATAAAACATAAAACAAGAGAAGCATGGTTAAAGCGTTTCCTATTTGTTTTGTCGATTCTTTTTTACCTTAATGACTGTACAAAATTGCGAAAATTTTGGGATAATATTGGGGGAGGTAAATAAATAATAAAACTGGTTTCGCAACCTTTTTCTGGATCCCGGAGCATAAAAAAAATCCGATATTTTTGCAAACTTGGGAAAACAATTATTATTACACATCTTCTATGAAGTTTGCACCCTTCTGTAATGACCGGAACGTTCAAATAGTTGTTCATTAACGTTATTAATATATTTTTATCCGGCACGACCACGATTGTCTCACGGTGACCGTCCATTAGAAATTTCGGACAGTAAAGCCATTTAAATTCTGAAAATTGGTACCCTTAGGCTTTTAAAGACGCTCTATTCGAATAAAATAACAGCAGCGTTGTGCGACTTCCGGTTATACCGGAAGTAGGTCAACTTGGTTATTTTGAATTGAACACCCTGTATATTATTTGATATTTAGATTCGTAGCAAAATTCCAGATACATTTTATATATAATATCCCATACTTAAGTCTAACCGTTTTTGGCATATTCTAAACTTTATGTCAAAAATGACGTTTGCGAGTCAACACCTAATTATGATTTTTCCCCTATGGAAGCTCTAATAATTGAATTGAAATTGATTTTTCTTGCAGAGGGAGCTCTACTTTAATACACTTATTTGATATTCTGATAATAAACCAATGCAGGGTGATTAAGAACGAAGATTCAAAATTTAGTTTTGTAGATTTTCTGACAAATTCCGTACATATGGGATGGACACAAATGTATTATTATGATTACTTTTATTTTTTTGTTCTGCGTTGTTATTTAACTTTTTTTGAATACGACTATTAAATATGGAATCACATTTATACGGCAACTGTTTTTTATTAAGATATGTTTTGCCTTATTAATTGCGTTCTTTCTTCTTTCTATTACAAGCGTCACTTAGGTTAATTCCTCTGTTTGCCAGTACAATAACTACGGATTTTTTGGGACATCGGGTGTTGTGAATAGTAGTTTTAGGTATCTTCCTGGAAAATTGGGTTTTGTGTACCATTCATATTGTTGTTTTTATGACATAAGGTTAGATCTAAAAAGTTTATTTGTGAGTTATTTTCTAATTCTAAGGTAAATTTAAGCTCTCGGTAAGAGTTAAATGAGTTTACTATATGATTACATTTATCTGTGAGCACATCTGTCAGACAATCGTCCACGTACCTTAAAAAGAATGGAATTGGATAATATAAAATTGAAATTATATTTGATTCAAGTTCTTCTAGGACTATTTGTGGGATAATGCTAGAGATTGAGGAGACCATAGCACATCCTTCTATTTGTCTGTAAAATGTGTCTTCATAAGAGAAATATGTTGATTTTAAGGTCAACTCAATAGCTTCTAGAAATTCATTCGTTGGGATGTCAATGTTTTTTTCAACTCTTTCCACTTTTTCTTAATAATATCAGACGCTAATTGAAATGGTACAAGAGAAATTAAATTATAGTTATTTGGCAAAGTAATATTCTTAATTTTTTCTTCAAAGTCCCAAGAATCCTTAATAAAAGTTTCGGTTTTATTTATTATTCTTGAAAGAAAGTATTTTAAATATTTTGATAGTTTGCTCAAACGTGATTGTACACATGACACAATGGGCCTCATTGGCATTCCCTGTTTATGCAATTTTGGTAATCCGTAGATTTTTGGGAACAGTGCGTTGTGCATTTTCAAATTTTTTGCTGTATTTGGAGAAATATAATTTTTGTCTTCCCATCGCTTTATTAAGACGTTGTTCTGCTGTTGACAAATATTTCTGGGATCATTATTTATTTTTTTATAAGTTAAGTTGTCATTGAGTTATCATTAGAGTTCATGATCACGGTCTTATTAGATTTATCAGGTTTGAGAACTTTTAAATGTGGGTTCTCTTCTCGGTTCTCTTTGAGAAAATATTTTGTTTTTCTGATTTTTCTATTTAAGTTTTTATTAATTAACGAATTTTTTTATTTACTTGTGTTTGTGTTAAATTTATTTTTATAATTTGTTAAAATGTTGCAGCAATTGCTACGAATTTCATCTTTCTTTTCTGATGTTAGTTTGTTGATGAAAATTTCAAGTGAAGAAATTATTTCAGGGATTGGTAGATCAAAACAAAATTTTATTATTTAGAGTAAAAACACCCCGGGCGACCGATAAACCCATCAGTCAGCACAATTCCACGCCCATATAATGCGACTTGATGTTCAATGTCTTAAACTGTGTGTATTGCGTATGTCTTTTTAAAGCGTGTTTTCGTGAGTTCAGCTAAAAAGTACTTAAGAATTTGTGTTGAAGAAATCGATCATAAAAGCTGAATCGAAGGAAATACGGTAAAATGTCGAAAAAGGTTTTTTTATTGAGAATAAACCACGCTATATACGGTGTAAAAATGCCTGCCCATTTTTTGAAAAAAAAATCTAAATTAATTTTTGCGAGTCGTTTAAAGTAACTTCTTCTTTTAACCTAATTTAATTATTTTTAATTTAATTTTCTGAAAACCTATAATGTTGTGGATATTTCTCGCAAATTAGATTTTAAAACCATTTTTAACAGGTGTGCTCGGCCAAACCTTTATTATGGAGTAGAATTATGGTGTAGGATGTTCTTTGTAGTTTTTATCCCAGGGCTGAAAATTTTTAAAATATAAATATTCGAATAGTCGTTTTAGTATTTTATTCGAATTGTCGAATATTCAAATTATCGAATTTTTTAACTAACAAAAAATTCGAATTTAGATTTAGAATAGTCGAATATTCGAATTAATCGAGTACAGTTCCGAGCCCAAAATTTTATTTTAAAACACATATCTATTAGGTATGTACATTAATCTACATACATACACGAATAGAAGGCCTAAGAGCTTGAAGATAAATGGACTACAAACGGAGTTTTTCGACAAAAAGTAATTCTTAAATTTCTTAAAACAGGAAATTTAAGGAGGAATAAATTTAAATTACGAACAAAAGGACATATCTTTTTTCGTGCGATAAACAGTTTCACATTCAAACATTTGAATAGTCGAATATTCGAATAACCGATTAGTGAAATATTCGAATTTAGAACAGTCGAATACTCGAATTATTCGAATACAATTCCGAGCCTTATTATTACCCACGAAAATGTTCCTACGTCTATTACTTTGGAGCAAACTTCTTCAAATCCTCGAAATATTTCATCTTGCAAAACAATATTTTTGTTTATACACACGCCTCCAAGACCCAAACCCAAACCAACCCAAACTAAATATGTGAAGAATATTCCCAATTAATTTCCACTCTAGGACTTTCCTTTTATTTTTAATCTATTTAGTTCATATGCGTTTATGAACTGGTTGCGTGGCACTCTCCCAAATGTTCCCTGTTCGTAAATTATTATAGCCTATATATTATAATAGACTAATATAAAAAATATTTTGGAGGCCATATTATAATTTTTATCTATGATCTTTAAAACCGAGTTTAAATTATGTATTTCAGATATCTTTATAAAAATTGATATGTAGGTTTTTCTCGCAACAATATCGTTTACTTAATTAAAAATTTAAAACTGATGGTGCTGGAATTTCTCATACAGGGGTGGATCAGTGGAAAGTCGAGTGGGAGTAAAAAATTAATGTCTTACTAAATATACGTCAGATTTATTTATGTATCAGTGGAACACATACAGAGGGTCGCATAAATTTGGAAACCCCTGTTTTATTTGGAAACCACAAATTCTTTTGCGACAAAATTAAGATCCCTCGGATTATCCGAAGTTCCTGATTTCAAAATGATATTGGCAGTGTTGCCACTCATTAAGATTTTTCTCTACCATCATAGCCAAATGTCAAATTTTAAATGGAACGTAAAATTTATTTTTTCTGCAATACAGAGTGAAACAAATTCTTTTCTCACCATTAGGATCTCGAAAACCATAAGAGATACGAAGTATGTTAAATCGGGACAAAGTTGCGCAATTTAAAAGTCATTGGTATGCCGTTGAGAATTTTAGAAAATTCCGACCACCTCCAAAAATATTCGTAATAAACCGAAAATCAGCTATTTTATTTTAATTTTGTTCTGACTTTATTCAAAGAGATAATATAAAATGAATTAAACATTATTGTTGCCATTTTTTCTCCTTTACAAGACAGTAGTATCATATTTGAAATCTGGCGTTTCGTGTCCGGGCCCCCACCATCAACTTTTTTTTTTAAATACGGACCTGTGTTTTTTATTTCATTCTTAGAAGCCTTTGGCTTCCCAAAACCAACGATGTATCAGACTTCTCCAATAGCGGTAACAAATATTCTCATATGTGAAATCGAGTCAGAAAAGATTGCCCTCGAGATTGCCCTCTCTCTGTCTAACACATTATTTCTTATGGAAAAAATCTAGATTTGTTGATTTATTAGTAAGTGTGAAACATCGTTGATTTTTGGAGAACAAAGGCTTCTAAAAAATTAAATAGAAAATCCAGGTTCGTATTTAAAGAAATGAAGTTGATGATGGGGGCCCGGACACGAAACGTCAGATTAATATTTGATACTGCCATCTTATAAACAAATAATAATGTTAAATTCGTGTTATATTATATCTTCAAATAAAGTCAGGAAAAATAAAAATGGAATAGCTGCTTTTCGGTTTACTACGAATATCTCCGGAAGTAGTCGGAATTTTCTAAATTTCTCAACGACATATCGATGACCCATAAATTGCGCAACTTTGCCCCCATATAACAGACTTCGTATCTCTTATGGTTTCCGAGATCCTAATGGTGAGAAGCAAATTTGTTTCACCATGTATAGATTTCCCACTCCAATGCCAGTTCAGTATAGTTCATGTCAGATAGCTAGCAGTGTATAAGGGATACTCTGTATACGATCTGGTATTATACAGGGTGTTATTTAAGTACGCGGCCAAAGTTCACTCTTTGAGTGATTTTAGGACGAAAAGTTTATATAAACATAGGTCCGGAAATGCATTGTTTCCAAAATACAGAGTGTTCAAGTTCAAAAAAAAACGGTAGTGTACGCCGTTGACTTCTTTCTAATTTTGGTATTTATTTCGGATTAAGGAACTAAAAATACAACTTTTTGTCCCTTGAATTATTTTCGTATCTTTCTTACTCTTTAGGGAAAAAAAATAAACACCACTACTTATTACATGTCCCTAGACTATATCACAAAAAGGTGATTTTTTTCTCAAAAACTAAGCAAGATACAAAGATAATACAAGCGATAGGAAAGTTGTATTTTTAGTTGCTAAATTTGAAAAAATATATGATTTTTCAAAAGTGAATGACTTCCGGGACGCCAATGGACTTAAAAATAATTAATTATGGCTAAATTAGCTCCTTGTAATGCGTAATCGTTGACATTTGGTCTAAAAGACTAATTTGTCTTTATTAGACTGATGTTGACATTTTTTTCAGACATACCGTGACTTGCAGGATATCCCCGATGTCCATACGAATTTTAACAAAATCGACCAAAAGAATCTTATTAAGATTTTTACAAAAAAAAAACTATTTTTTTTAAGTTTGACATCCTGTATCTTGGAAACAGTGCGTACATATATTTATATGTTTATCTTAAAATCACTCGAGGAATTACCTCCTGAGGTTTGGCAACGTACATAAATAACACCCTGTATTATTGACGACAATGAACGCGTACCATCAAAATACCGAGAAAAATACCTAACGGTTTTTTATACGTGTTTATGACAAATACTATACCCAGTTAGCACGTAGCCACTCCTTTGGTACTTTATATCATCTATTTTAACGAACATTTTTGTGGATTATGGGCGATTGCGAATGGATTGCGATAGGATTGCGAAGGATTGCGTGGATTGCGAATCGATTTCGGGGGATTGCGAAGCGATTGCGATGATTGCGAGGCGATTGCGTCGATTGCGAAGCGACTGCGAATGATTGCGATAGTGATTTCGGCGATTGCGAGTGAATTTGTGACAGTATTGCGAGAATGATTGATAAAGTGCTTAAAGTGTGTTGGGTTTTAATTAAGATATGGGAAAATTACGAAAAAGACGGTTTTCAAATTTGAGGATGAATATCTCGAGAACGAAACGTTACCCGATCGAACTGACTTCAGATTCGTGATGAGCATCCCAAAATCCACCAAGATGCTCAATTTCGACAAGGTCGGCGATAATTTCAGTGGTTGGAAAATTTAAGATCTATTTTTCCGGAAAAACCGACAAGGTAACATTGGATTCATGTTCTACTACTCAAAAATAACGGGTATGCAAAAAATATCCGAAAAACCTGTCCACACGCTAATACCAATACTTATAACAACAAAAAATTAAGAAATCATTTTTATATTATCAGAAGACAAAAAGCAAAAAATGTTGTTCAAGAGTACGACGTGATACCACTATGGATTTCGAGAAATCCATTTGGATTTCGAATAGAATTTCGGGATTTCGAAAGGATTTCGGATGTGATTTCGAGATTTCGAAAGGATTTCGGATAGGATTTCGGGATTTCGAATAGATTTCCGATGGATTTCGCGATTTCGGAAGGATTTCGAAATGATTTCGAAAGGATTTCGCGGGATTTCGGAGGAACATGTACAGCGATTTCGGGAGTGAGCCGCCCCTCGGGTTGATACAATATTTCTCTGTGTGAGTGCATATCATTATACGTGTTCTATAAATAATAATAAATTAGTTTCTCCAAATGTAATCTTACTCACCATGCTATTATTTATTAATAAAATGTATCTATCTAGTTTAAGTTTAAATCGCTTTAGCAACTTGACGAAAATTCATATTATTTGTTTACATAATATTTTGTCCCATGGAGTAAAAAAATGGTGGAAAGTTTTGTCATTTATTCGATATCCAAGTACAACAACAAAATTGTATTACCTATTAAGAAAAGCTTCTTTTTTATTTAGTTCAAGACCATTATGTAGTTGTATAGTTATTATTTTTATAAAACATCAAAAACAATGTAGCAAATTAATCCTCGGAAAAAATAGTAAATTAAGAAGATACTCAAAGGATTACAGATCTAAAAAATTGTCTCCTATTTTAATGACTTTTTCCAGAATTCACTAATGTGAATCTTGCCCTTGATCAAATTATTATTTTTTCAATAAGGATTTAGCAATTAAGATTTTGTATACCGATTTTTTTTTACCAAAATTTTGTAGATTCCGTAGGTAAACGTAAGTTTAGTCGATTTCTCAAAAATATAAATTTTGCTACGGTAGTAAAATTTTCTTTGCTACTTCTTCACTATTGTCTTTTCAAAAGTACCTACTGGTTCGTATCAGCAAATCATTTTCTTTCACAAATATTTTATGAGTTTGATCTAGCTTCATTTTTCAAAAATCATTCAAGTCTTTTATCATCAAGAAGTAGAAAAATAAATGTTAAGATTTTCTAAGAATAAAGGAAGAAATTCCTGAAATGCCTCTAGTGAATAAAATAAAATAATTTTGTTAGATTAAAGTTATCAAAAAAAGTTTTTGTAGATGATCAAAGAAGTAAGTTGCAATAAATGCGTTTTCTTAGGAAAATATCTAATATAATCCGAATATTCCACAGTCCCGAAGCGGAACACACTTTTCGAATTTTGACTTTTTTTTAAATTACCAACTCCCCAGATTCAAAGAAGAATTTGCCGATGAAAAATCCCCAGTTAGTAATTTATATAAACAACATTTGACTACATATATTAGCATCTCATCATTGTTAGGATAACAATATTGTTAATTCAACAATATTGCCACTGCAGACATTGGCAGACAAATTTTTATATTTAGGGCAGTCTTTTTGACAAATAACTTTAAATTAACTATATATTTGAATTAACAACGTCTTTAAGTTAACAATGTGCACCGTAGTATAAGAGTGTTTTTTTTTCAGAATAAGTGAATCTATTTCATGTTTTGTTCTTCGGTTATTGATAAATTTCTAATAGTAATATATAATTAAAAGTCCCAATAATAACGTTTTATTAGGCATGCATCATAATCAACGATTATCGCACGCTGCAGCGTGCTTAAAATGATGTTTATGGTGCGCCTACTTTTTTAAAGGTTTACTATAGAAACATGAAACATTTGATCATGTCAAATGTGACAGATTAATATATTCGTCAATATATCCCTTAAGTTTAATATTTAAAACATTTTTGAGATTATGATGCATTCGTAAAAAAAATAGCGTATGATATACGTGTATAAGATGCCTTTAAAGCCCTTGCGAATTACAAAACACTCCGCTGCACACTTATATCATAATATACTATTATGTGTTTGACTAATACAGCCGCAATCGACATTAATATGTCTCTGCCTTCCTTTATAATCAAAACTATTCAATAATTTCTGTTCAAACCGATAACATTAATATCACTTGGCAACGTCGCGTCCTCGACTCATGGAATTGTCGGGCGCGAAGTTAAAATATTCACTAACCGGACGAAACCAAGCAACTGACAGCGCCTTCAAGCGTTTCCACTTCGTCCGTAAGGATAGGTGTTCATTCCAAATTTAGATGAAATATGTCTACAAACATTTCTAGGGGCAAAACTAGAATTAGGATGGAATTTCTAAATTTTTTAAAATATTTAGTTATAAAATTTGGTTTTTCTCCTTGCCTTGGAGAAAAAAGATAGTTCTTCGTCGGATTCATTTGACACAGGGTTCACCATTGGCTCGATACTTAACAAGTCCAATTTATTTATTATTATCTCTGTGTGGTGTATGTAATTTGGCCACTTCTGTTGCGGTACATTTTCTACTACGTTATTCCATACATTTAAAACTTCAGGAGTTGACCCTGTGGTTTTGACAATAGCTTCGTCATTACATCTCACCATGTCGATGGCATCAAAATGACAATAAATAAGATGGTAGCCTGAGCACACAATGACCATGCTCCGCAGCGTATTTACCCAAATGATAAATTTTTTCCGGCACTGTTTGCTTTTCCATCAAATTCCAAGTAGCATCTTTTAAAAAAATATTTAAAACAGGGATAACCTTCTTTCGAAGCCACTCTCATTCTAAAAGCTTTTTTCCAGCCTTTTCTCGGAATTTCTTCTTCTAGATAACTGTGATAGGTTGCATTATCCAGTATAATTAAAAGTGGTTCTTTTAAATTTGCCATAAGTTGTTCTTTAAGCCACTTCACAAAATTTGCAGTATTCACATTATCGTGATAATTACCTGTTTTCTTATTTCATTTAAAAATTAAAGAGACATTTGTCACAAATCCATTTTTATTTCCGGCATGAACAATAACGTAGCGTTCCACTTTTTAAATTTACTGTATTTGCTACCATCTTGCCAAGTTATTCTATCTCCACTTTTGCTAAAAGCCATGTGTTATCCAGAAAAACCAGTTTATATATGTTCTATTTTGAGCAGCTTGATATAAAATTCTCTGTATTCTGATTCCAGACATTTTCAATAAATATTTTTTCCATCCTGTTTTTTGAAGCTAAAGTCCATTTTCTTAACGATAAGGATAGAGTTATTCCAAATGGCTATTAAAAATACTTTACTGTAGGAGCAAATACTTGCTAAAAAAACACACGAACACACGAAGAGGAATATAATTAGGGTAAACGCTCAAAAATAAATACTTCTGCTTCAGTGCACTTTTTTCTGACTTTACTACATATTTTTAATAAAGCTCGTTGGATTTTTCCTGGAATAGCTACGACTTCAGTTATCAAATTTTGACATAGCCTTTGAACAGTCTAGCGTGTTTATAAGCAAATTGTTTTTAGAATTTACCAAAAATATAATCAAGATGATTCAGATCTGGGCTTCTGGCGGGCCACCGTAAAAGTCAAAGAGCAGTAAGCCACAAAATAAAAATCTTAAGGGTTCGTTTCTTTACTTTCAGGAAGACAGTATGTGAATATTAAAATTTAAGTTACTTTAGATATTTCTAGGTATTACCAGCTCTGAAATTATTAAAAATATTTGTGGAAACACACCTTGTACCAGAGTAATCAGTCCCTAAACTGTAAGTATTTAATTATATAACGTAAAGTAAGTAGGAAGTATAGTGTAGTGCAGTAGGGTTAAGAGTCTATTTTCACCAACACAGGGCAATGTCCTTGCCATTCACACAATAAATTGCCTGCTTTCTATACACTGCTCACTGTAAATGCACAAATTTCCCAATTTAAAACATATTTTATATAAAAAAAAAACTTGAAATATACCCTTTACAGCATTTAGTTTCGGTCCCAAGTCGCGCGGCCATATTGGCTACCGCTCTTTTGTTTTACACAGCCGTATCCTTCAGAGAGTCCTACCTGATGGTGCATTGTTGCCAACGGCACGGAAATTGCCCTGTTTTCACGGATTTTTGAAACTAGGACAATGGACACGGATTTTATTAGGTTCCGTGCAATGAAAACACGGGTTTTTTACAGATGATTTGGCGTTATTGTATTTATGTGTCATACCCATTTAAATATAATTCGCTTAATTTTAATCGATATTTCATATAGATATTATTCAATCCTAAAAATAGATGTGCCAATCAACTGATCTCTTTAGTTTCAAAGATGCGTTGATGAATCGGAATTTCAAAATATTGACGACCACTGACAATGTTGGATCAAACGCTTAATGCGAAAGTAATTTCACCATGAGCGCCAGCAGGAGGGGGCAGTTGCCTGAAGTATTAAAATAATGCATAGTATAAAAATACACTTCAAATTCATTAAAACTGCCTGAAATTTGTTCTGCGGCGCCCATAATTAGAACATATGAATCTAATCAAAACAAAACAAAAAAATTGTTTAATCAGTGGTACCATTAATTTAAGTCTCCTGGCTTCATAGGAGGTAAAAAAATATATTGTGTTCTATTTAAACCAGTCAAATCAATGTTAAAAAATAATGAAGACGGATTCGGCATTATCTAAATGCGGCGACTAATTTAAATCTAGTTGAGTTGAGTTATCTCAAGCTGATTATATGTAAAAAGAAGAATTATTTTATGCCTGATTCGAATAAATGGATTAAATAAGAAGGCACTCTCATTTTAAGCGTCGTAAGCTCGTAAGCAACTATTGAATTATTTTATCTTAATTACCATCATGAAACATCCGGAGTGGTGCATGTATGACGTCATATTCTATTTATTTTTTAGTTGAACATTTCAACTCAGTGTCATCTTTCTTCCAACAGCTTAACTCTTCGATATACATTTGATTTTACATTTAGAGTAACCTTTATCAGGCTACATTTCGGCGACACGGCCGTAGGGTACAAAAACACGGACATTTTGAGGACTCTGTTACGGATTTTTCTGATTTATGGTTGGCAACATGCAACACTGCAATGACGTTTCATCAGTCCATAGGATTTTATTGTATATGCTGTTGTCCTCGCCTTGCTCTCTCATTGGATTTAGAATCGAAGCAATAAATCGGAAACGAAGTTCTTTTTGTTCTTGTGTTAGACACTGAACAGGTAGGATACGATATGGTTTGGTGTCAATTTTTTTCTAGAGTCATTTTGAACTGTTCCATAACTGATCCTTTGGAGCTCTAGACTATGTCTTACTTCCCGTCTGCGCAATCAGTGGCGTAGCTACCGGGTGGGCCAGGGGGGGCAAGGCCCCACGGCGCCAAGAAAAATTAGGCGCCGCTCCGAATTTATAAATATGCTAATGCTAACAATGCTCATGAGCTTAACTGAGTTTTTAAATTAACTAAATTATAATACAATCAAAGATCAAAGACCAAAATATGTATTAAAGTTTTTACCCAACCAATACATTTTGTGTCAGGTATTTACACATCCTCACATACAATGGCACCAGGGTGCTGAAATCGGTTAGGTTTTGTAAGCGTTTGTAGCGCTAGAAAAGCTCACTGACTTGGGCATCTGGAACACGCTGTTATATAATATTTCACTTTTCGCATGACCCTCCGCTCGCTTCGCTCGCTACGGGGGCTCAAAAAAGGGAACTAACCAGGTGCTAACCCAAACTAACCCAAGACATACCCAAAATCAAGAAAAAAACTGTCTAGAAACTTAACCTAAAAATATAAAAAAAGCAACGGGGTTTGAACCCAGTCCGCCGATAGCCGCCGAATTGAGACCTAACCATCTCGATCACGAGGGCTCTTGCCGCTAATTGATTGCATCGCGAATACATGGCGCGATAGCTTTTGTAGCGCTACAAACGCTTACAAAACTTAACCGATTTCAGCACCCGGCGAGGCGGCATTTGGTACATGCAAATTTATAAAAACGCTGCGTAAGGCGGCATGCGACTTCAAAGACGAAAATTCCGAAAATTTCGGTAGTAAAAAGTATGTGTTTTTTAGAGTTTCGTATTTAGGAGGTACCATTAGCCAGACAAGTCTAAATAGCCTAGGGATACTAAGCATAGAAATGAATTTGTCCAAAAATTAATTTTTATCAAATAATCTATCAATTTACGTCGATTTAAAACCGAAGAAAGACTGCAATGTTTAATTAACTAATTAAGGTTACAGATGTTTAGTTTACGTTTATATTTAAATATGTATATACCTGTTGGTCGGTTGCCGTTTATATATTTTATATTCATATTCCTGTAAATAAAAAAAACGTGTACACTATGTGCGCATATCAGAAGTGAAACTTCTTAAACTTAAACGCCCTAGCTTGGGATTTGGTTAAAAAGTAGTTTTTTTTTAAATATATCACTCAATTAACAAAAGGGAAGACCTAAATGAAAAAAAAAAACTATTCTCCATAAAAGTTTCGCTTATGTCTTGACAAGGTAATAGAGCAAACCCCATATTTTTATCTT